>CM026186.1:14815-358728 GCA_014825925.1 Bombus breviceps
CACCGTTGGACACCGTTGGACACCGTTGGACACCGTTGGACACCGTTGGACACCGTTGGACACCGTTGGACACCGTTGGACACCGTTGGACATCGTTGGGCACCGTTGGACATCGTTGGACGTCGTTGGACGTCGTTGGACGCCGTTGGACATCGTTGGACGTCGTTGGACGTCGTTGGACGCCGTTGGACGTCGTTGGACGTCGTTGGACGCCGTTGGACGTCGTTGGACATCGTTGGACACCGTGGAATGCGTGCGTCTTAGCCTTAATTAATCGTAAGATAGATATCTATGTTGAGTGCATTGTGAGCGCATTCTGCACAACGATACTTATCCATCTTGGAACGAAAAAGAAAGTTATCGCCTCTCTTGAGCCCCTGGCATACTACACTGGAGAAATTGTACTCGCGTTTTATCGGTTCGCGATCACTCAGTTCTTTCAAACTGCCGCGTGGCGTACTCGCTAGCGCGTATTCCGGGTGCGTACGAGCCAACGTGCACTAGATAAGTCTTTGTATTCGTAAGTCGCCCCAAGAACACCTCTGCCTTGGTGGCTGCTCGACGACTGCTCGACGTTTGCATCGGATCACGGGAGTTATCGTCGCGCCGGCGATGCTTGCGAATCTGTTGGCGACTCAGTCGTGGATCTGCAGTCCTGTCCGATTGGTACTTCGGTACTCGGTCAGGGACCTGCAATTTCACGTCCTCCGTAATCCTGTTCGGGCCCGCGGGGGTGGGCCCCACTGTTCAGTTGGGGCCATGCCTTCGTAATTCTGTTCAGCGGCCCCTCCCCGGGTTCCACTTGTTCAGTTGGAGTGTGTTAAGTTGCCGGCCTATGTGCTGGATCCACGGCTGGATCGCCAATGGATCACTGGCATCATCGGTCGGCGCCATTGACCGCGACTCGTGTAAGTTTCGAACGGCGAAACGGGAATCGAGATACGGTCAATTCTTCGTACGGGGGTACGTCGCGTAGGTTTGTTAGTTCTTTGGAGACATCGCGATCTCGTTCGTTTCGGGCGCGCCGCGATTTTTCCCTTTATCGTCTGATTGATCGGGCATCTTCTTGTTTTCCCATTTTTAAGGGAAGCTTATTGAGATTACGTTAGAGTTTATAACTTTTCAATATTTTCGAAAGTTTAGTGCCGCAATAGTAGAACGTTAAACAGTTTAGTACGGCGACTCGTATGTCCCTTCTACGAGACACGAAATGGTGTACAGAGTGTCAGTAGCTCCATTTTCTTTCTTTCGTTCAAAGTTGGATAAATGTGTCTTTGATACCGAATGCTGTCAGTAGGAATGCGAATTATTGTACGATATTTGTACTGATGTTGTGTGGGAGGTAGATGCTGCGTTATGTATGTTTTCTTCTACGTTTGTAAAGATTCGTGTAAGTGCTGCGTTGGAGATATGTGTTTCGCAGTTAAGCTACGAAACAACTATTTCTTTACGCAGGCCCATGGTCAAGTAGAGTCGGAACTCGATATTCTGCCAATAGGTTGAATGTCGAGATCGATGTGTAATGTTAAATAACCCATGGGCGGGTCTCGTGCGTAGTCACCTCCTCGTGGTGAGACCTGGTAATTGGCATCGATTTCCAAAAATTAATCAATTGATTAATCTTTAGAAAACGATACCAAGCCAAGAACTACGCTAATACAGTCCCGTTATTGATAACATGGTTCGCGTTGTGTCTGTCAGGTTTGTAACGTATTCTAATTATTAATATCTTAATCTATTCTCGTTATTAATATCGTTTAATTAATACTCGCTTATTTGACGATTCACTGAACATTAAAATAATGAAATTAAGTGGTTTTCGGAAATTTTTTGTTTTAATTTTTCTTCAATCGTCTGCTAAATGATACCATTGCCGGTAACTTCTATCGTAAGCTTTTGTAATAAATTTTGAGTTTGATTGCGTTTCCATTTAATTATTTTATACATTTGTTTTAACTTCTTCTAGTTATTTCTTTTCTTTTGTGCAGGTTATTGGTCGATAGCAGGGATAATAATATACAAGTAACAGGAATATTAATAATGTTTAATTTATCTTAACTAAGACCGTCGTGTATAAATGATTCTATCGCTTTTTTTATTCGAGCATGGGTAACATTTGATATGCGATTTATGTTTAATATTAAATATTAATAGATTTGGGATCTCTTGCTGTTAGTGTTGCATATTGCTTAAATACGAGTGCGTAGATTAATAACCAGACTTTTTCTTATTTCCTTCTTTTTTTCCTCCTTCTTCTTTTCGTAAATGATAGATATGATTTTGTTCGTGACTTTTACCAGGGAAAAGGATAATTAAGGAATAATCGTGAAATTAAGGGAAGAAGTACGTCTGTTCTTGTCGCGCAATATAGCTCTCCTTGTCGAACAGGAGTTGAGATACCCCCACACACATTCTATACTCCTGTTACTTTCCCGCAGTTCCAGCCGAATCCAATAGGCGACAACAGCATCGAGCGCAGTCTCTCAAGTATCTCTGAAACATTCTGTTTTAATTGTATGAAAAAGAAGGAAACATAACGAGATTAATTTAGTCTCTCTGTGCTCGTACATATAATTAAAAATATCTGTATATATGTGTGTGTGTGTGTGTGTGTGTGTGTGTGTGTGTGTGTGTGTGTGTATGAGTATTCTAGAAATTTTGATATATACTGCTGTTGATTGTAAAGAAAAGAAAGAATGGCATTCTTAGCACCGTGACTTGTTCAAAATACTGGTGCATGGTCGCGCCATTAATTTTGCCAGCAACGCAAAGACGATCTTTTATTCCATCTCGGAGAGAATAAGCTGCAATCGCGGCGATCGATTCGACCTAACCGCAAGAGGGATTGGTGTCGGGCTAGGACTAACATTGAACGAGAAAGCAAAATCGTTTATTAGAGCGGATGCGTGGCGGAGGCCGTAAGGTCGTTCGAGTGGCGCGCAGTCGATTGTCCCAATTTCAGGTAGAAATCGATAGCGACGTCGGGAAATTTCTTTGCGAACGCGGTCTCTGGCAGCGACGACCGGCCGGGTATCATGGACCGCAACTGGAAGAATCGACTCGAACACTGCTCAAACACTGGAACACGATCGACTGCGATCAGGCATCTTTCGTGATCGAACAGGATTATGTTACTATGAAAACTGAGAAAAGCGGTAGAAACGACGTCGAGGAGTTTGGCGACCAACTCCTGTCTCGCTGTACGTTTATTATTGCAGTGATCGGAACGATCCATCTACTCTCGAATGATAGTGATCGAACAGAGTTTTCCGATGAGAAACACGACGAAACTTTCGTCATTGAATGTGTTCTATATCCCGCGAGGATGAATATGAAGGAACCTCCCTTTCTTCTCTTTTCTCAAGCTTAACAGAAAGAACCTGAAACTGCCTGTCGGCCTTTAATTCTAACTGGGTGAAAGTTTGGAGGAAACGCGGCCGAATTTCTGGATGAATGTTCTCGGATCAAAGTCTGTTGAACGAGCAGGTTCAACAGATTCACGCCTGCTTCTTCGCCTCGCGGTCTGATCGAAGAACGAAAGATATCAAATAATAATTACTCTCCAAGGACCGACAATATTTCAATTGTAGTTTTCACCAATTTGGCCATTTGACAAAGGATCTTTTCTTTGGATCATAGGTGTTGAAATTAACTCGGTGCTTTTGTAATATAAATCTTACAACATCTGTGTTTGCTTCCGGCTGCTTGAGATCAATTGCGTTATGCGTTGCACTTTCGCGCTTACATTTCGTGAATGTTAAACCTCGCCTCGACTGAAGCACAACTTTTCATCGCCTCTTGTCACTGCATATGCCAAAACGTTTCCGAATACCGACATTTACAGAAACACTTTCTCTACATCGGCGATTATCTTCGAGAACCATGAAACAGCAACGAAAAGAAAGTTGCTCGTTGTTGTTTCAACGAGGACCGAGATTAACATTCGCGAAACATTGGTCTAAAAGTACGCCGCATATGTATAACGATCGATCCGAAAAAGACCCAAAGCATGACACCCGTCAACCATCGTGAAAGCTTCAAATATACAATTTCTTACCAACTCCTTACAACGTCCTTCATCTTCCTAAATAACGAACGTCGCCAAACTTCCGACACAAAATTCTCAAAAACATATTCTGTAAACAGTTAACAAACGAAAAGACGTACACACTCCTACGCAGCCAATTAAACGCATACATGGCGTCCAAAGTATTAATAAAGTTTTGATATTTTCAATCGACGTTAAATCAAAGAATCCCACGCTATTCAAAGTCAGTGAAATTTCATCTCGACCCTCCGCTGTGATAAAGCAAAACGAAAATAGATAAAAAAAAAAAAAAAGAAAGAAGGGGGAAAGCACGCGGCGATAGTAGCTATCGACGATGAAAACGTCAATCGACCACGAGGAAATTCCAGCTTAATTACTCTCACTCTCGTTGTCGATATTCGGCGAGGTAAAAGTCGAGGATGTGCTGTGGCGTGGTGAATTAAAATCACCGAAACCACATCGAGATCGCAACGGGGGAAGAAAAATAGAAAACAGAAATGACGCGAGGAACATCGCGGAGATAGGAGCGCGATTTCACGTTAAACCTGACGCGACGTGGCGATTCTTTCCACGAGTACACGGGTACCTTTTCAGTAACTGGACGGACATCGTGTCAGCTATGACACGGATAGATCGATGTTTCTTTTTCCTTCAGAAAGAAAGAGAAGAAAGGAATTTATCTTTTTCTCTCTTTTTTTTTCACCTTCCACTATTGAGGGGAATAGAAATAGAAATAGCTGGTGGAATTTACGTGTTATCGTAGAAACGTACGTTTCGAGTGAGACTGGGGCGAAATTTCATATGATTTTGGATAGGTTGACAAACGTCACATGGCAAATCCTAATGGTTTACTAAGAATAAACGTTGAAATATGACGGCCTCGTTTGCTTGGAGTTTTCTAACGAAAAGAAGCTACCTATGTATGTTAAAGATAGAATGTTGAAAATGAATGGGAAAGAACGAGCCAAATCTTTGCTTTACTATTTCCTTCCGCTTTACTGTTTCCTCCCGAGTACGCGTGACACGATAGGGTAAGACTCGTCATCTCGTAAATAGAGGAACCAATTATAAAGCGAAGGTCTCGTTGTCAGTAGGTATTCGGCTAGAGTATTATACATACACTGATATACACATATACACACTGATTCTGGCCCATTTACGTTTATACATGCATATGGGTATATATAGAAGTTTTTTTACGTGTTAAAGTCTTCAGATTTATCGCGTGTATCGCAATGATGAACGACGTATCGAATAAAGGGTTCCCCATTAAATATTTTAACAGGCAACACAAGGTTTGTGGAACACAAAAAATCGTTTATGGAAAAATATAATATGTTTGTAAAATTATGAAAATCTACCCTCAAACTGAGACATTCGCACCACATTTCACTCGGAGGGTCTACGAAGTGATAATTTTCGTTGCGAGAACGAAATAGGAACGAAACACGGACGTTTTCTGGGAAAAAGAGTTACTCCTAAGAGAAATTTCCCTAGGGTGACGTGAACTCCCTTGCTCCATGAATCGAGCTTCGAACAAGCAGACGAAAGATATTACGCGTACGACAAGACGTAACATCTGTAATTTAATAAAGCAAGTGAATGTGTACAACACGAGTTACTTAAGCGCGTTTTCGAACATCTCTTTCGCATTAAATACAATTGCCAGTAAAGAAGGGGTTTCGTAATAAAAGTTTCCTCTCGGAATAGAGTTAGGTAGACAACAAAGCTCGAACAGGATGATGAAGCTGATTATTTGACAATCGGTTTCTGTATTTCGAATATTAAAACATAAAACAAAGGGGAAGAAGAAATAAATAAAGCGAGATAAAATTAACATATTACTGTGATATTATTATATAGGAACATATAACGATTCACACATCGATCATTTGTCAACAATGATTTAGTAATTTTTGTCATTTTACTGTCATCGAATTCTCCAATTTTCACAAAACCAACATTTTCAATATCACGGCTTTCGAAATATTACCGACTCACTGATACAATAACATTAGAAGAATGTTAAGGCCAGAAGATACGGCAATTTAGCGAAAGAAATGTGAATATATTTCTGTGTCACCTCAGAAGAGATATAAAAAGATGTAAAGCTTCTTGGAGAAAACGGAGAAAGTTCCCATGTCTCGGTAATACATAAACGTCACGTATCGAACTTTTCCCTTTCTTCGTTACAAAAATATGACCTTTCAATGAATATAATCCTGAAAATGGGGGTAACAATAGTAAAACTATGCTAAAGTGAATTATTGCATTATCGTATAACGAAGACACAAAATTTAAATAGGTATAGCTTGAATGTCAAGCAGCAGATAAATTTTTCATGCCCGGGGTAACAATTTATTCCGCTGTAAACTTGGATGTCTCTATTTTAAAAGAGAGCCCGTCTCGAGAGACTTGTAAATAAACCATCGCGATAATGCTCTTGTAACAATCGGTTTCGAGTCGGTCTGAATATTATTCTTCGACTATTCCGAATGTACAAGCAAAATCCTGTCTCGATTCAACGAAACTTCTCCGCCTTTGTTTCCGCTTTGATTCACCAACGCACAGGGCTGCTGCTGCTGTCTTATTTACTCCTTCGCCGCCTCTTATTTACTCCTTTGCCGAACATACTCTTTGGTATCGCGAACACGTCTAAAAGCGGAGAAGAATGGAACTATTTTTAGGTTAAATGTGGCTTCTTTTCGAGTTACGTAATTGATTTGATTAACTACTTCTTGTTAGATGCAAAATATTGTACATAATTGTGTACGATATATAGAGAAGGGTCGAAGGAGAGACTGGTGAATCTAGTGGAAATGATGGCGAAAGTAATGGTCAAGTTCGGTCAACTATCGATCAATCAATTTTTTTCCCATTCTCCTCCGATTATACAAACGGCCTCTGTTTCGTCTGATCTTGCCCCGACCTGTCGCGTTAGCAAGCTACGAATAAAAAAAAGTATTTAGCAATCGCTGAAGTAGGAAGCAGTTGGCTTTTCTAACACGACCAACATATCGGTTTTCTGTTTCTTGATTGAAATAACAGCGGGCCTCGACGTGTTTATCAAGCTCTTGATACACAGTGATACGACGATAGAGACTGTTCTAACCTCGTCGTTTCTTCTGTTCTTTATTTACTCTTTTATATTTGTCAGTTTGCTTCTTTTGCGTGGAAATCAACAACGAATTGTTCGCCCTGTTATTTGCGCCCGGAAAACAGTTCTTGCGCGCAACAATAGAAAACTCCAACAAGTTGTCAGTTTGTCGACAAGTTGTCAGTAGCGTGAATAACATTTCAGGAAATGTTTTATATTCCGCTTTGTGTTGAAGGTATTTGGAACAAAAATTGGACACGTTGATGGATTTGTACGAGAAGAAATAAGCTTTTCAGTGGTCTGGTGATTTTTCGTAATTTTTGCGGAGAATAATATCCTGTATAAAAGTGCAAAATGAGATTCTTTTAAACCTCTTTCATCTATTTCTCATACCTCATTTTCTTTCTTCGCGATGCAACGATGCGAATCGTTATTGCCGTGAATCGTGAAAGCGCGCGCGTGTAAAAGTATGTAAAATCGTAAGTAAACGTTATTATTCATGTTACCAAATGAAATTGAAATATTTAATACTTGTACGTACGTACGTGCGGTAAGATATGATACTAGTATGTCACGAAATATGGCGAAATTTGACTAAAATGTCGAATTTCTTATTTTATAAATGAAAGGTTGAGATGTAGCAGTTTCTCTTCTGTCTAACATAATTTAGCCAAATTTCGCCAAGTTTCCCCGGCCCCGGTATCGATCCGACTGGCTATCCGACAAATAATCCGATGCCAATGTGTTAAGATAACCAACTAAATTCTTCTCATAAAAATAAATACTTATAAGAATGACGATTTAGAATCTAAGCAGAAAGACTGATTCATTTCAATAAAAGGTTTTGGTATAAATTAGTTTTAGTATAAATGCATTCAAATATACGTATGTAATAGGTAGAATATCATACCTTATATGTTATATCTTAATCTAGTAATATTGTATCCTCGCAATATTACTAAATAATTGTGCATTTAAGAATATACGTAGAAAACTTCAAAAACACATAACTCAATGAAAGATCACAAATATGTATTTCCTTTCGTAGGGAACTGAGAGGGGAAAGTCCCTTTTAAATATCTTCAAAGTTTTATTAATATCCTTGGTACGATGTTTGATATCAGTTGATGTCAGTTGTTGTCGGTTGACCTCGATCTTTTCATCTTACTCGGCGATTGTTGCGCAATCGGTATTTCTGCCAGCCATGAAAATTTATGAAAATCTTGAAAGCTTTCCATCGAGTTTACACTACGTTCAGCGGTGTCTCGTTGAACGATGTCAGATGGAAAGCTGTTTGAAAGAACGAGATAATATAGGTCGTCGTTGTTACCCGATTATTTTATCAGGGTTGCTGGGAACTCGACAAACGAGAGAACGAGAAAGAAAGAAAGTTCTTTGATAACTCGTGTGCTGCACATTAGCGCAATTTTCTTTTATTTCTCTTAATACTTTCGTCGAATAATAGGTTCGCTCGCTATTTATGAAACATCGAACCCCGTTCCGAACGAATGTTCCTCGCACGGCATCACACGGAACAGCGTTGCATGGTATTTCACATTTCCCTTAACATTAATCGCCTCGGAATACGTAAACGAAACACGAGTAGTAACTCCACAGTATATATAAGTACAAATATCTTTTCTTCTGTTTCTTTCTCGTAAAATAAAACTTATATCTCTTACAAGCATGTATGTATGTAGATAAAACAAACAGAATTTGATTATCAGAACACCAATGAACCAAAAATTTTGGGGATAATACCTCTAAGAAAGAATAGAAATGAAAGTATTTTTTGTTATATTTCTATTCAATATCTTTTGTTCCTGTTTAGTATGAAATTTTATAAAATAGTTCGAAATAAATTATCTTATTTCGTATACAAATAAAATTACTTGATTATTCGAATAGCTAGTTTAGTTTGGATAATCAAAATTCTATTGAATGTTTAACGTCTTCTGATTGTAGAATAGAGTTCTTAAGAATCTTGGCTATCCAAGGTGGTTGTCCTAACATTTAGGACATAGACATATATCGCCGTGGAAAAATTTTATTACTCGTTTCACGAACAGATTTTCATCATTATTGAACGATAATTGGCAGATATCGTTTTCCTTCATCTTCCTTTTCATCTGCGCGATAATGTTGCATGCTTTAATAATACGAACAATTTCTGTATGGGAAGCTTGTTAAAGTTCCATTAGTACGATACCATCGATCTTTATTCGTGTTGCATTAGCGAAATTCCACGGTACTTTTTCTCACATTTTCCCACTCAAACTTCTTTCTCGATGGATGTATTGTTTTCGAGTTAAATGTCCAATAATTTGGCAAGATAAACTCTTTCATACTCTTGAAACACCAAAACTCTTATTCCCTGAAATTGAAAACTTGATAAAAAAAATTAAGTCGATCAATTTGACAATTCTCGGAATGTTCGTGTGTCGCTCAATGACAAGATCACACTCCTTTCCTTCTGCCTCTGCCCGTTCGTTTCGTTTTACATGAAAGCTACAGTTTGCGACGTTAACTCTGCGTACTGTTTGATAACGATTACACAGAGTGGGAGGTGTTTCCTCTCTAAAACCGTGACGCTGCGAACGGCAGCCCGATAAAAGGAAAAAAAAAACATCTATGAACGTGACAGCCAATGTAACTCTGTGTATTTTACACAGAGAAATAAAGATCAGATCGATGCGTCGAAAGCGACACTTTAAATGCTTGTCACTTGATTCTTGGCTGTCAGCAAGCTAAATTCCATTCCAAATTCCTCGAGTTCGTTCGATTCTTGTCTCAACTATCCATTATCTGGAAGTTCTTTCAAAAGAATTTTATTTTAAAGTTTATCTGCTTCTGCAACCGATGTGACTGCTTAATAAATTTTAAACTAACGATTTCCATTGTGTTTATTAATCAAAATAATGCGTATTTATGCTAAAAAAAAAAAAAAAAAGTAAAATGGAGATTGTTTAACAAACATTAAATTTAATATTTTTAAAAATTTATTTACAATTTACTTGTAATTATATTTATCATGTAATAAGTACAGTAAATTGTTGCCTAAAAATCGTATTTAGTAGCAATTTCATCAAATTTTAATTCGGATAATATGTTCTTTCAGGTAGAATGCAAAGAGAAATGTATTTAAGATTGACAGGTGTAGCTACTAATTCGTAGCAAGATGAAAAGCAGAGACTGACGGGAATGGCTTCTTTGAAGCTAAGAACTGAACCGCAAAGTATATATTCGTAGGAAGTGTAAATTTATAGCATCTTTGAAATTCTTGAAATCTCTAAAAGCGGATTTGTTAAGAATTCTACTTCGGATGATGAAGTTGGATCTATATTGGAAAATGAAATTCTGTCCGTGAAAATTTTTGTAATCTTACAAACTCAGTTTATAATTTCATAAATTACGGTTTCCATCGGAAATCTAATATCGCTTAAAGATTACTATGGTCTGCATAAAAAGATAAAGCGATTTTATATAATATAATCTCTCGATCGATCGAAGTTCTTTTTCAAAGTAATAAATTTCCTGTTTAATGTTATTTTTCTCACTTTCTTTTAACTAAATTATAATATCTTATAAATCACTTTTTATCACTTTACTTAGGTGTTCATACGTTTCCGCGCCTCCTCTAATTTATTGACGAGCGAGTATTTTATTAAATGTATTTTATTAAATTAATATCGATAACTTGTAAATTATAGCCTATAAAATTTCATAAATAATATTAGTTCAATTGTGAAAGGCGACATTAATGCAGCAGAATCGATAAGAAGTCAAAATTATAGATATTTGTCAAAATGTCCGTCCGGATACTATCGAAAAATCTAGCACAGCGGTTTGTATCGTCACGTGTAACAATACCATCAGCGCTACCTAATTGCTCGAAATATAATTCCCTTTCCAATATCACGGTTCTCTGTCGGCATATCGACGTCGAATCGACAGACGCAACGTTTTAGGCGATTGTCATTATCGTCGGACAATTCGAATGTAACGAATAGAATTAATCGGAAATTCGAGCGAATCGAGGAGAGAGTGCCGGTGACGTATACGTGGGTCAGTGACAGCGTTCGAGCGAACAAAGCCGGCGACTTTTATCCCTCTTTAGACGCGTAGACATGTTTGTGAAACAAAAGGAAGGAAATACGATTGAACTCTTTTGCGTATTATTATTTGTGATTACATTTCTCTATATAGTAATATAAATATGTTATTGTACACTACATGTAGATATATGTTACTGACAAATTAAAATGATACACAATTTTGTCAAGTTTAATATCTAAAAACTCAAAATAGTGTCTCCTTTGTTCGCTTTTTTCTTTTTAGGCTCAACACGCGGTTAAAATTTAAAACAGTAGAACGGACAAAACCCCATCGTTTAGGATTCCCAAATATTCGATTTCTAAGATAATAAACTTCCTGTGAAACATAATAACGAAGGTTATTATATGACAGAGTTAATTTTCTCAAAGTAATAAATTATCCCTATCAAACACAGTAAAGAAGTTGATGTAATAGATATCGTAAATCATATTAACGATTGAATAAACTTTCTTACATCGAAGCTATACATACGCACTCGCAATCGTTTGCCTCATTCCCCCCCCCCTTTCCCTTCCCCCTCAAGCAAATAAAACAAATGCACGAAAACAAGAGAACAGAATTAAAAATCCGAGAGTCACGTACAAGGAAGCGTGTTACGATATTTCTCAAATTACGACCCTGCATCGTATCGTTCATCGAAACTACGAACTACTACCTACTATCGATTAATCACGCATGCACAAGTTTCACGCGAGCAAAATTGGCCATAGTTTGCTAAACTCATTCGGACAGCTGTCACTGACATTGGAAAAACGGCCCGGGTACCCTCTCGACTGTTTTTGTACCGCTAAAAAATTACTTTTATTATTTTCGCGAGTTAATCCACCGGGAACCTACTCGATCTGCTCGGCTGCTGAACGATGCAAATCATACCATAGTAGCAGTAATAATGATAATAGTGATAATAATAACGATAATAACAATAACGATAACGATAACAACAACAACAACAACAACAACAATAATAATAATAATAATAATAATAATAATAATAATAATGATAATAATAATAATAATAATAATAATAATAATAATCATAGTAAAAATCATAACTAACGAATCGCACTTGGGGGACGCTGAGCGTATGGATTAAAGGGGAGTGAATTGTGTACACATAAGCACCACGTAAAATACAAGTTAACGCTGCGCACGGCACGCTCTGGCCGTGATCATTCACGACTTACCAACTTACAAAAACGACGATCACACGTCACGCACGCTTACGACACGCACGCTTACGACACGCATTCTTGCATCCACGAGAAAAATTGTTCTTCGTCAATGTATGTACAGTGCTCGATTAATTATTGCTATAGTACATTTATACAATCTAGACGCGTACAATAGGCCATACGAATGAAAAGTGAAGCGTTCGCGACGTTTTTTTCCGATTTGCTTCCTTTTTTACTTCTTTTCTTTCTCTTTTTCTTGTTCTAAGAGAGAAACTCGACCCGCTACTTTCCGCGGGAATAAAATGGCGAGCGCGACGCGACGTGGTGCGTGGAACCAAGCGGAAACTTGGCCCCGCATACCGTACGTAGATAGATGGAGAGAATATTCAGTAAGATTCAACCCTCCATTGTGCACTTGTAGTTTCTTTGTTGTTGCTTGCAATACGTACGTTTCTTTTCTACGCTTTTTATCGCTTCAAAAAGTTTCGTAAGCTTGTATAGGCTGAGCTTTTTTACTACCGGATCTTGAAAGAGCATCAAATAGATGTAAATACAAACTCTTAATGAAAGGCTTATCATCAAGGAAGAAATTGCGAAGATTGCAAAATCTTACGGTTAATTGAATTTGTGAATTTTAGTCCGATGTACATTGCCCGTAGGTATACATACATATGTAACTATTTATAATAAGAGAAAATATGGATGTTACGTTTATAAAACAAGGTTTACATTTATTAATCAATTAATAAATACTAAAATTAATTTATTAATTTAAGCAATCCAGGGAATTATAACTATATTTGCATGGTTTTATTTTTAGGCCTATCTTAATAAGCATTATTTTTAAAGTAAGCAAACAGAAGTGTATTTCAGATGCATAAATTTCCATTTACGATGGGAACGAATTTTGTAATCTTTAAAATAAAAGATGATTTTTGAATCATCTAATACAAAGATGGAAAATAGATGAAGGAATTTAGCATCTTTTCTTATAACCATATCGAGTATCGGTCAATTTCTTCGTTATTTCTTCAAGCGATAACTTTCTAAGGGGAAACGTAAATTCTATGTGTATATAAACGAGCATAATTTAATAATAGCAATAATCTTAATATAATAGCATGTCAATTTTAATCAATTTATAAGCTATATCAGGATCCGGTATTAATAAATTCTGCCTATACAATTTGTTCTACGATGTAGACTTGGCGTGTTCTACGTTATATTGGTTAAAAACTATGTACATACTTCAGACTCAACGGATGAACTTTCACCTTGTCTATTTTCAGTTTTTATTAAACGTAGCTCAACGCTCTTTCCTCGCAACAATTTCATTTTTATTGAGTATCGCGTTACAGGTAATACAGCATTTGTTCTTCTCTAATTACAGCTAGGTAGCACTGTTTGTTTTTAACCTACGTTTCGTTTACGTTTGACAACTTATTTACAAATTAAACGCGATTTCAAACATCTTGCGAGCTAATTCCAAGCCAGTCATTTATTCAATGAACATACATACATACATACATACATACATACATTTGTATATACAAACAGCATGATTTTTTAAACATAATCTGGTCGTTGAAATATATTTTCAACAACATTAAAGAACCTAATGTATATTTATTACACTTACAGAATTTCTACGTAACTCCTAAATTATTGGAGAAAGTATTATAATTATATCTTACAAGTTGCTTTATCATTTCTTAATAACTGCATTTTGGAAGAAGAAAGTTTCGAAACACAACGATGATTTTATTACAATGTACATAATGTATTATAAATTTAATAATTATCTCATATTGGAAGCAAAACGAGTCGCCGATTTTTCTTCAGAATGTTATCTTTTAACAACATCGATGAGAATGTCGCTTTGTTTCTCATGTTATTAAGTATCCGAGAAATATCTCCATCCTGGCTCAAGTCCCGCTTCAAGGAAATTACAGAAAAAATATTTCGGAACATATTTTAAATCTTTCCGCTTCGATAAATTAGGAGAGGGACAAAAAATTCAGTAAAAACTCGAACGACGTAAAATTATTGTTAAACATTGATAACATTTTCACATTGATACATTTGCCTTTGATCTAAAAGGTAGCTGTATTGTAGTCGTGTGTAAAAATAAAACGAAAATTCGTAGAATGTGCCATTCCAGCAAGCAGATGTCATAAAGTACGACTGGCGAATGAAAAGCGCGCAAGATCCCGATTTAACGAGCCCCATCTATAAAGTCTTAAAACGTTTACAGGGCGACGTGTTTCCGGCACGTGAACCTCTGTCGAAATTTGCAATTTCGTTGCGTGCCGACGAAAGACATAGAAGAATTCACTTGTCGTTCTCCCCCCGTTTCCGGTTGTTATTAATGCTCGCGTCGAGTCTCAATCTTTCGTTCGACTGACCAGCCAATTCGTTTACGAGCTCCCGGTTGCACGCCAAATCCTTCGAATCGACTTTGTCGAGTGTCATCGAACCGAAGAGACGGAATTCGGCTTTTAGCCTCATTTTCGCAGATATTTAACAACTCCAGTTACAAAATCTACTATTTAATGTTGAAATCGTTAATTTAATCGGGAATATTAAAAAATAACGATGTCGATACATCTATCAAGTTGGCCACCGGGAAAGAATGAGTTAAAAAGGAAGGGGCACGGTATACAAGAAGGTCTATATATCGCGAGAATAACGCACGGGGTTTAATTGTCGATCCGTTTCCCGGACACGAATACGGTAGAAACGTTAACAGGGATTGTAGAAACAAAGTAGAAACAAGCGTTACAGCGATAAGACCCGGTGTAGTGGACGAATGACTGCGATATCGCTCCGACAATATGTCTGCCTTCGTTGTTCTTAACTGCGTGAAAGAAAGGAAGACACGATCACAGCGATATCGCTCGGACAAAAGCCGTTCCGTTTACACCGGGCCGAAAAGGTCGGTTTCAGACGAACGATTTGCGACAAATTGCGACAGCGGCGGCGGCGTTGGAAGAACAGAGATACAAACTTGTTCCGCCTAATGTTCTTCCAACCAGTCGCCGTTGCGGCAATTTGCCACAAACAGCTTGTCCGAAGCCGGTGTTAAGTGACAGCCGCGACGTCCGTTCAAAGGCAGCCCGACATGTACTTCGTCGTGCAGGAGCATCCTCTGCTCGATAGGTATATCGACCTCGCACTTATCGCGGAAGAAAATTAATTGCAAGAGAATTTTAAGGCAGAGTACGTTGATTGTTTAGAAGATAGTAGAAAATGGTGAAATCAAATAAATCAAATCAAATAAGATACTTGTGAATTATTATTATTTCAAACGAAACTAAACGGCAATATTCTTTTCAATTGCGATTTTAGTTCTTTTCCATATTTTTCTTTTTTTTTTTTTTTTTTTTTTTCGAACAATGGCACGGTATTTTTAATATTCTTTGACAAGTTTTTTTAATTTTTATTTCAGCGTCTGTTCAATTCTTGTACTCGATATTTTTTTTGGTAATTTCTTTACTCGGCATTGGGGGCCATGAAAATTTTGCTGAACATTTCACGCTTTAAAACGTAAAGTTTTCTTTTTCTTTTGGCAGTGAGAAGGTATGGAACAGAAAACGAGATGCGATAATATCGGTAAGAGTATGTTTATAGACGAAGAAAAGTTTCGTAATTCCATTGCATTTTTAAAGATGTTCAATCCTCGTTCATTTATCCTGGGAAGTGAAACTTCATCGATCAACCAGATCCTCTCTTACAAATACTAAATTAAAAAGTTCCGGAAATCTATTTTCTTCTGAGGCTAACGGCCGTCAATTCCCTTACTAGAAAGTAATTACTCTGAACTCTCAATCAATTTACATATATACGCCGCTTTCGCAAAATTGTAAAAAAATATGCAAATATCATGCCTAGTCTTGTAAATTCAAATAGATTTAATCCCAACCCCGTCTTGTGGGTTCGGCAATTCGCAATTTCTAGACGATATTAAACGCGCAAAGTTTAGCGATTCGAGGAAAATGACCGCAACGGTCCACTAACTGCGATCCACGGGCAAGAAGTTTCCAGAATGGGATTGATTCGAGATTAGAGTTGCTTGAAGATCAGTCTAAAATGGCGTGAAATTCATTCTTCGCGTTGAATGTTTTAGAATTTGACAAAATTCGCGTGACTCGGCCGCAGATTTCTGGCGACGATTAATTAACGTGCTGATAAATCGTCCAAGCGTGACGGCCGTTCGAGCGTGATCGATTTTACCGGCAAAGACAACGCGTGCCACGAATCTCGCTTAGGCTCGATGAATATGAGAGCTGGTTTTATCACACGGACGTTCCCATTATTCCATCGATGGCTATTTAACAGATTATGCAAGTTATGCAACTTATGCAAGTTAACAGATTTTATTACATGAACTTCCTTTAATGAAATAAAAATAAGAAAAATGTCTTGTTCATAAAGTTAAGTTAAGTAAACTCTCCAATTTCTAAATTTGTCGATTTCATAGAAGCAACAATCCACTTTCACCCACCTGCTTGAAATCACTGAAACTTTTGTACTTTGTGACCATTGCGAATGTATCAAGTTCGTGCCTTTGTTCTTCTTGAAATACGCTTCCTAACAGAGTGAAACAAACACGTAACATAAAACTAACGGATTTTGAAGAGATAACAGAAAACAGGCCATTTTCTTAACATATATTTTCCAGGCAATTAATAGAAAACTAAAAACACAGTCTCCCATTTATTCGTGTAACAAGAATTTATCTTACGAATTCTACTTACTCAAATTTGCGAATGATAAATCAAACGAATGAAAGAAACGGGGGGATTAATCAAAACTTCTATTTTTGCAGGGGACCGCGTGCCTTTAATTAAGATATGAATCAAGTTCTCTGTCGTGACGGGCCAATTAAAGAAATAAATCAATCGATCATTAATTTCATTAATTAATGAACTTTTGGTAAATATCTTGTTTTTCGCGAAAAGGAAACACTCCTTTCGTTGTTTTCTTTTCTCTTTTAATTAAATGTATTCTTCTGCGGTAAAATATCACAGGAAACAAGAAATTATACACACAATGGGAAATTTTTTAGGCTGCCATTTCTTTCTCTTTAAATTTTGTTTCTTCTTCTAATTAAACTTATATGATAACTTAATAAATTAAAAATATAAATTAATGTTCTTCTTCATCCTCTAACTAGTCAATGTACGCGTGCACGAATTCGTAAGAGAGACTATCAGAATTTCATTTTTCGTCATACTCCGAGGTTACTATCCTTTGAGTCTACTAACGACAAAAGAAAGATAGTTTTAAGTAACAAATTTATTCATTAAGACAACACTGTTGCGCAAACTATTGCTTCTTGTTGATGATATTCCGAGGAATATTCCTCAGAATAGACGTATTTTTTAATTAGAGTTTAAGCTTTATATTTTATGAATTATTTATTATATTTTATAAACAGCATCGCAGAATCACCCCTTGACCGTTTTCTCATTTTCTTTAATAATTCTACAAAATAATCCACACAATATGATTCACCGAATCATTTATCGAATCATTTCTTAACTATTTTTTTCACTTTCATTTTTTTTTTTTTTTTTTTTAATAGATGTACAAAAGTTTCCAGTCAGATATCTTTATGAATTTCAAGTAATATTATATATATTATTCTTTATCGTAGTACCGTCGTCTTTCACTATTCCTTCGATCACTCTCGAATTAATCCAGTCGGTAGATTGGATTGGTTATATTATCGACAGACTACGAGGTCCATTAGTGTGATGTTTCTTATCACGGCAAGTTGGACGATCGCTCGATGAATGAATCGATACCGATTTCTTTTGTGGATCGCAAAACACAGCTTGTTCGACGCGACTGTTCACGGGGGTTTCTTTCGCTAGACGAACTCTGACGGGGTTTTCCAGCAGCTCGCACAACACGGCAGGGCGCTCATCAGCGTGTCCTTGAAGGCTTCGCGGAAGTCGCGGTTGAAGTACGCATAAATAAGCGGGTTCAGGGCGCTGTTGAAGTAACCTATCCAGAAGAGGACGGATACCACCGTGTCTGGACAGTAGCAGGCCTCGCCGCATAGAGTCGTCGTTAGATACCTGAAAAATAAGAATATTTATACGTCGGTTGGATGTTTTTCTACAAAGTATCTTTGAATTCTTAAACTTCCCTCATCTCAGAAAGATGTTCTCCGCCAAAACAAATATCGCTATAAACTTCATTAGTACAAGAAATTCTCGTACAAACTAAACCTAAGCATGTGGTAGTTATTAACGAAAACTACTATTGGCCTGAACTCTCGCTTTGGAATCGAAGATTCCGAAACTTTCACCAACTTGAAATTTCCACGCCAACAAAAGCGGGATCTTTATCAACGACAGTTAACTCGATTAATTTAACCGATAAATCAAAGTTTCGCGCAACGTATTCAAGAGTCGTATCGTAAAGCTGTGCCGCAAGTGCTGTGCTATTCGAAGTGCGGTTTGACACGGACGATTTTCATTAAATCTGAAATATCCTATGACTGCTAGTCGCCGTATTATCCCCAGCGGTAAGAAGCTAGTGCCATTTCCTATGGAACACCGTGGCCGCCTCGCTTAGTCAGGAAAACAGTTGGATTCCATGCGAAAAGAGGAGTAAACTCTCGGTAAACTCGACTCGAGATGCACACAGATCGGCTTTGCATTAATAAAACATACGGCTGGCTCAGCTTTCGTGAGTATTCACCGACTGTGATGAAACTTGGCCGTCGGAACGAAATCCTGCTGAACAGAATAAGCTTCTAGCTTCTAGCGAACCTCGTACGTGCGTATACGCGACCGATACGAATCGGAGTTTCTGTCTAGTCTTGACTAGACTGTTCGTCTAGTCTTGGTCCGTTGATGTGGAACAGGGACTCGCTCTTCTGGTCGCGAGATTTATGAGTAGATAGATGCGCGAGGCGACGCAAGTAGAAAAGTATCCAAGTGTTTCATACGAAAAGAATATCTATAGTACGTAGTGTAGTACGTATTGTAATATATAATCCACGATCATAATATTCACAATATTAATTTAGAATCTTTAGGCTTATCGATTCAGGCAAACTGGCGAAATGACCGGAATATTGCCGGCCGATAAGACACATATCTTTTAAGGGAAAGTGCGGCAAGTATCTTACAATTCGGTTAATTTATTGCTTGGATCGTAACGTAGTCTCTACCTACCAAAGGAAAAATGGCAGCCAGCAAAGGAGAAACGCTCCCATTATTATTCCAAGCGTCCTCGCAGCTTTATGCTCGGCTCTCCAGCTCTTCGTTTGCTGTCGTATCGAAGTACCTGCAAAAATATCAATTTATATTAATACATAGCTCTTAACGTATCGAATAACGTAATACCGTTTAGTTTCGCGACTGAAGTTAAAGGGTACAGTTAAAGTTAAAGATAGTACGGTAAGCGACAACTTTTCATAGCTAAAGTAGAAAATCATTAACGTTACAATGATTTTTAGTTTTATGATTAGCTGAAACTATGGAAAAGCTGACTAGTCTCTGATTTCGATGATTTTTGAGTATGTTGTAAAAGTCAACAACACTTATTCCGAATAACCTTCTTCCTATACATGTAAGGGATGGACTCGCTCAGTTTCCGAGATATTCGCGAAAAGAACAGGGAATTAATTGAAAAATTCCGGACTAACAGCCGAATAAGAGCCGAATAAGCCGTTTTGAAGAGTTTCAAAGAAAGGAAATGTGCGAGAAAAGACTCAGTGTTGTACATGTATGAAAGACTGGTAATTTTGATTGATAAGAAGGCATAGTACTATTTCAAAGACACGTTGGCTTCTACAATAGTTGTAAAACCGGATAAATATGTCGATGACTTTTAAACTTTAGATGTTAGATCGTAGACGTATTATAGTCTTAGAACGAATATTTTACTCTCCAACGAAAATTATCTATTAACGGAGTCACGATAGTTAAAGGTTGACGAATTGAGTATCAAAATATGAAGAAGAATAATGAATTGTTCAGTTATGGATTAATGCACGATTGTGATATAATTAAAGCATGAAAGCCGGCGCTTTAATAAATGTCACGGTTGATAGAGAATTTTATAACAATGAAATGAATGGAGTGAAAATTTGCCATTTTTTGTTCAAAAATTCACCGCGATCTTAAAGCTCTCGTTAATTATAATTTAATACAACGAACCGTTTTAATTTTTTATATGGCGATGAAATATTCGATCGCGTCTCCATATTTCAACACAATATTTCCATCATTGTGCATTATTCGTTTGTTTCGCGATATTTTATTCCAGGATAACAACGACTTCTATTCTTTTTCTTCATTTAAATGTTTTCTGTTCATTATTCTGTTTAAAAACAGAGAATGACTTTAATTTTCTAACGATGTTTCAATTTCTAAAACAGGTTATACGAGTCTCTTACTGTTTTCCATTTTTACCTTGGTTTAGGAAAATATTTGTTCAATCGAACAAACGGAAACACTCTATTGTCGGAAGAAATTTTCCCCGCACAACCATTAATGTCCTTCGCATAGTATTCAAATCCTCCCACGCTCGATCGTTTTCAACTTTTAACTGGATCTTTGTATTATCGTTCATTGTTCTATCGGAACGACCTCACGTCCATAGTATTATTTAATATCGCAAGAACGACGCGCGATTGTGCGTTGCGCACGTTGACGAACCTCATTGAGAATTAATCTGAATTCTAGCACTAACACGTATCTTACGAATCACCACGTATCTCGAATGCGTTGCAAGATGTCACAGGTGATTGTAACCATTGTGGACCGGTGCAAAAACCATTCGGTCGTACGGTTGTCGTCGTAATCGTGCTGGTAACGTAGTGTAATTGGCGAGTGGAGGCGCGTATGCCTCTGCGAAATTACGCATGGACAGTTGGAGAGTGAAGACACGACGGATACACGACGCACGTGACTTTAAGGAAACGACATTGTCCCACTTTCGGACAATATGCGGTTCTAGTTGAACGAGGATTACCACCTACCTCGCTTTTGTCCGACTGCAGTGAATCGCACAAGCATTTGTAAATTGTTTTAATTACAGATATCGATCGTGGGCCGTTTATCTTGTTACTTTTGCAAAGTAATCGTGGTGTAAGGTAATTGATAGTTGCGATGCAATTGTTATTTTGCAATCTCCGTTGGGCCGAGGATTAATGCAGTTTCGACTTATGTATACCTATATTATACCTATATTATATACATTTTTTCAATATAATTATAATTGTTACTGGATTGCGGATCTTGTCGCATTTCTATATATTTTTATGAACATAACTGAAAAGAAATGGTGCCTAATAGTGAAAATTTGATAAATTAGTTAGAGGTACTGTCACCACTTCTCTGATTTCTATAATTTTGAAATACGTTCTGGAACACGTTTTGAAGAACACCTTTTTCCTACACGTATAACACGGCCTTAATAATAATTTTGCGCCGGTAGCAGCGTATGCGTTAGTATTGGTTGCCAAGCAGCTTAAGAAGCGTCGCAACGGCCGAATATAACGACCTTACCCAAACCGAACTCCTATCTTTTGTCTATATCGTATAGTATGTAGAGCATAAACGACAATTGGACAAGCTTGGATGTTCTACCGATCCATCCGATGAAAACCCTGTGGCGCAAATGCATACACGCCGGGCTGTAAGAAATGTCTGTTAGTTATAACTCGATTAAAAATGAATATCATTGATGTATGGAGCTTGCTCCAAATGCCAATTACGCCGTTTACCGCCTACCGCTTTCTGTAAAAGATCGTCATCTAACTGGCCACCACCTTACGGCGTCGTGAACGGAAAATAAAGAATAACCAAAACCTAATCCGATATCCACGATTCAAATGCATGCAGAGTAACGAACATACCAGTAGCTTAAGAATATCGATTTTTAAAAGAAGTATCGTCAAAAGCCGGGAGAGCGTTACACATCAACAGGTGGATCGAAATTTTGTACGCCTTATTTCTCTGGAAAACGACCCTCGTTTTCAGCTTCGGCGACCCTAAAAATCCCCTAACATCTAAAAAGTGTCATTGTTATTTGATACCCAGACGGTGAAAAATTAAATCATTCGCTCAAACATGGCAATCATCTCTGACCGTAGACTGTCGTAAATTTCGCGTCACTTTCAATTTGAATCTTTGCGAATGTGTTGTGAGAATGGACATTTTTCGAGACATACATCGACTTGTAAAAAGTTATGAACCTATTATTCGTGTGGAAAAACTATTAGTACTATTAGTGAATTATTAAGCTACTAAACAAAAGGATTTTTACGGAAAGCTGAAAAACGCGAATAAAATCATATAATCAATTATATAATTAATTATTTGTATTAGAAATATTACAAGCCATATAGCATTGTACATGTATTCAAAAGTACGGCACGACTTCTTTTGATATTTACAGATACGCCGATCGTCCACACCTCGTCTCCACCGTTTGGCACTTTCGAGCTTTTTAGATTAGATAGATAGATGGATGGATGGATAGATAGATAGATAGATAGATAAATAGATAGAGAGGGAGGGAGAGAGAGAGAAAGAGAGAGAGAAAGAGAGAGAGAAAGAGAGAGAGAGAAAGAGAGAGAGAGCCAGAACGATTTCTTACCGATCTCTTATTATTAGAAATGTGGTACACTAATTTAAAGAATGATATCGATCGTATAAGCGTACAGTCGAAAAGAATTGCAAGTAAGTGGAATAGTTACTCATTTCCCACTTTCTCGACGCATCGTACATTCGAAACGTGTAGCTATTTGATATTACCATCCAAATTCTCATTGTTCGAGTAGTTAGGTGAGGGCAAACACAAAACACAACGACGACCGTCGAATTCAATACGTGTCTATGCGCCCGCCGCCATTGTCGAAATGTTATTCAAGATCGAATGAGCCTCGAAAGCTGCAGAAGCTTCGTGTCTGCTGCGAGTCGATTAAACAGTAGGAGGTTCTTAGAGGTAGGCGACACTTTAGGACGACTTTCAACGGGCACGTCCTGTTTTAGGAACTCGACCGATTAAATTCATGCGAAGAACGAACGCTCGTGCGAGTTATGTCCTATTTGGTTGGTCGTTGATTGGATTTGCGGTGGAAGATTGCAATTTCAGTAATTATACTTCTTATTCTATGAACATTCTTTTGTCCGCCTTTCTACTTTCAGAATCTATAATATTTTGTTGCTTGATTCAACCAATTTACTAGATAAACACAGTCACCGTAGACCAAGACGAACGTCTTAAAGAAATACAAGTCTAAATAAACCCAGCCACGAATTACCAAGAAGTAATAAGTAAGTACCTTTCAGAAACTCTTTTCATCTCTCATGTTAGCTAAGACTTTACGAACAAGATATTTTTTCTTCCTCAAAATTCGCTGTTCAACTTCACCAAGGAATTGAAACCTGCGAATCCCCCCATGAGTGTTCATTAGAAAATAAAAAGAAAAAAAAAAAAAAAGAAAAGAGTACCGCATTAACGTACATCGACCATGTCGATTCATAAAATCTGAGCTAATAAAGTCTCTGGTGATTCTGTTTCAGAGCTTTCAGTCGCGAGCTTAATGAGATTCGTCTTCCACTTTTGTTCTCATCCTCGTCTTTACCCCTTCCTCCTCTTCTTCGGCTCTCGTTTCCCCTTCGTCTTCCTTTAAAGAAAAGTAAAACCGGGTAGATACTTTTTACAGAGTCGTATATCGAATCAATCTTCTCGACGACGAAGGACCAAGGGAAGATTGGCTAGCAGCGAAGAAGAAGAAGAAGAAGAAGAAGGAGAAGGAGAAGAAGAAGAAGAAGAAAAAGAAGAAGAAGAAGAGTTTGAAACCCAATCCTTTTTCTCGGCGTAGTTTGTCGCATAACAAATTGCATTAGATGCTGGGAATTAACGTCATTCTTTCTCACAGCTTTTGTTATTAAAGACACGACGCGACTCAGAGGTGGTCTGGGAGAAATCGAGCGATCTGTCCTTACCGGTCACGTCGACGCTCCAGACGGAAACCGTCTATCTCCTGTCGATCTTCGACCGGAAGAAAAATCCGACACTGTCTGCTGTGACTATCGAGAGAAAACGTAAAATCGATCGTGAGAAATCGTTCGCCGTTTTCTTAATTGATCGTTATTGGTATTACGAGGAAAAACGTTACGACCGTCATCAGTCTTAATTTTAAATTTAGGCTGATTTCTTGACAATCAAATGACAAACTCCACGATAGGCACTCAAGATTTAAATGTAAAATAAATGTGTGTTGGCATCCAAGATTGTAGAGACACACTGTAACTTGGTTGTAACAGCGAGTGTCGTTTTTATCGTTACGATATTTATCACGTCATTTAAAGCCACGCTGAATATATTCAGTCGATAGAAGCGTCGATGTAAATGGAAATCGCAGTCGTTTTGTTCGAACATTTTCCATGGTGTCGTCTATAATATTGTATTATAGTCCGCATCGGGGTATGGGTCGCGATGGACGTGTGTGTGTAGAATACGACGGTGAATTACGATTCCGACAGCTGGAACTGCTTGCTGAATTACCCATCGTTTGTTTCGCTACCACGCACAACTATGAATAACCGTATGCCTTAAATTGTCATCGATTAGCAATCAACGACGTTCGTGATTAACTGATGAAGCATTTGATTCGTTGTAAAGATTATGATTCGTGTAATTTACAGACTAAATAGACAGAAAATGAATAAAGGAATCGTTACTCGGACTAGAAATGTCTGTTTTAACAAAAAAATAATGTATTAAGATAAAGGAATTCTATTTGATTGAAAAGTTATAATTTACCGTTATTATATGTATTATATGTATCTAAGCTGCGGAAATATGAATGTGCATTCAATGATAATTTTCACCATATATGTAACTAGTATTTGCATCAATGTAATGGAGATTTTGAAACATTTAACTCACTACCATCGCTTCTCTTTAGTTTTGTTACTAGTTTACCCTACTGAAACATTCTGAATAAAGCACTGTATATGATATAGCAACAATCAAGAGATTACATAAAAACGTCCGTTGGCTCGATCTCGAAGTCGCACCTTTTCAACGTAATGTCGTCCGTCGTCCGTCGTCCGTTGGTAAAACATTTAGACATCTTCTCTCGCAGCATACCCTGTAACGACCCAATTCTCAAATTCATCGAAATCCTGACTAACAAACTGTTCAATCTGCACGGCAAATCTGCAGCCGGAAACGAAGCTTCTTCGAACGATGTCTTATTCTTTATGTAAATTCAATCTAGCTAGATGGAGCAGATCTTGTACCTTCGTCGTCACTTCATCCAGCTCTGTTTCTGTAAAATTGTCTATCCCGTGCGTTCGTCGGATGGCCTAATTTTCTTTCAGAAGCCTATTCTGTATTCAGCCTATCGTTCATAGATAGCCTGCTGCTCGTCCTTTCACCGATGTTCTTTACGTCAGGATTCGTCGATAGAATCAGCGTACGTGTTCTTCAAAAGAAGATCTTAACTCGCCTACGATTTCTTCGCTCAACTCCCAATTCATAAATGATCCGGTGGGATCAAAAGCGGCTACCGCCGTTATTTCTCCATTTCTAGCCGCGTTCCTTTATCACGATGGCCTTCATACTTCTAGTAGAATGCGATGAGCCTTTGAAAGATTTCAGAGATTTATTCTGTTGCCATCGTGAATAGGTCTCGTTCACGCGAGGTCAGATTTCCGATGACCCTTTATTGCCTAGATTTACGCTAGATTTACAAACCAATACTAATTTTCGAAATTTCGAATTTGTAATACAAATATCGAATACCAAATAACGTTGATGACAAAGCTTCGACGATAAATGGTTCGCGCAGCATTCACGAGGCAACGCAAGGTAGAAGACATTGACACATCGAGATATCGATATTTTCCATCATCTCAATGCATATCGGTAATAAAAAAAAGAATATCGTATAATACCGTGATAAACACTATAAAAGTAGCGAAAGGAAATTCGCTAAGTACCATAATAAAAATTAATACGCCATAGAAAAAATATTACAATGATATTATAAAAATAATTTATGTTACTCATGATTTATCGTCTATTTTGTTTCTATTTTTGTTAGAATTCGAGGAGATGGATAATATCCCGTCGTAAGATTAAGAAGAACCCTCGCCAATTCTGAAGAAAATACGTTTTCAGAGCCTATCGAGTCTTCTCTAATCCCTGATCGCTGTGTTTGCTAGAAACGAAAAAAAGAAAATGAAGAAAAGAAAGAACAATTGAATAAAAAAGAAGAGAAAAGAAACCGGTTCCCTGGGAGTAAAAACGTGAAATTTCAACAACATTAAAAAGTTACAAGGCGGACGAAAGAAAATCCAATTATCTAAATAATCGCTTCAATGCATGTACATTAAAGCTAGTTAATTAGCTTAAAGAACGCCGGTACTTGGCGCTCTCGCAAAATTTCGACAGATATTTAAACTACTCCGAGGCTAATGCAAACCAAATCCTAATCGTTTCCACTCGTCCGTCCTTCGTCCATTCTTCGTCCCTAAACGTCTAATTAACACATTCTAATTGCACGCGACGTCGTAGAAGCGATTCGAAGCGTTTCAATTTCAAGCCTATTTCTATCCATGGCTTCTAGCGTTCCTCCCCTCTTTCCTGTGGAGATTGCAGGCGTCGTTTCCAGATATCGAGCGAGCGAGCGAGCGAGCGAAGAGGGCGAGGGTGTCCCGGGGTGTTCCCGTTGGAGCTGCCTGCTGGAACCGCGTTCACTGACCTACCCTACACCGCAGCCTGCGAGAGATCAAATCCCTGCCACCGCCGCCGCGCATCCCCGTGCAACCCCTGCCTGCCTGTTCTCCTTCTTTCTCGTGTTTCTACCGTTCATGCCACTTCTTCCCACCCCGCCCCCGTCCCGCCCCCCTCCCGCCCTTTTGCCGTTCGCAGCTGGTTCTTATTCGCAGAATCATCTTTCGTATCCGCTCTGTAAGACGCCGTGCTTCAAACCAAGAGAACCGGCAATTCTTCGTCTTCGTCGTTTCCGACTTCTTTGTCACGGTGTTACATATGGGAAATGGGTTACGTAGGGGAAATGTTTTAATTATACGAGCAACCGTTGTTTTCTGCTTACGGACAAAGGTTGGAAATGAGCAGACTTGTTTCGAGGGTCGATTTTAGTCGATGGTCGTATCACTTGTCGTCACTTGTGTAACGAGAATTGAAACGGATTAGGTAGAGTTTTTTGTGGTTGTTTTATGGCAGTGACTTGTTGTTCGTAGATTGATGGATAACTAGTAATTGGATCGTACGTTTTTGGAATACGATACCCTTTTTGAGGAAATTGCAGGCGTGAATCTTGAAACGTTGATGTCACTCTTATATTTGTGTTTGTGTTTTAGAATCGAATGGTAGGAATCGTTCTTAGAAATATTTGGCTAGAAGTTTGGAAATTGTATGATGATTTGGCGTATTTATTTGTATACGGCTTCTTAACTTTCTATATTAAGTACTACTTTAATGCAATTAGTTCGGCGATGTCTATCATAGGCTAATGATATAATATGTAACTAAAGCATATATGAAAACGCAAAATGTCTGCGAGTGATATATATTATTTGTATTTATAATGAGCTACCATGTAACGATAATATTTGTTTAATTAATTGCTCGTTATCTATGCCTATAAATCTCTGTGGTACCTTTCAAAGTAATAGGATATTTATTTGAAATAAATTTATTCACTTTCGTTTTCTTATTTGTTGCATCGTTTTCCTTATTTGCGAGGAAAATATTCGTAATTAATGGAAAATATGCAAGAATCTCGCGATGCTATTTTTTCTCTTTGTTCTGTTTTTCTTTTTCTTCGTTTTCTTTTTTTCTGGCTACGAATAAAGAAACAGATTCTAGATACACTTTTCCTCCTTAAATATTATACGGTATATTACATTTAGGACGTTTTATACGTTTCAGCGTTTCCTGTATGTATTTTTAAATTTTTTATAAATAATTCTACAGTTTCTTTCAGCAAGATGGAAAAGGATGGTGCAAATAGGAAGTTCCACAAGGAATTACGCATCCATATCTTTTCAACGTTTATAAACGCGTTCATAAAAGTCGAGAAATTGCTGGATTCCCTGCAATAACTACCAAGCTAAATTTCCACATCGATCTCAGATATTCAATCCAAATATTCCCGAGTGTCATGATCCCCGCTGACTCATCCTCGCTACATCCCCAAATGTTGTGGTAATTATCATCCCCAATTTGTCCACCATTTGTTCGGCACAAATTAAAACTTGAAACCTAAAGTTAAACTACCGCTATTCCAGCAACTTGACAAGTTCGTTTCTAAACCAAAAGAGCAGATAGAATAAAGGAACAGAGATCGGGGAATCAATCGGTGGTGGGAAAACAAAGGAAGGCGGGAAAGGAAATATTTTTCTTGCGGTGTCGGAGCTCTCGCCGACGACGGTGTGAGCGACACTGGACCGACAACGAAGGAGTAAAACGGGTGTGCTTCGAAGTTCATCCCGGGAATGGGTCGGTGCAGTACGGCTTATATCGTTCTACGCGAGGGAATCGGTAAAAATGGTTCTTCGGACTGCGAAGTGCCGGGCTACGTTAATCATCGATGCGAACGAATGCAGAAAGTTATACAACGTTGTTTTATACTCGTTTCCAACTTTTCTTATTTTCGCATGCAGCATAATTTTCTATCGATTATTTACCAATACCACGGTAATTAGCCAAGTTTAAGTATAGTTTCGGACAAATCTTTAAACTCGTTCTTCTCGCGGAGAACTAAATCTTGGACGAAAAAAATATTGTTCTTCTACAATTTCCTGTTACTTTTTTTTTTCTTTCTTTTTTATAGAAGGAATACGTGTACATCCTGCTAATATTCATGTGTTGTTGCTAGAAATTGGCTAGTGCGACCAAATACCAAATACTTGTAAGATGCAGCGTACGAAGAATTGAAAGGTTCGCAGCGTATTTTCGCAAACGTGCCGTCCGTGTATCGCACAACGTTCACCGAACCGTCAAGGATTTCGCTGCGGCTTTCTTCGTTCCTCTCCTTCTCCACTATATCTGTTTCTTCTCTCCGCTTCCATCTGGGAAATTTCACGAAGGTCTCGCGCGTATGTACAGCTAGTCGCCTTTGTGCGCCAGCTTTCTGGGTCAGTTTCTAAATAGGCTTGTCGGCTCATAAAAATCTGCGTCGTTTACGTGAAAGGAAGCGCGCCGATTCCTGCGGAAAGGATTGTGACGAATCACGACGATGCTGTATGAACGGGATTCTCGGCTTGTTTTGATGCTATGCGTTAAGGCTATGTTAATTAATTATCTGACATTATTAAGAAAAATTACTCGCTTAATCGAGTGTCTAGAAAAAGTATTAGCACGAATCCTTATGCTTCGATGAAACGCTGATTTCCAATCAAGTTCTATACATCATCATTTTCGCAGAATCAAGCTCTTAGTAGTTAGTAGCCATATGACGGTATTGCTAATTGCAAATGATACGAAATTTAATGTACTTGGATCTAATTAACATTAAGTATAGTACGATATTGTTCGATATCGTGCAAACTAAGAATAAGGTCTTCCAATATTGGAACCACTCGTACAAAGTGCTCGTGTTTATGGTTATAATCCGAGGGGTTTATATCCCATATACCTATATGTACATATATACGTATATGGGATGTTTTCGATGTAAAATATTGGGGAGGTTTTCGGTTTTCGGTTTTCGGTTTTCGTTTCTTCGGTATGATCGATGAGAAATGTATCTTTGGGAGGGATGATCCACGTTGTGGCAATCTCGTTATTTATGGGCGTCGAACGAACGTTTATATCGAAAGAAATTCTCCTAGTTCACAAAGAAGACGAGATACATGATGAAAGACGTTTGATAGAAGTTGCGTCGTGATACAACGGTGCACGAATAAATCATATGAAATCTCGCATTTGAGTATCATTTCGTTCAAACTTCAACATGTACAGAGGTATTTTTAAAAAGTGAAACAACTTGTACCGATTCACGATTATCGTGTACTTTTTGAACGTACATTTGTTTTTTGTTCATTTTATATCAAGCGACGTCTCGTACGTGACATTGAATATTTTTGAAGGAAAGTTTGTTCCAATAACGTTATTAGCATCTAAAATATATCTAAAAAATATCTAACAGTTGACAACCGCAAATAGTCGAGTTGCTGTTCTCTTTCCCCTTGTTTTTCTACTGTTCTTGAAAATGGCACAAGTCCAATTTCGCAACGGACGAGTTAAACATGTATAAATCGTGTCTCTCTTCTGTTACAATACTTTTGACGTTAAAGCCAGTGTGTTAAACTATTCTTGCGAATTGATCAGTGTCATCTAAATACGAGAGAAAAATGTACGCGTATGTTTCTCCTATATTCGATTCCTGAAACCTTCAACAGGAAACAGGGAAATGTATGTATGGTAGAGAGCAACTATATTAACAATTACGTTTTACGCAACAAAGTTTGCATTATCGATCGATATAACAGAAAAAGAAAGTTCTCGTTACGGAACACGCAGCATCAAATACCGCCTACATAATTGCGCAGTGGCGTAAAACTTACATTTGCCCGGATTTCAATTATTCAGCGCGCCTCTGCCCCTATTTAGGTCATTATCGATGCTTTGGTCAGTCGTGCCACTAACTATAACAGCGTAACTTGAATTCTATCGATCATCGTTATACAAGCGAAAGTATCGAGTTCTTCAACCTGAGTTCTTAAATCCCTCTTTCTATCCAATTGATCGTCAGTCGTTAAAAGTCATCGAATTACTTTTACAGTTTCAATAGATTCGAAAGAACGTTATTCTCGATTGGAATTGAAGTACCTACGCGAAGAACAGGTATTAAATTTACAAGGTAACAAAATTGTACGGTAGGTCAGCTAGTTGGTTAGGTTATTCGATAAATGCAATTTCTTCAGTAAAACGTTCTTTAATCAGATTCTACATTTCATTTTCATAGTATTAAATTTGTGTAATCGTACAGCGAAAATACTGCTAAATGACACGAGACTTGATACATGTGAGTGTAATTAGACTAGTATGTAAGTAATATAGTAAATACAATAATGTGCCGATGGTTTATGTAGTCAGTGCATGTATACGTATAACGTAATATATAGATTCTTAAGCAAACTTTAGACATACCGATTGCTACTATCCTGGAAATACGGATCGTGAATCCGGTGGCAGGGTTCATCGAGATCATAGAAACGCGAAGGCTGTATAATTGCATGTGTAAATTGCCAATTGCCAGCAAGCACGACGATAATTGCGATCAAAAATGTGCCTAAATTTGATATACATAGTAGTACTTAATCCGAGTAATGTCAATAACCCTGATGTCTACTATACGCTCGATATAAATTCCAGTGAGCAAGAGCATACTAGAGAACAACAAGTTTACGTGCAAGCGCGACATAAATGTTCTCAGGCAATAATATCTAAACAAATAACAATTTCGGTTTTGAGTGATACGACGTTTATCGTGGTCCATAAAACGTCCTGTGATGCGCTGTGTACGATACGCGTACGATCGAACGACCAAGTAAATAGGACCTCCGGTATCGTTAAAATACCCACGGTGTAACTTATGGTTGAACCACGTATATGCAATTTGTTGGCGAAAATTGGCCCCACCTGCCTTACGTAAATAGACATCGGTAATGTCCAACTATCTGTTCGGCGTTTAAAAAGTTTAGGATATTGTAAATTTAATCCCCAGATTTGTATGAATTTAATGTTTTTGTCTTTTTTTTTTTAATTCCCCTTAGAAATATTAATAATAATCGTATTAAACGCAGTTTTCCTTCGAGACGAGCAACACTATACAATAAGGAGAGGGACTCTTAAATACCTAATAATAGTAATTATAAATCCACTGCTAAACGACGTCACTGTACGTTCGACGTCGAAAATGACAGTGAAAAAAGATTTTTTACACAATCATGCGAGTATATTTCACTGGAAGTACCGTTAAGTAGCTCCACCGCTTTATAAACCGCGAGATCCAAAGTGTAAAAGGCAATAGTAACTATGAGATCGCAAAGTCTTGGCAACATTTCCGTCTGGCTGTTCTCCATCGTAACGATCATTCGTAGAAGATTCATGCATCGCTGTCACCAGTCGACGTCGCTCTATTTATATAACGTGCAGTGTTTTCGATTTATCGCGCGGCGCGGACGACATCACCGGTTTAAATATTGCCGAGATAATGAGACCCCCGGCCGCGTAAAATATCGCAGTAGCGATGGCGGAACAGGTTGCCGTTGTCGCGTATGGTGGCTGAAACTGTAACATAATCTAGCATGGGGACAGCGAGCAAGGGACAAACAGCCGCATTTATCGGATAATGGGCAGATGATAGCGGCTACTCTGACGTTTAAGAACGATCCTTTAGCCGCAATTTTTTCTACCCTGTTTACGGGCTATTTCATTTAGAGGAAAAGAGTATTTCTTTTCTTCTTTTAAGAATACTTTTATTCCTGTTTGAACATTCTTTGAACATTCCGCCATGTGTTTGCAGTCTACATTTGTTTCATTAGCTAAAATTCTTTTTATTATCCTGCATTACTAAAACTACCAATTACATGGTAGTTACAATTATTTTTGATATTTTGGAAAATCGTTGTAATTGAAAATGGACTCGATATCAACAGATGAAAAAAGCGCAGTGAGTTTCACACAAGCGGTGATTAAATGATAATATCGAAATGACTGGAAACATTTTCATTGTATTCTTTAATATCTTATATCGTAATTACCATTCTTCCTCTGTCGTTAGAAACGCAAACGCTGATAAATCAGCGAAAATATGTTGACATACCGCGACTAAATCTCGCCTTCTGTCGTTCGTTTTTTTCTTTTTTTTTTTCTTTTTCTTTTCTTTTTTTTTTTTTTTTGTCGGCCTTTGTTGTGCTCGGATCGACGTTTTCGGCAAGGATAACAAATGGTGCGTTCATTACGAGCGGCGAATCTCCCAGCAGCGTTAATTTAGGCGAAATAAATTTAGACGTAAATACATGGACGCGACGGCCGAGACAAAATTTCTCGCCTGCCGGATGATACTGTCATGGAAACTGCAACAGCTCGTCCAAAAAATTATCAAACTGCTGTACATACAAGCTGAAAGGGATATTTATTTCCATTACAATGATTGGCACCTTGCGAGGCGACTTGGTTCCCATCGGGCTCGAGTTTCTCCTTGAATGCGGTCGGTGTCGGTACCGAGAAAACGTTTTTACCCGTCTGCCCGTCGAATTACGTTCACGAAACGTCGCGACACGGCGCATTAAGCCGATCACATACACTCTGTCTGTGCAAATGACTTAAAACGGTAATGTACTCGATTCGAAGGCTCGATAAACAAGGCGTTTGTTCTTATTTTGATCGTCTTATAATTAATAATACTAGCGATAAGTAAAAGCGGACAGCGGATATTAAAATGAAATTTCTCGTATTTTGAGAAATATATATCGGGAAATTTGGAAATGGCTTACGATAAAAAGAGAAAGAAAAAAAAAGGAGAAAATAAGTCAAAATTCTAGTATTTTAATATAAAGTAATAAAACGTGTCAAGCGGCTTAAAATATGTAAGAAATGAATGAAAATTCTCATATTCTGATATACGTGTAATTATGAACAGAGCATGCATATTATTGATAAACCATTGTGTAACCACTGTATAAAAAATTGGTTCGCGTGAAAAGCGAACGATTTCGAAATCGTTAGTTTAGAAAATATTTGAATCTCAGTATGTATCGCAGAGTGATTGCAGTAACGATTACTGACATCGATGTTTGACCAGTTTTACAATTTCAAACATCATCCAGACTATTTTTCCACGTAAATAGGTTAATACCTTTTCGTATGTAGTATGTGATGAATTCTTACATGAATAATAGCTTCCAAGTAATAATAAGAATTTATTTTAAATTAACAATAACAATATGCCACTCCCACGTAACGCGAGTCGCACTGGATCATACATCCGAAATCAGCTTTAATTTTTAATTTTTAATTCAGTTTTGCTTGATTTTCTGTCCTCTACCGTTCCATGGCTATACCTTATCGCAGATGCGCAGGACATCCTGTATAAATGGTAGCAATATGCCTGGAACAAGATCCGATCGTTCTGATTTTTATTCCAAACGAAGTGGCATAACCATCGACGAAGCAGCGGAAAAAAGGGATATGGAAGGATGGAAAAATTACACGTGGTATCAGTCCCGGGTAATTTCGACATCAATCGTACACGTCATTTCTGATCGAGCAATACATAATTGGTACCGGTGGAATGTATTATTACGGCACGAGTGGTAAATCGCGGCGAAAGTTGCGGCCCCACGCTTTTTCAGCGACGCGTTCCACGATTATTCTCGTTCCCCTTCGCTTTGACTGCGATTTCCATTCGATATTAAAAGCGAGCCAACGTTTGCCCGTCCACGTGCATGTCATCTTCGTTCCGAAGAACGTTCCGTCAAGAGTGAAATTGCAGATTCGAAGGGAAACGAAAAGAAACGCTCGAATTCAATCGTCGGCAAAAAGATTTTTCTTGTTACAGTGATTACACTTTGGCAACGGTCACTGTAATTTCATGGGTTATCGGTAGATGTTTACGTAGACATGTATGTATCATTTATGGGAAATATAACGGCATACAAATGCACAGAACGTGGTATATAATATGCAGAAGGATGTAAAATGTCCAAAGTTGAGTATTCGTTAGAACGGGTAATTACTAAGTGAAAAAAAATCTATTCTTAAATCCTATTTCCTCGAGGTGTTTGTAGCACGACGATATCGTTGAAAAGTAAAACGCGCTGAGACTCGAGAAACCATAGTATACACGCGTGTCTGCTGACATACTCTCTTCTCTCTCTCTTCTCTCTCTCTCTCTCTCTCTCTCTCTCTCTCTCTCTCTCTCTCTCGAGCAAGCAAGTTCTTTGATGTTTATCGTATCTACATTCTACCTACGCTAACAAACAATTGGGAAACGGACAGAATGGCGACCTCGCGTTATAACGTACGACATGTTGAACGTCGAAACTACAGATTTACGATTTCGTTTCGTACGATCAGCAATGGTGACAAGATAGGGGTTGAAGAACGTTGGCGTTATTCACGATCCTCGATAAATAACGCGAATTCAGGATCCTGCGTGTAAAGCGACAACGCAATATTGGGTTTCGCCAGAAGTAGGAAAAGAAAGAGAGCTTATTGAATAAAAATAAGGGGGGAAAAAAACACCGGCAGTGGAAATAGACGATCGGCTATTGTTGACGCTGGTAGTGTGACGCGACACTGTTTTGGCAGCTAAAGCTAGGATAAGCTGCTTTTATTAGCAAGGTTCTAGGAAGAATGATCGAGTTTTCGAAAACGTACGAAACAATGCGAGAGAAACTCTTATTATTTGTATATTATATTTATTCCTGTGTTAAAACTTAAATCCATGAATTATTTGTAGTAATATCGTGTTTCTATAATAATCGTGTCACCTTAATAAGTTTATGTTCACCTTAATAAGTTCATGTTTAGTACTTCTTCGCTTATTTCTGTAGGAACGATTGGACTAATTCCAATCTAAAATCGAGCGATGAAATTTGAGTTTATTTCTTATCTATACCGATTTTATCTTCCTGTGATGGTACATCAAGACGAAATAAATGTTTGTATTATTTATTTACATTTATTTACGTATTTTAAGTTTCTGAAAAACTTTTAAGTTTCTGTTGAATCGCAAGAACAAATTCGACAAATTTATTCGTTATTTATACTAATTTCGTTTTTTTATAATATCAATTTAGTTTAGTTTAGTTTAGTTTAGTTTAGTTTAGTTTAGTTTAGTTTAGTTTAGTTTAGTTTAGAACAAACTCGGTACGTTTAATAATTATTCATTATTTATTTACGAAGGAATCTATCTAGAATGTCTAGAATGCATCGCAATATGCTGGGAGAAATGTACATTTATTTATTATTTATATCAATTTATCATGTGTCATTCGAAGAATCATGTGTTATTTACATTAAAGTTATTTCACCCTGTATACTCAGTGACGAATGTTTCAATTCATTACTTGGTGGTCCATTACATTAGTCAGTCCGTTAGTCCATCGCCGTCGTACAGCAGCTGCCAAGGCTTGAACTTGAAACTGATACAGTATATTCGAAAGCTATTCGGACGTTCGATTATTAACAACAATCGAACAACATCGAACGGTGAAAGGAAACGAACATTTTAAATATACATAGTTAACTATATCATACCCTCTGTGTATTCCTCGATCAGGTTATCGTTTTCAATTCAACATGCGAATGATATGAATTATTGGACGAATCAAAAGGAGATTTAACAGCAGCGAAATCAGCGACGAGTAATAACGAATCGATAGTATTGGCAACAATTAGCAATAGAAACGACCGTATTGTGGTACAGACGGTATGATGCACAAAAGTGTCCTAATACTTACTTATTAATAGTGTATTGTAACGTAGAGACGTAGGTGATCTATATCACTTTTCGTATGAAACGCAGTCGTAATTTTACTCGTTCTATTATCCGAAAAATTCAGTAATCCGACTTTTCTCTGAGCAATTAGTTCGGATAATGCAAGCCCTGTCGTACTTATATTCTAAATTAGCAAATTTTCAACACTCGTGCTGATTGCAACGCTAATAACATGTTTCGTCCGTACCGTAAGCTCGGTGCAGTCCTTAAACCGAGGCTGTCCTTAAACCTGTCAAACATACCGTCCGTATTCAAAGACGTAGTACTTATATGCAGAGGGGAAACTTTGATGTTTCACTAGCCGCGTGTTCACTCACCGTTCTCCATGTTCAACTCCGCGGCGGTTCTATAAGACACAGGTCTGCCAAAGTCACTGGCGTCGCTCGGATGCAGCAACAACTGATGGGACGCCCTGGAATGATGTCTCGAGGTGGACGCCCGATGCAAGTGAACGCTGTTTAGGACGGTATTGCTCGAGGCACGGCTGAGCGCCTCCCTTTGACGAACAGCCTCCTTGTAGATCTTGCAGTACATCACGATCATCACGAGACCGGGGATCCAGAAGGAAACCGAGGAACTAATCACCGCGTACGGTCGATTCACCTCGAACTTGCACACCTGATTCATCGACACACGCACAAAGTGTCAATCTTTCTTTTAATAAAGGGAATTGCGAGGAATTCGTGGTTTACTTTGTATTACGTTTTTCTTTTTTCTTTCTTTTCTTTTTAAAAATTTGCGTTGTATTTTACACTTAATCGAAGGTTGGACGTTATTGTTATAGGTCGTTGTTATTTTCATCGCGCATCGCCGGATCGCAGGATCGCAAGAGGATCGCAAGAGGATCGCAAGAGGATCGCAGGATCGAGTCTGTCACATAGGAGCTCAGGTAGATCTGATTGTAGTAATATTTTTATATCTGCGTGTTTTTTTTTTTTTTTTTTTTTTAAGAAATGAATAAACTATTTTGCTTGGAGTTTGTATGAGAACTTTGAAAGTGACAGATTTTTTAATGCAATCTTTTATTTCATTGCTGGTGGTGAAGTCGAATCTTTGACTAATTGGATGAAAAAATATTTTGTCCGCACGTTTAGATATATTCGCGGTTAATATTGATTGTTGCTAAACTGGAACACCCTTCGGTCCTATTCTATATAATTTAATTTGATTATAATAATAAGCGATTATGAAAATGTATAATCGTAAATGAAAGATATTTTTAAAATAAATTTATTTGAGTAACTCGTAGTGGATTTTCTAACAAGTTTCTTTCAATTTGGAACGTATTCGAGAAAGTTTGGCATCTCTTTGAAAGAAGCAGAGTCTGATCGAATTCTTTTCTCTACTTCTTTTCTTTAATCTTAAAAACATCTTTTTTTTTAATAGCGAGACGAATCGGTCACGTAATTTCATTTTCAGAGATTTCCTATGTTTCAAGTTGGTCCGTATATATCTTCCTGTGTTTTGGCTTCGAAAGAGCAGAAATGGCTTGGAAAAGTATTTAAACAAATTTTAGTGACGATTAGCTTAGAAGTTATCTCTATCTTGAACGATCAGCGAACTTCAGATGCGTTAATTCGTATTATTAATTCCTTCAAGAATTTCTTTCAATTTTAACAGGAACGACATTTCATCAAAAACAGTACGAAAAAACAGTACGAAGGATAGTACGAAAAGGAACTGAAACGATATTTTAATCGATAAAGACTGTAGAAACCGCTGTAAGGACATAGACTATGGAAGAGCTACTGTTCGAAGGACAGAGAAATATGAAAGTCGAAACCACTGGGAGAATTTCGATTAACGGAACGTCCATTGTGCGAACGGTTCATTGTACCTGCTGTATTATCGAAGCAATATATTTCGTCCTGCCATTCAGCTCCTTTCCTCGACGGTATTTTGCGGTAAAACCTCGATTAATCAGAAACTTATTAACCGCAGCTTCGATTATTGGAAAATAATGTATAAACCATGCTATTTTTTTTATGCTTTTTTTTTTACTACTACAGTTATGAAAGGACCATGATCCAATGCTATTGTCATCTTTACATCTAATAATAAAATTATAAGAGAAACAAATAAATAGAAACAGATATATTTCGTTGAACGTGAAAATAGTAGAAAATATCGATGTTTATTAACCGACGTATTTGGATATTTTATTGATTGTGAAAAATGATGATCCAGCGAATACAAGCCGGGGCGCATTCCTGTATAGCTCATTATTGTAAGGATAAGAGGATGATTGAAAAGTAAAGACAGGATGATTTCATAGTTGGAGACGGTTGATGGCGGTTTATGCCCGATATTTCGATTCAACTATAACATTTTTCAGGTAAATAGTTTAGTTTATGATATTTCCATCTGCTGGAAGACTTCGTTTCGTTTCAAGTACTGGTAAAGGAAAGATCTTTTAATTTTTTTTTTTTTTTTTAGTTTTCCTTGAAATACGCGCTGAAAAAGTAAATAACGTACGACTTCTTTTAAACATCTTTAATCATTTCGTGCTAATAAACGCAAATACGTGTTAGTAAAAGATTTCGCGTCGTTCTCTATAAAATTCTCTATAAAATCCAATTAAAAATTGTAGCCGGTAAAAATATTGCTGTAACTTTTCAAGTATTAAATATGAAAAATGAGATTGTACATATATTTTTATGCGAGCAGCGCAGCGGTTGAACGATAACATGAAAAGGATCTATTGTTATGTGACCGGCGCGAAATGTGTTAAAAGAGGATTTTTAATACAATGTACTGTAGAAAACTGGAATGGTTGTACAAAAATAGCTGTGATAACTATTCTCTATTAACGAAATATAACGATATAAAATCTACTTTAAAAGATGCAGAATATTTTGTATAGTTACTACTAAGATATTCGTTTAAAGAATTGAACCTTCGATATTGGTACTAATTGAACGTTTAAATAGAATTCTGTATTCTTCTGTGTTCTTTTCGTTTTCCTTTTCTCTCTACCTTTTTATGAAATATCGTGAGAAGGAAACGAAGATTAATACACGAGAAACGATAAAACGAAAGTTGACAGAAGGTAGCAAGTCGGCGTTGAGAAAAAATAAATACTTGTAACATTGGGGGAAATCATAGTATAAATAAGATTAAGGGGAAATATGAAGATTGAAAATGAGAAAGAGGAAATTGGAAATGAAAAGAAAGGAATTGATGGTAAGGAAGTAATTAAAGATAAGACAGAGGCGCGGTTAGACGTAGGAAAATTCATTATTAAAGTAATGAAATTGAAAGTAAAGGAACAGGAAGTTGACAGTACCGAGAACAATGAAATCGAAAATAGACATTGGACGGAATTGATTTAAGAACGGAGAGCTGAGAGGTTCTGAGTAAAGTTAAGAGGGATAAAAATGGGGAGAACAAGAGAATTTATAGACGCGAGAAGATATTTAACGTACAAGTTGGAGATAAGATATCATGACGTGCAAAGACAAGAATATAGAAATCTGGTAAGGTAAATCTGGTAAACTTACGACGTTGACGAACGTTAAAAGTTAAGATTAAACATTGGGAACGGAAAGAATAAATCGAGGAAGGAAATCGTAGAATACAAATGAACAGAAAAATATTACATTGACAAGAGCGACAAGACCGCTTTCCATCTTGAAAATATTTCGGAACGTAAGTGGTGCAACTTACTTGAAGCAGAAACAGCGGAAGATAAGATGAACCAGAGAATCACGATCATCGAGCATTAGCATCGAATTAACAAAGCGGTAATAAAAATCACGCGAGAGAATCCACCGTAAAAATTAACAAACTTCGACGAACGACTCTTTCTTGGCGTTTCATCGTCATTAATCTTCGGTATCATAATTAATTTCCTCCCCTGTCTAACCAATCCTACAGATACATACAGATTCGTAACAAACAATCCCATTTCTGAGAAGTAAAATCTTTTTCTTTCCGACCTTCACCACCAGGTAATAGAATTCCACTCTTTTAGAGTGGCAATCGAGCTCCCCAACTCCGATTGTAGGAGGAAAACAATACACATTCCCAAAAAAATCATCCAATATTTGAGGAATCCTGGTTCGGCTCCTTCAAATTCTCATAATACTGTGGTCGTTCTACAGCGTTTATTTTTATACGATGGAAAGATAAGAATGAAAGTCGCTTCAAAACAGGATAATCGTTTCTATCGTGCGGAGCTGAGCTGGAAGGATAATTATCGAGATGACGTCTTCGATTTACCGTCTCAACCATCGTTATTGTACGATCTTATGCGTATATGTGACACTTTCGGCCAATATGCGTGCTTATCCGCGTGATTTTATTAGGTTTCTCAGAAATAGGGTCAATCAGACCCACATTCTTTTGCCTTGTCTTACATTCTTCTCATAGATGCACAGTACTGCTATCCGTCCGTCACTTATGATTGTGTCAGAAATAAGCAATCGGTAACCCCATTGCTTTGCCTGATCATCTTTTCAGCTGTCCGTTATACAGAGATCGTTATGTAGACAGAATGCACTTAGGGCTGTGTAAACTGTTTCAGACTGTCCTAAGCCATCCTCCTCTTTTCTTCCAAAGTAACGATAAAGCAAAGAAATAATGTGTTTAGTGAATGTTACGCACACATTATGAACTCACACTGCTCAATATCATCTTGGTGGGTATAAATGCGTTTCCACTCCTCGACAAAATAAAGGAAAAGAAAGGAAAGGAAAGGAAAGGAAAGGAAAGGAAAGGAAAGGAAAGGAAAGGAAAGGAAAGGAAAGAAAAGGAAAGGAAAGGTAATAACCAATCTCTGATCTCTAGACAGTTGTTACAGAGTTACTAGCACAAATGATGGTGAGAAGTCGGTAGTATGTTCGTGGATGAGTACCGATACCGTATTCTACCGTTGTTGATTGTCGTATAATTAGTTATTATAGTACGATAGGATCTTACTGACCGAAACTGTCGTATTTCGAATCAAGCGAGGAACGAATTTTAAAGCGTACGATTTCAAAACTTCGATAATACCTAAACGTAGTACTTCGAACATACATGTAAACTCGATATACGCGCTGCTATTTAACATGAACGCAGGATGAAAATTATTAGGCTATCGGGTCGCACTGTCGTACCGCGACCTGTTACGCGAGAATACCATGTACAGCATTACAGTAATACTATGTAGGGAAATTGTGCGTTAGCGGCGATTTAATAGCAGCGATTGCATAAAGAGATAAAGAGACAGTTGTTCGCGATGATGCCCCCAACAGCGCGTATTAAAAAAATCATTAAAGTTGAAGATGGCGACAGCTTTCTAGATAATTACGGAATATTTGTCTTTATCCAACCTTCGCTACCGGATAGAGGGATTACATTTTTCAAAAGCCGAAATAAAGATGCCGAAAAAAAACTATCCAATATCTCTACCTGAGGATTCTTCCTCAATTCTTCCAAATGTTCTTCGGTAGTGTACCATCCCATAAATATAGGGATGAAACTGATCAAAGCAGGCAGCAGCCAGGCACTGCCCAGCATACAAGTCACTGTGAGCCTCCTCATGATGGCAGGATACTCGAGCGGCCTGACTATAGCATAATATCTATCCACGCTGATGCAACATAGATGAAGGATAGAGGCAGTGGAGAAATAAACGTCCAACGAGCTCCACACATCGCACATGATCCTTCCGAACATCCATCGACCAGTCAGCTCGACAGATGCGTTGAAAGACATGGCGCAGACCGCGACGAGGAAGTCGGCCGCTGCTAGGCTGACCACGTATCGATTGGTTGGCACTCGGAGCTTCCGATGCCTTCTAACGCTGGCGATCACCAGCGCGTTCCCTACCAGAGCGGTGACGATAATGCTGACAATCGCTACGCCCTTGATCGCCGTCCAGATGACGTTTGATAGCTGGTAAGTGTCTGCAGAAGCAGTAGTCGCTTCGAACGTGTCGCGAACGCTCGAGTTGAGCGATTCTGAAAGGCGGCCGATGCCGCAAGTCGTGCTGAGCCTGCCTATCGATCGGTCCACGTCCTCGTCCGCTGGCTCATCGACTTCCATTCCAGCGCTCGCTGCCTATGAGCATGCTACACGCCTGGAAACCGTTCAGGTACAGTCTGTTTCAAGTGTTCGAACACGAGCACGGCCTTCGAGCTTTCCAAGGTGGAAGACAGCTGGCGGAAGAGGTATCGACGGACCCGAGTATCGACGTGCATCGTGCTCTCGAGTGAAAAGCCAAAGTCAGGCTATCCGTGAGCTTTCACGGATGCTTACGGAGATTTCAGGTTCGCTGATCTGATCGGGCAAGTCCGTCGATGGAGTTTATTCCAACTGATGCCTCTCTGGTCTCTCTGTTCTCTGGTCTTTGGGATGTTGTTTTACGACTCCGCGGTATCTCTTTGAGTAAGCTAAATAAGAGATTTTTATTAGTCTCAATCAATAGTCACGGATCAAAGAACCACGGGTATAGACTGTTTTGTTCAAGCTTTACTTATTCTATACGAGACAAAGTAAAAAATTTGGAATCATTCTCTTGAAATCAAAATCAATGTTATCGATATCGATTATAACTCTTGTTTATATCCACGGAGTGTGGAAAATCAGTTTCGCTTGCCATTGTATCATCGAACAAAGATGTTTTTTCCGAGGTGGCAGAATTATAAGCTGGCTCTTTTAACTCTTTGAGAGCGTAACGTGAAAGTAACTAGGATGATGACCAGTCAAGTATCGTACTAAAAATTTCACACGAGTATTAAATAGCATTACGTGTAACACAATTATTAATGATATACGTGTATTTATGGTTCTTCGAGTTGCAATCGTGTCTGTAATAGTACGTTGCAAACATTCCAGTTCACTTTTTCAGGGCAAATTTGATACTGTACTGTTAAATAGTGTTAAAAACACCGTCGAAACCCGAAAGAAGCCACGAATCAATCGTTGTGGAACAAACATCAACAACAAGTTTAAAATCTAAAACAATTATTAATATTTATCGATTACAAAATATTTCCTGCCTGATACCAGAAAGACGATAAATCTCTATTTTCTGTATCATTCTCTTTAGATCCTCCGTTATTTGATCACACGGATCAAGGGTTAGACTCTTAGATTCCACGAAATATATGATTCCGAACTTTTGGCCGGTCGTGCGTAGCGAGCGTCTCTGAACGAATGGAAAAGTTAAGAGATCGTTTGCTGCAAGGTAATTCGGAGTAAAAAGCGTCATGCGAACATAGATTCTATTCTTAATGCTCGCATAGTCGTAACAGTATAAATTGCCGGGACGATGAAACATGGTCGTATATAATAGCGGTTATTAAATCTCAAGTTAACAAAGTAAACATATGGTAACGTATACACGCGTACGTATAAAGTCTATGAACATGAGAAATGGCAAGAATTTTCCGACAGACGTAATAACACTTAACAAATGTTACTATCACGTAATAAAGACATCTATCGTTTCTTTCTACTTTAATTTCAAGTATCCATATCTCGTATAATAGATATTTCGTTTCAATAATTAATGTATAATTAATTAAAAAGAAAGAAAAGTATACGTATCTGAAGACCTCGATACAACCCCGATAAAACTTGAAACTACTATAAGTACGTGAATACCGAATAGGAATAGAATCTCTCTGTTTATACGATGTTCTTTTATGCAAAATGATCTCTTAAACGATCTTTTAAATTCGTTTGCGCTCTTTCTACGACTATCTGCTTAGCATAACGAATACCTTAACTAATTGGAACGGATTATCCATTTGAAACGACACAAAGTAAAAGAAGATACGATAAAGCGTAAACCACCTTTCTGTTTTAAATGGAACAGCCCAAGTCTTTTTTCTCTCTCTAAGCAGTCTATTAGACTACAGATTCTTTAGTCTAAAAAATTAATCTAACAATTAATGTAAATAGATATGTTATGTTTAATGTTCAAAAGTAGTACGAATTTCGTATTAAATATAGTAGTTGCGTATATGGAAATATATGTATATATACATATCGCTCCGTTGAAGAAAAAAAAGATTCTTTTATGTTTAATCGTTTCAAAGTTATGGCCGCTCCATGAGATATTAGCTGTATATTAATATTTAAGAAAAATAACACAATTTTGATATTCTTAACAGCAATAGAAGCAATAGAGTTTTGAACAAAACTCCAGATACCATCGTCATTCGATATTCAAACAGTTTGTAATTAATGGAAAGAAAAGACAAGCACAATGCCAATTTTCGTACTCGTGGACTATCAACTAATAATATACGACATGCATTCGATTTGTCAGATACTTTGCTCGATACTCGTGCGCAACGTTATCACAACTATTCATTCGCGACGAAGGGATACACTTGTCTTAATTTCTACGATCAAACTTCTAGGAACGTGAATTCCGTGCTTTGGGCAACATGAACGTCTGCGAACCTATGTTGGAAGATAATTGCGCGCGAAAAAAAGAGGAAAAAGATGGCCGGATATTAAAACGATAGGCGGATACGCGCTTGCAAACTTTTCGCATAAACGTTCCTCCTGTTCAGAGCGACAGGGTACGCTTTTAACGTTAAAGCAAACAACTGTGGTTGGAACACCGGGCGAGACAAGTTGTACGCATATATTTAGCTTGGCCAAAAAACGTCTTTCTCTCCGGGTATTCGAAGCAAAACGCAAACAGCCAACGACCTGGCCTCCAACAGTGTATATACTCGTCTGAAGTGGAATTACGCGGAGGAAACGGCGTTCTCTTCGGTCCCTTCCATGAATATTTGATATTTCATGTGTATATGTGTATGTGTATGTATGTAGGAAAGGGAATAACGCGATAACGATTAGTTTGACAGTTTTCTGAGATGGAAATTTCGGGTAGCAGAATACCTTTCGTACTATCGTTATTAGCTTAACGACGATCCGGTGTTGTATCCATATGTTATTGAAGAAATTGAGAGACGACAGAAGTATTTTAATAACGAATTAATTGATAATTAATGAATGTTGATCACGATGGGCTTACCTTTTTCAAAATCAACTTACTCTTTTCAACTTCACCCGATACCAGCAACCTGTAGTCAGTTACTACGATAGAAGTCTACTTTCGTAGCGTTCAAGTTGTAGAAGAAGAATTTGGCTAACATTTTCATGGAAAATATACGAAAGAATAAGGATGAGAGGAAGAGACAACGAGTAATAATAATTGGAATGCAGTAGCAGCTGAAATTTCTCCACTGCGATCTATGCCCCAAACGATCTAACTTCTGCTTCTGTCCCAAATGAACTCTGCCGAGTTTCGCAACTTATCGCTCGTACCGTTTACCGTAAGTCTAACCACACAAACATTCTATCCGCAAACAATCCGGCTTCTCGTCATCCGACGGTTCTGACGTAGTTCATCCGAAACAGCATTGCCTGAAACCACCTGCCATACTAGGGAGAAGGCAGAATCCGGCTTGCAAAATCCTTCGCCTCGACCTAGAACCGTATTCTCCGAGCGAACTTCATAATCCCAGGTTGCCAGGTGTCAAACGTAAAATCGGACATCTAGAACTTGTCAGCCGGAGGCAGATGCAACCATATCTAGCTAGCGATAAAGGAGAAGTATAATAAGAAATGTAAATGGTAGAGTCTAATGGTTCTAATGGTAGAGTCGGACAATTCTGGGTCGAAAACCAATGGTGTTACTCCTCCTGGCAATAGCTAAATCGGTTAGTCAATGCTGATTATTAATAAAATTTTCTTAATTTAATCGGCCATGTACTAACGAAATGATCACAAACGAATCTATCGTGTTCGTCCTCTGGTGGTCTGATATACCTGTCAGTAAAAATTTACCAACACAAAATTCGCTACGCTATAGATTCCATCGTCTTTTATCGTCTTTTATCGTCTCATCTTAAAAGTTTCATTCGGGATGATCAAATTTCTCACGATGACCACACGCAACGAACGTTATAATCTGCTTCCTTCGAATTCATCGCGGTTACAAGAATGTCAACGAGTACAATGTGAAGATAAAGCCCAGTAAGGTTGCTGGTGTAACGCAGTTAAGAGTGCTCAAATCTTCCCTATTTCCGACGTCACGCAAGAAAATTGTTCGTCGTATAACCGTCTTTAACTGTAGAGGGTAAAGAAGTAAATTTTATCAAGTCGTATAACCGTTGCCAAAGCAACAGAAAAATTGAGTAATAGGAAAAATAAGTACCTTGTAACAATGCTAACCTCGTAGCAATGCTAACAAAGTGTCGAAAGGTTTGGGATAATGCGCATAATATAAGCCTCGGTGAGCTACTTTCAACGAATCGGAATCCATATAATTTCCTTCTCGTTACTCGCGGTAACCACTCCCATTACACCAAATTTTCGCTGATACTTTCAAAGAATCGTCAATTTCCAGGGAGAAGATGATAGAAAATGGTCATCGTTCCTCGGTCGTCGATAAACCTCCATCGAACATGCATATTACGCAGGAAATCGAGCCAGTCCCCCCGGTATCCGCGTCGCCCGTGTGCCTATTCACGTTTCCGCCGGAACTACGGCATTTCGTGTGCCATTAATTACGCCCATTGAAGCTTCGCATCTCCATTTTCGAACGCGCATTTCTCACCTGCTATCTGCTATGCTGTCAAGTGATCTAGACCTTGAATCTTCGCTACACTCGCTATGATCGTGCCATGATCGTGCTATGATCGTGCTATGATCGTGCTATGATCGTGCTATGATCGTGCTATGATCGTGCTATGATCGTGCTATGATCATGCTGTCTATGATCTACGCCCGTAATCTGATTAGTCTACGTCGAATTAATCAAAGTTAACTTTTGTTGGTTTCGTGTTGTTTGTACTATTTGTTGTACATTAACAAACAAACTAATTTCTTTCCTTTGCAATCAGTAAAAAGAATTCGTTTAAACGGGGCTCCTAATAGATATAACGAATGGTTTGACTTAATATTATTGTTGCGGAATTGATTTTCTTCCTCGGTAAGTTTTTTTATTTACAACTTCGTTATCCAATTATATACTGTAGGGATTACTATAAAGATAGTCGTTTCGATACATTGCGAATTTTACGAGAAGTTTAGTAGAATTCGGTAGAACGTTTCGGAAATGATTAACTTTTCACTTCGTCTGATCAGTATATATATATATATATCTATCTGTATATAGCGATCTGTTTCAGACGGGGGTTAGGCAAATAGGCTGGAATACTTTTAACGACGAATGTATTACTATCTTGCTGATACCGGAAAGTAGGTACTTATAGCAATTAGTTAGTACGTGATGGTGAAGAAAAATACATAAACATTATATATACGTGTACGGTTATATATATAGTTACTTACGTCGAATTAAATTTTGTACAAAATAATTATGTACTTTACGTGCTTTATGTAATAATATAAAATACGAGATAATCGGCATGATAATAATAGTATGACGTTATCAACGTGATATCATACCGTACGTAGCACGGCAATATGAAGAGAGATACGATGCAACGTAGCATTATATTAAGAACGTGAGTTGATAGCAATATAATAATATTATTGTAAGCAGATATAGATCGTTCGGATGCTCGTAATAAAGCAGACAAAATTAATTTACATGATAACTCTAAAGAACATAAAAATTCTTTTGCCTCTCTCCGTTTGCTTAGTTTGGTCCCGTTAATCTATTCTAATTCTAGCCATTTCCTGGAAAGAGGTTTCTACCACTTTTTTTATCAACACTGTTGCTTTGAGCTCGCTAATTTAATTGCAATTGGCATTACTTTAATAAATGTGCTAATGACACTCTTTTGCCAACTGCACTGGACGAGTATAAACGTCTCTCGTTGTCCGTTACGAATTTTATTTGTTCTCCTGGCAATTGCGATAATCGTTATAGGAATATTACTGATTTTGAATATTATTGCTAGTTACTCTGTACGCGTTAGTGACGTTTTACATTATCCGATTTAACGTTTTACATTATCCGTGAGCAAAATTTTTCCCTCGTTAAGTGCAGCTTTTTTAAAGATGATAATTTGTAGTGAACGTCGTAATTACTCGCAGCGAACGCCGACTCGATCGTTTGTTCGTGTAATAGCACAACGACTAATGACGTTCAAACAACTCGAATAGGAACAACGGGTGTAACATCAACTCGATTTGACAACGCACCCTCTCGGTCTTTTTTAAATCCGATTGGCCAATCAAATGAAACGATTTCCGGTTAGATCTAGCGGATGGTCGAGCATCCGGTTGGAACTTCCGAGTTGAGTGAATCATCAGTTTGATCAGCCAACATCGAAAGCGAAACGTCGCTCGGTATGATCGGAGACAGCAATGCCTACGAAACGTTGGCAAACACGATTGCTCCCGAGAAGCGAATATCATGGCATCTCATCCATCGTGAAAACTTGAAATCTAAGGTTAGCGTTTCGTGTTTCAATTTTAAAAATTGAATTGTAGCTACTTGAATTGTACATAATGTATATAATGTGACGATTGTATACAAGTATTAGCCTCTTAGTTGTGTTCCATTTTGTTGGATCTCGTTGCATTCTTTTTAGCAGATCGTCGAAAGTCAATGCTGATATAGGAAAGTGAAAAAATGTTATTTCACCTCTTCTGAATCGAGACACGAGAATCTGATAGGAACGTGATTCATACTTTCTTTACGACGACGTGCAATACCAAAACACACGTATTCGTGTGCACCTCGCCAGATTCCACGAATAGCAGAATAAACGAATAAACGAAGGAGATGAGCGTAGAGCTGATTTTTCGATGAAGATACGTGGAAGGAATCGCGCGAATGCTGCTTCGTGTCGTTACCGATTCGGTAGTCAATTATTTTGTTGGTCAAACGACCGACCGTATCGACACTTTTTGTAATTCGTTATCGAATCGAAAAGACCCAGGAGGTGTTTATTTAAAATTACCACATCAACGAATCGCGACTAATAATCGCGAGTCATTCGAAATGTAGAATCAACGACCTCGAAGTAGCTAAATAATATTTGAAGTTGAAAATAACAAGAAGGAAGGAAAGCCGGATGAGGAAAATTAAGAAAATAGAAAATTAAACGGCTGAACGTTCATTGTCTTTTAGATAATTAAAAGTTATGCAACGCTTTCAACTACTGCTACATTTACATCTGCTTTTCAAAGCAGCGTACGCTTTTTATTTAGCTCGCTGAACGAGACAGAGAAACGAGGCGGTCGTTACTTGGAATCTATGTAGTTGTTATTAACGTTTCGTCAAGCAACCAGTCGTTACGTTAAGATGTACCCCATCAACGATTCCTCCCTCACCTTCGTGAAATCAGCTCGGTCTATATTCATGATCGCGGCTGTAATTTAAAGGCCACCGGCTGCCGCCACCACCCAAGGTTCAACGTTTCTATCTCGTTTTTCGCTTCTCTTTGAACCCATTAATTGAGAAAGACGGTTTAACTCCCCGGTTAAATTACGATGAAATACGGAGTCTTTGTTGCTTAATGCATAACTACATTTACTTGTAATTCGCCACTGGCTAAATTTTCGGGATACTCTATATTGCGAAAACGATAAGATTTTGTCGAGCAGACGGAGAGCCATTGGAACAGAGTACAGTGTAAATTCCATATCCTTGCTACGATCTTTTCGCATTTTAGTAAACTATGTAGGGTATACGATACATGTTCGTGAGATATTTCCTACTTATTCTACTGTCTAGGTTCAAACGCTCAAGTGTGAACATGCATTTATGATCTTTGATTTTCAGCCTCTATTTGGGATAAAAATCAGTGATAGAAAATGGAGATAAAGTGAAAACGAATGGGATTTCAAATATTTGAAATAAAGTAAAAGAAGGTTTAATCGGAAATACTGAAAGAAAACTTGAACAACTGTACTTTTAATCTAAAAATGAAGTTGAAGTAATGAGTTGAAATAGACAGACGGCAGAGATTGGCTTTGAAAATAAAATAAAAAGGTGAAACAAAAGTGAAATATGTACGTATATATAGCATGGGAAAAGAATAAAGGAAGAATAGAAATGAGAGAAAAATATTACACGAGCTAAACGGAACAAGATATACGAAATATAGGTAAAGCAGTATACATATCGCGGAACGAAAACACTAAACAGAGAGAGAAATAAATACGGAAAAAGTATAGAGCAAGGAAAAAAATAAAGCAAAAGCTACACAGCTGAGCTTAAAAAAAGCTACGCAATAAATACGTAGAATGAAGGTAAAAGGGGCAATATTGCGCGTGAGCTGAGCAAAATACGCGAAAGAAGGAAGGAAGATTTATTTTCTACATTATATGTATATACGTTAACAGAACGAGTTTTGGCCGAACGAGTTGTAATTGATGCTAATACGATCGAATAATCAAGTGGAAAGTCAAAAGTGGACTTGGTGCGTTCGAAGGAATTCCTTTGACGTTCATCGAAGATCGATCGCTTCCCCCTTAAGCTTGGACAAAACTCGAACGATCCTCGTGAGTCCCACTTACGGCGGCTGATGGGCGCAATTCGATCGAAATCGCTGCTTGAAATCACGAATCATCTGTTCAACATCGTCGCGAGTATCCTTAACACATGTTACGAAGACAAGGCCGAAAGCAAGATGATAAATGTATGGAATAGATTGGAACAATAGTGGAGAACTGATACGGATAAATATATGTAAATAATGAATCTCTCTCTCTCTCTCTCTCTCTCTGCCCCTCTCTATTCCAGTATATTTTACTATTACTATACTTTAAAGTGAAATTTACAGTGTCGCTAATGACAATCGATGTTGAGTAATGTTACGCAGTAACGTTGAAACGAATTAGAAAACTTATTAGAAATTATGCATGCTATGCTATATATGCATTGAAATTGTAGATTGTAGATTTTCGTCAGGTTTTATACTTCATTTTCAATATCAAATTTCCGTAGTTATATAAACCTGCTATTATATATAAATGATATCATATATAAATGATACCATATATAAATGATACCATGTATAAATGATACTATATATAAATGATACACTATATATAAACGATAACATGTATAAATGATACCATATATAAATGATACACTATATATAAACGATACTATATATAAATGAATGATAGAAAATTAAATTGGATTTAATTAATCGGTACGCGAACGTTATAACAAAGCCGGTAAGCGCGAGAATACCTTTGGTAGCTGGTATAGGTATAAATAGGGATTAACATCGTCTCAGGGACATCGGTTTGCGTAAGGCACACTTTCCTCGATGCGGACAGATGCGCGACAAGGCTAGGATACAAGGCGCGACACGCGTTAAACTACGCTTGAAAATTTCTATACATCCTTTGAATTCCATTGTGCGGTGATTTTTTCTGTTTTCAAAGAAACGGCCCTCCGTTTTCACGCAAACGGAACGTTGCAATGTTGTCTGAGAATTTGTTAATCTTATTCCGTTATATAAAGCGTAATCATTTAGCAGAATCTTCCAAAGCTCTTTCTTTTATAGCATTCGATCGATATTGATTATCGTTTCGAATATATCGCATGCTAATTTGGATTGGAAACGGAAATGCTATTATTTTCGTTAATCAATTATTTTACCGATGTTTTTTATGCACATTTCTATGACTACAGCTAGAGAAACAGAAACCCTCGAGAGATTTGATTTTCACGCTTTGAATATTACAAGCATTTTACTGCAGGCATTTCAGACATTTCAGGCATTTCAGGCATTTCAGGCATTTTGCACGCTCGTGTATAACGTACATTGCGTGCATTCTGTACACCTTTCCATATCTAGCACTAACTGCATAACGATACTGCAATGCATAACATAATTAATAACTGCATAGCGATACTGCAATTCCGTTACATTACTGTACAGAGAGAATTGTTCCGATAAATTAATTTGAGACCGGATGGTCTCAATAATATTCTCAATAATAGGTTCACAATGATCGTGAATTCAGATTATTTTCATCGTACGTTTATCAAATGTACATTTTCATCGTACGTTTATGCCAAAAAAATATGAAATATCATCATACCTATATCAACTACTTATACCAAACGTATAACACTGGAAACCAAATCGCATAACCACCACGTCTCTTGTTGGCCAGCGGATCGAAACCGGCGGAAAGAGACCGATGAGATTGCAACTGGCGCGCGCAGGATGAGTGGCGCGAAAGGATGGTCGAATAAAGTTCAAGTGAACGATCCACATTTGCTGAATCGCTTGTTCTGGAACTCGGTTGGCCGGGAGAAGAGCCGTAAAATGTTGGTTCGCTTCGACGACAATCACGCAGCTTGGATAAGGCTAACTTGAAAGGAGAAAGGGGCGGGAAACGAAGAAAGTAGGAGGGAAAAAGTTTCCGGATATGCTGGAAACGCGTGGCCAAAATTTTTTGATCATCGCGATAGCGATGTGTTCCGTTTACCATGACCATAATGAATTTCGAAGATCGTGTCTTTTTAGCTTTATCTCGTAGTTTTAGCGATTTAAAAGTCTTTCGAACTGTAGGAGAATTACGTTTGACGATGTCAAAGCGCGACGATCTAGGCAGGATGAAAGTCAACTTCACTGTGAAACGCGGATCATTGGATATAAAGGATGAAGATGGAACGAACGAACGAACGAACGAACGAAGCGAATAGTTGCCGTCATTCGACGTTAATAAATCAATTTTCGCCTGTTCTCATCAATCAATGAAACTCGAGTGTCGCGTCGATGCTTGACGAAGCTTATGAATACGAAGAGAACTTTTATCATCAGGCATGACGAATGCTATGCTAGTATCAAACGCATTATTCAATAAGATTGGATCGCTGATTACGGAAGAGTGGACATGTTGGATATGTAGGAGTAATTTCTATGTTTGGAATTTAAGACGACATTTTCAATCTATCTGTTTTAATTACGTGGAAATAAATTGCAGAGAAAATTCTATTCTTATCTAACGACGATTGGCAATCTCGTACTCGAAGTAAACAACAATTGAACGCTTAATTAACCAATCTGATTTAGATTGGAAATAATGAAAACATTACATCTTAAAGTAAACGATATACGAGTCAATACTCATGAATGCGTATGAATTCGTACGCGACGTTGGTAGGAATTCACAGAACGATTAATAATGAAACGAGTGGTCGAACGATAAGCTAAATGCAGAAGGAAAACTTCTACCGGCGCGTCTTTGGTCAGAATGAAATACGCGAGCGACTAATTCAGCGCGGACGGATAATTTCCTGGTGGAACGTGTCATCCTATCGGAAGCCAAGTATCGAGCGATCAGACGAGCAAATATCGACCAAATGATTCGCAAACTCCACTTGCGGAACAGACTCCGCCCGTCATTTCGATTTCTTCGCTTCGATATAGAATGGAGCGAATACCTTTGCCAGCCATCGTATTATCTTTGTTTGTTGTCTATTTTACTCTTACCACTTTTACGCAGACGTTTCTCAACGTCTCACTTTCCCTCACTACCTTCCGTTCGTCGAATAAATTTCACATCAACCCAAAAACCAATAAAACTTGCTTCCAATTCCCAATTTCTAATATGCACGTCCTATCTTTACTGGCTTCCACCTCTTTCCTCTTGTATTATTTTTACCGGTGCAAGACGGAAGAAGGGAAATTATTCCGTTCAAGATGAAATTTTCGATTTCAGGAAGATTCGCTGTAAAAATATGCAAGAATCGTGCTAGCAAGATATCGACTAACTAAGCTATAAACGTGTATTTGCTTTTTACGAAACTGGTCCTAATTTTAGTGCGTCGCGTCCTCTTTACGAAAACATGAGACAACCGTTTCAATGAAAATCTCTATTGTCAACCATGTTCGGTCTTATCTCGTGGCGAAATTACGCTCCATTTACTTTTAGTAGAGAAGGTTCACTCTTCTTCTATCGAAACTCGATTTAATAGGAATACGACATAAGATTGGCCTTTTCGACAAAGCTTATTGGTTATTGCGTCAACCGCAACGTAGCGACAATGTTTTCGAATAACCGAAATAAGTTTTTAATAAGTTGCATTATCATTTTAACGGATTAAGTGGAACCCAGCTACGTGAAAATATTGAACGCAGCTCGAGCCACAAACGCTTATGAAATAACGAAAGAACTAACGAAATAACAGTCTGAAACTCCGTTCGATCCTGGATACGTTAACGTTCAGAATTGTTCGTTTTGTGGTTTTGTTCGGGCCACGTAAATTTACATAAATCGAAATAATAACTTCTCCTCTTCGTTGTTCAGCTTGGCAAACCCACAACGCAAAGCAACAAAACGCATTCGACTACCTCTTCTTAAAAATCACTTATCGTGCAGGTAAAAAGTTTCGTGAAATTCCCATTAAGTTGCTTCGAGGGGAGAAAAATTGGACGGACCGCCGATCGTGCATTCGCTTGGCGACGTGGGAACGAATAACGCGTTCGAGGGATTGAAAGAGCGACCTTCGGGTGAGAAAGGCACGGTGACTTGGCAGAAAGAGAAAATAATAGCGTCGGTAGAGCAAGTTCAAGAGGGCTGGATCTACATACTGCAATATTCATAGAGACGACACGGTGGCCGCGATCGGATGCCGACAGACGTTTGCGTATGCAAATCGCTCGGGACGATAAGGCTGAATCGGGCCGGATAACCGTAGAATACGACGCAAAACCCGCGTATTTCCGTCTGTTTGATCGATTTTCATCGACATTTGGTTTCCTCGTGATTTTCCACGCTAAGCTTTATCTTATCCCCTTACAAGTACAATGTTTTTGGAACGTATGATATCATATTAACTTATTTATTTTGTGCTTTCTCGTGTTGTTTTTATCCGCGCGGGTGCTGTCCTCGGCATTACTTTCGACGGTAACGAACGAAAGAAATCAATTGGGACAAGGAGCAGGATGGCGTGCGAAAATTAAAATACCTTGTGATCGAAAGCTTTTACGTGCCTCGAGGATTTCGACGATTTCGACGATTTCGACGATTTCGACGATTTCGACGATTTCGACGATTTCGACGATTTCGACGATTTCGACGATTTCGACGATTTCGACGATTTCGAAAGCGCGGCAAACTGTTAGCTTTCGAGATACGTATTAAGAAAAATTGATTAGTACTGCTACGTTGCATCCTCTCTATACATAGGTGAATGAAAGAAATCTACGAGTTTGTTGTTTAGCTTAGCATTTGGCGTTCGTTATAAGAATTGTTGTTTCATCACGGTCAAAATAATCTCTCACGAGTCGTTTAAAGGAGAATGTAAATGATTTGAATGAGGAGGTATCCTTAAAAGCTGAATAGACAACAAACGATTCGTATAATTTGAATATTCAACGAAATGATAATACTTGAGTTGCAAACGTAGAAACATTTACGTAATCGTAACAACGTGCATTCTTCCGAAGAGTGAACTCATGCCTTCTTGGAATAATGACTAATTGATTTTTCAGGCGAGTCGTGTAAACGTGAGATGTGATTTTTTTACTTCTGCGTAAATTAAAATGACATTTCACGTTACGAACGACTCAAAGAGAATATTCGTTTGCCTGCTAAAGACTTTTCGTGGCGGAAACCCGATATTTAAATAGCAACGAGTCCATTGTCGTTATTTCTTCAATAACGTTTTTGGCGTTAAGAAAGATTTCGTCGAATCGTTAATTTATATTCATAGTTATAACTCATAATTTACGAAATAATTATTTTTACGTAATTTTTAAACTTTCTCGCAGCTTGAAAATTGATCCGTAAGAAATTCATCGACCAAATCATTTGTGAATGAAAGCAATGAAGTATTAGGATCTTGCATTTATCGGAGAATTACTAAGAATCGGAAATTTGTTAGCTGGTCGAAAAATCATGCGCAAATTAATTCCAAATAAAATAAGAAGAACGTAGAATTTGAAAAATCAGCAAGACCGAGGTTTGTTGTCGTTATTACGCGAAGCACTATGAACGAGCTTTTCATTTCGCCAAAGCTCGATTATGCTTGCAGCGTTATCGTTGAAATTAGCCACAGCCTAATGTCCGGAAGCCCCTAAACGCAAGCACAAACTGCTCGTTGACCCAAACACGTTGTCCCATCGAAGAGCCCTTACCCTTAACACGAACACCCATCTTAAAGACCTATAAAGCGCCGGTATTTGTCACAGTCAGTCCTCAACGTCCGAACCAAAACGGCGATGATTTCCAAGCGGGTGAACGAACCACGAACGAACGAATTTCGAACGCGAATCAAGGATTTTAGTAAAATTTTACGTTATATTACGATCGTAATTTACTTATTACTAGGATCTGGGGCTCCCCTTTGTACGCTGATATTTTCCAAGTTGTTTTCGATACGTATGATCGGTGAATTATCGATGATGTACGAGGCGAAAGCAGTACGTGTACAGAGCGATTCTGAAGTCATAGAACAACGAGCAAAGCGTCAATTGCATAGAACAACTGCATAGAACAACTGCATAGTACAACTGCAAGAAGAAATTTCTACATACATACATACATACATATCTACTACCTCCTATGTGCTACGTGTTTACATAGCGTTTACGTAGCGTCTACGTAGCGTCTACGTAGCGTTTACGATAGCGTGCTAAGCCACAAATATTTGAAAAAGATTTATCGTTGCGTGACACAATTCTTTTCGCAAGTGTATCCACGCACTTTGTTTCTTCCTTCTCTTTTCTTATTAGAAGATTTATCGGAGCCCAACTAACGTTTGTTCGATTAATTATTGTAACCAGGTATGAGTATGGAAATCTGGCGTGTGCTTGAAAACCAGATTTCTCGTTCCCTGTCGTTGACGTTCATAGAAGATGAAGATTTCCCGTTCTCCGTATGAAATACGTTAACATCGCATTCGTAGTTCGCTTTAACGCTCGTTACTTTACTGAACTGCCTTGGTATCTATACCATATAAGTAAATCAAACAAAGAACAATTGTACCGTGCAATGAAAGATAATCAGGAAGGTGTAATGGATGATTACAACGTAGTATGAATCGATCGAAAGGAGAAAAAGTCATTTTCCAATACGTATCGGATACATATTTATGAGAAAACGTTTGAGAAAACGTTATGAGTTATGAGAAAGAGTTATGAGAAAAGCAATAACATGAATTACCTTGTACAGATACGTATCATCTAGCGATCGCCAAACGCGTCTCGATAGCGCTACGTTATTTACATTCTGAAGAAATTGGCTAGCAATGTCGCCGAACTATATACATGTGTATATATACAGTATATATATAGTATATATATATACACACACACAGATATATATATATATATATATATATATATGTATGTATGTATATATGATGTCGGGCTATAATTTCTAATAAGACGAATTGTATCCGGAAGGCTCGAATTACAGCAACGATTTCCAAGGCGATTCCAGTGCGAGCGTTCGTAATGAAACGCACTCGCGGAACGAACGCCAGTCGGTTCGCCAATAAAGAGGTTAACCATCGACCGACACGGATCTATTTTCTCGATAAAGCCTCTTACGTACGCGTGCCAGTCCCTGTCGTTCTGTCAATGAATTACGTACTTTCGCAATCGTATGCACACGTCCTTGTTCACGATCAAACGACGAACTTGCGGAAAAATGAAGAACGGTTTGCGTAATCGTGAAGCACGATGTATGTATAAAACTGGGAAACCGAGCTCGTGTAACTCGTGTGGAAGAAAGACGTTCGTTCGTTGGCGTGTGAATACAATATCTTGTGTTGTGGACGAAACGTGTATAGTGTACGCGTTTATCGACGGCTATTCGCACAAACATTGTATACCCATTTTTGATGAAATTTCATTTTTTATACGTAACAAGCGTTTTATACGTTCTTGACTGTCTCTTTATGCTGTATAAAAAGAACATTTCTACTTGTTTCGTAAATTCTTCTGTCAATAATAATATATTTCTCTATTGTGTTTACAATCAACGAATGTTGACGCAATGAAAGATACTCTTGTAACGCGATTACTTACTATTTATTACAACGAAAACTGCAACTAAGCGTTTCAGGGAAAAACCTCGAGTCTGTTTACATTCTCTTTGTGGAAAATACAATATTCTCGGTACATACTATTTTAGTAATAAGACATTACATTCTTGTTCACCTCGTAATATTGTGTTACATAACGTGGGTTTATCTGAAAGTATTACTCTTCGCACCGAATAGAAAATTACAAAGGGTACATTTAAATAAATTCCTTCGTTTCTCCGGTGAAACGGTAGCAGTAACAGTCGTAATTTGTACGAAACTAGTGTGATGGGCAGTTTGCGATCTTACATAGATAAAAGATACGAGACACGTCCCTTTGACGCCACGGAATATTGCATTCGGTCGTCCTCTGTTCTTCCTTATAACGTTATAACATTTATTGGACTTTCTGTCTGCCTGGATTCCCGGATATAACGCGTCACAACTTCCGCGTTTGCATACGTCTCGTCTTTCGCGTAACGCGTGAAACGAACTCGTCTCTCAAATGAAACGCACGAAATGCTATCAAATGCTACGAAATGCTACGAAATGCTACGAAATGCTACCAAATGCTACCAAATGCTACCAAATGCTACCAAATGCTACCAAATGCTACCAAATGCTACCAAATGCTACCAAATGCTACCAAATGCTACCAAATGCTACCAAATGCTACCAAATGCTACCAAATGCTACCAAATGCTACAAAGTGCTATGAAATGTTTATGTTTCACTCGTAAACGTAGTAAAACTGAAACGACCTCTGCCGAGTCGCATTAAAATCTATTTTTTTGTTTCTATTTCGGCAACGGTAAAACATTTCCTAATAAATTCTTGTATATTTTTCATCGATATTGTCAGAAATTAAAGAAACTTGCTTCTTTTAACGCGTCTGTAGTTTTTTAACATTAGAATTTTGAACGCGTCCATCTTTCCTGAATGAAAAACTTCAACGAGAAATATTATTTTAATGGACAAATAGTATCCCGTGTACATTACCGTTGTAAGATACGTGGACGTTTGTTTAATAGAATGTAATATAGATACGAAATTCCAAACGAAGATGACAATAGAACCAAGATATAACGTTTTTATTGATTTTCCGACATTTTTCGTGTCACTTGGTGGCAAAGAAGAAGTATCGTAAACGGTTGAAGAAGGCAACGTATAACGTTTCGTTAAGCTGCGAATATTGTCAATTTAACCGTTATGTTGGCTTAACTTTATTAACATCGGCCCCCGTAATTCTAACACTTTTTGCTTCATCCGACTGATACTTCAATGTTCAAATACGTAAATGTCGAAGAGGCTGACGATAACGTATATCGATTGACTACTGAAACGTAAGGATGACGTTTATGCATGGAATTTGTTGATAACATATTGAATTTGATCATTACTCTCTTATGTGTAAAAGACGGTGAACGTGTCGTGTTTATCGTGTTTCTGACCCATGGCCTTCAAATAGGAAACTCCGATTTTATCTTTTATTAAAATTGGCTATAGAATACGGCGACACGATAACATTTCCTTCTAAAATGTTAATATGCAATTTAAAAGTTGACATTTGTAAGTGTCAAACGTTATGGAAGAATTTTCTTATTTAAGAAATTCGTTATCCTCGACTCGTCTGATTATCACACTCTGTTTAAGATGATGCAAGATAGATGCAAGATAGGTTACTATCAGTTAATTCTAGCAATAATATTTGAAACTTGTTAACAGTTGCACGAGCCGTGTATTTAATTTTCATATATCATATGATTTGAAGTTTGAAGTAAACTATTTGAATTTCGTACGACGTAAGATGATGCCAAGTCTTTCTTTTGATCATTTTAATCGTTATAATCATTATTATTTAGCGTTATTATACCGCTAATTCATATATATATGTATATATATTAATAGCATGTGTAATATTATTATAGTAGCATTCGTGTTGATAAAAGTCGAGCAAAATATTTGCACATGTACGAACAGCAACGTTAATTTATATTTAGTGATAGATTTCAGAAAAAAAAGCGGCACTGGCGTGTCAATGGGACATTGGAAATTAAAATGTCTTGCATTTTGTAAAATATTTATGAAAATATCAAATTTATGCAGCATAACCTTGTTGCTAGTAAATAGAAGTAAAAAAATTAAAAATTCGGAATCTTGTCCTTTTTTCCATTGGCCATGATAGTAAATTTAGACAGTGAGAGAAAAAAGTCGTTCAAGTATTACGAAATGGTTTATTTATATTTCAGAAAACGTGCTTCTAATTTTACTGACAGATAATGAACGAGTTCTCTTCTGTTCGTACAGAATGATTTTGAAAAAACAAACACGTCCTTACTTCCAACTGACTAATGAATGGTAGAATTTTAATAAAAGTGACGATGCAATTTTAAAATGTCGCGCTATTCATATATACGTGATAGAAGAGGAGTACGTATCTCTTCCTTTTCCTTCTTTCTCTTACGGAGTAAATACGAACGAGAGAGAAAGAATCATGATCCGTATTTGTAATGAGTAAAAAAGAAAAGTTTTAAAAGCTCATTTACATTTAATTTAGAAATATGCCATAAATATTATCTATTCGATGAATGAGACACGATTTTATCCATAATTCTATGAAAGAGGGAGAGGGAGAGAGAGAGAGAGAGAGAGAGAGAGAGAGAGAGAGAGAGAATCTTGTAAACTAAAATAAAAGCGAGGTAGATGCCACCACCTCCTGTGATCAACATACACACGTACGAATTGGCGATGTAAACTAAAGTTGCGCGATATAGCAACGTGGGAAAGATTTCTAAATAAAGGAACAGGTTGCAGAAATAGTCGTTGACAAATATATGATATAGTTGATTCACGAGAATTTAGAAATAACGAGTAACTTAACGAGATCGCATTTCAGGCGACTTTGGATATTTTGTCTGACAATGAAACGTCCCGCACGAATTTTCGAAGCAAAGTGTTTCGACACGAATCGATGTCGTTGAAAAAAAAGTGAACAAGCTAGAAGCAAGGCGAAATCCGCGTCGGTGAAAATATTTCCAGAGCTTTTACCGCTTCGTCCACTTTTCATAAATTCCTCGTTACTTCGATAACTTGGTTTCTTCGTGAAAAATTCTCCCCTCGAAAAAGGGGGTTTTCTTCCACTTGTGATAAAATTCCATTTTCGAATTACGACGAATCAAAGTACGATAATTAAAAAACCATTGTCCCAGTTTTTAAAAGCATAAATTTTACAATCCTCGCTGTACCGGCAATTTAGATATATCGAGTTTAACACTAGAGAACTCCAACCGCAACAGAGATCATATATTCATTTTGATCGCGGGATTCCGCGCTGGAACATTTTCGATAGTCCCATTTTATCGATAGAAATGAATGATCGATTAAATCTTTCTAAGAAGATTCGCGCGATTCTTTCGAGTACATCTTGTTCTTGTTGTTGTTCAATAAAATCGTTGTACTTTTGGAGACGACGATGCCTAGCACGAGCCAGGAAGCAAAGTTGATTCATTCTTAAAAATCGTCCGCAATTATTCTGAGCAACGTGCCATTGAATAGAAGAAGGAAGTTGGGCTTTCTAAAAATATTTTCAAGACTCCGGATTTTTAGGTGATTATAATTATTTCGCTCGATATAGAGAAAAGTAAAATTCAACGTTTATTAAATCTGCCTATACGTATAAAAATAGCGTGTATCTTGAGCACAACTGTTCACCAAAAATTCACGCCTCAAATTACCAGTGAAATTACCAGGGCAGATCATTTTAAGATTGTGTCAAAACGTCAAAACGAACCGCAAACTGAAAATACACGATTCTTCGTGGTATAGGAACGAACCAACTTGTGTTCTCGGCACAACCGCATTTCACAAAATATTCACAAAATAACGCACAAAATATTCAGCTGTATTTTGTAAGGACGCGCGTCGACAGCGAGACCGTGAGAGATCGAGGTTCCACGCGATTTTAACCGGCAAAGTAGCAGCTCGAAGCGTTCATGTTGCACGGACGACGCCGGTAGACTGAGCGTCGCGACGTGCCGCGGCGCCGGGCCTCTCCCCCTCGCGCTCGCGACGTCTCAGTCTTCCTCTCTCTCACTCTCTCTCTCCCTCTCTATCTCTATCTCGTGTGGTACCGCTCTCTTTCTCCGAGTCCCTCTTTTTCCAACTGCCACGCAATGGCTTGTCAACGATATTCATCTATCGGCGCTGTTATAAACTTCTTTCAAGCTCTCATTCCTTTAGAAATTTCTGCTTCTCTTTTTAGCCTTTCGCTGTAGCGATTCCAACTACTAGATTTATAAGCAGAATTTTGGTTATTCAAATTAATCGATTATCATGGGTTGCACGGATAACGGAGCAGTTACTTTCTTCGTGTTCATCTTCGCATACAATCGGTCACAAAAGTCTACATATACGCCTTAAATGTAACATATTATGGTAAAATCGTTAGTTTCGCGAATCTTTTCAGCAGATTAGGATACATATTGTAAAATGTCAATAAAATGAAATGTAACGCAATAACTTATTCACTTCAGCCTTTATTAAGGAAAAAGAAACAAACAAAAAGAAAAAAGATTATATATATATATATATATATATATATAATTATAAAAAAAAATTATATTAGCATCGTTCCGCTTCCTCTACGTAAAAACACAAATAATGGCCTGTTGTTTCCTTGGCATTGATCCAATTAAAGACCCAATTAAATTTATTCCAAAGTGTTTGTCAGTTAAACGTTTCAGTCTTTCAAATTCTTTTTAGAAATACATCGACATGATTGTATGTACGTATTTGTAAAAATGGCGTGGATATTAAATAACGGTAATCGGAAATAATTCGCGTGAATGAAATAAGACGAAACACGATATAGTTTAAATCACATTTGCATGTACGTTTTTTTCATTTATTCGATAAAAAAGTTCCGTTGCTGCGTCAAACATATTCTAACCGACATGTTTCCTTCCGACTTAAGCCGACTCCCGGACCTCTTTCTCTTTTGCTCGCGCTATCTTCGAGTTTGGCAAAATAGCCTGTCGTATCTGTTACATATATACGAGTCGAGCCCTGTACAGCAGACGAGATAATTCATCGCCGAGGAGACTCGATTTTCGATCAATTACGAAGAAAATATATCACCGTGTCTCGTAATTATATTGTAAAAGTACGCTGGTACGGTTTTCATTTACACAGTATCCCTCGTATTTCGCTGCAAGGAAACGAAATAAAGGGAGGAAAGGTTAAAAAGAAGAGCCAATCTATCGGCCTATTTCACGGCTGTCAGTCGCAGCGACACTTATCGAACAAATTGTCCCGTCACTGGCGTCATTTCGACGGTATTGAGAGACGGTAGTTAGTCTGCTTGGTTCGCCATTTGTCCGGGTATTGCTCCCTTTCGTTTCACGAGAACGTGACACACGTTGCTGTTTCATGTCGACATCGATTTAATTTAATTAACCTTCTTTCAACCCGCTGTAATGATAATATCTTCGTACGAAGTAGTTTAGTCGAAGTTGAAGTTGTGTGTCGAGAATTGTTGGAGAATTGTCCTCTATTTTATGCTTGATGAGTTTGCGACAGGGTCAAGGTTTGTAGAGAAGAATGTCTATTTGCGTACAGTCATCGGGTATCGTAAACATTTTGGAGGACAGCCCCGCCCCCTCTCCTCTCCGCACCAATTAGCGCACAGTTTTCGCTCGTTTACTCTTGCTGCTGCGGTCGGGTTCTCGTGGCCGCGTCTAGCTATAAGATATGTCTATGCTTTATCTGGTGATATCTATACGAGAAATTCATCTTTCTTCCAGAAGGGACTACCGGTGAAACGTAAAATTTCCTCCTCTTTGATGTGTGTCACACGCATTCGCTGCTTTATTTTTCTCACCGACTGCAGATTTATATAATTAACGTATTTCACGATTTGACATTATCCTCTTTGCTTCGTGTACCTACTGTTTTCTGTTATTTGAAAAATAATTATAAATAGTTGCGCGAAAAAGATGTGTAATTTGGATGTTTATTATTCGATTTAAAAAATCTAACGATGTTATGATATTTTGAACGCGTAACATGTAAATTTAGATATAGCTGTAATATGATTTTTTCTTTTTCTTTAGCGAAATAATTTTCAAACACAGAGGGGTAAAATTAAAAGTAATAGTGGAAAATTATTTTTAATTTCGACGCTACTTCCAGACTACTTCAAGTTAAATGTTAAATAATTTTAATTAGGAGATGCTTGTTCGAGCCTCTTACGAATTCGTTAGAACGAGGGATCTATCTTCTGTCGAGAGACGAAAGATTATTGCGTCTGTGACTGTTCCAAAGACTTTGTTGGCGGAATCGATCGAATTCGGAAGCAGTGAAACAAGCTTTATTGCATTTTGCAGGATTTCTCGAATTCTCGTGTCATTTTTTCAATTCAGGACTAATACGATTTCATTCTTCCCTTCTACGTGTAAAATATCGCGCGATACCTTTAAATATTCGCGTAACACATGGAAGGAAAATATTTAAGAATTTAAATAAACTGTATAGCGTATGTGTATTCATTTACATGTTAGATTCTCTTTGATTTCATGGTTAAAAACTACGGCATTGTTGGAAATTCTGACAGAGACCCACAGACATAGATAGATACAAGCAATTTTAAAATGTATTACCGTTGAATAAAACAGCGTTCAAGTAGTATAACCCTATATCTTGGCGGACACGCTATCGACGATTTCGCAATATTCAGTGGAAAAGCTTTTTAGATTGGTTACCAGTGGAAAAGACTTCCGATAGACTCTATCCAAGTAGTAAATCACAGTTGGATCGATCAGCAGCGTCTTCTAAATGTATTACCCACGAAGAAAACTTTGTTCAACGAACATAACTGGATATTAGGTCGGACAGCGAGTCCAAGTTGCTGTGTCTCTCGATCGAGACGATAAAAAAAAGTTTCGTAAACGTATTATCGGAAACGGGGAATCTTTGCCAATTTGACGAATATAATGGTTGATCAACGAAACTAGCTGTAATCCTTTGCGGCGTTCACGCTGCATACTTGCGAACGCGACGTCCGCCAACTGACAAAATTTTATATTAAAATATACGATTATATTTATGTCGGGTCGACTGCAGAAACATTTGATAAATAATAGTACACACTATCCTTTCTTAACAGGTTTCGGTATTATGATAATACGATTTCGATGCGCATACGTACATACGCATAACACGGCGGGGAAATTGTGACAGCTTTCCTTCCTACAACACGATATACGGTTGTAATACGGTCTCGATACAACGCGAAACGTGTTAACGGTGCTATAGGAGAGTGGTGGTGGTGATGGTGGTGGTGGTGGAGGGAGGGGCGGTGATTGTAAAATTCATCGTTAATAGTGCTAGAACTGTATCAAAGTGGACAACTTGGAATTGAAATAATATCAAATCTCCTTCTCTGATTGTAAGTTGTATACCTTCTTGAAATATAAAATTATATTTTCTGTATTCAACATTAAGAGATTTTCGACACGATTAACAGGTGAAACCCCGAGTAATTGTATTTTGCAGTGAATATGTGGTTTTCATACACGTGTGTATTATACCATTTGGGACAGACGTTTCTCAGGTAGTATGACCTATCGTTTCAACGGATACCTCACAATGGAACCTCATCGAGGATTTCTAGAAAATAGCGAATTTGAATTGTACATACTACGAGTGTGAGGATTGGTTGTGATTTAGAAGCGAGCGAATGCTTGAGTTACGCTTGAGCATAGGTAACGTGTGAGAATCGATTGGGCGAATGTGGTAAGAATGTCTGTTACGCGTACGAGGTCTTTAAGATCGCAGCAGTATGATCGAAAACTGAGAGAATGCTTAATGCTATAAATGCTATAAATGCTATAAATGCTATAAATTCTTGCAAAATTCCTACGAGAGAAACACAATTTCAAAAGCTATCGTCATTGCTTTATCGTTAAAACACGTAAAACGCATAACCGATGTCAACCGATGTCAGATAAAAAGACAAATTCTGATATGGGATTGGTCGACGACGTGCAAAGACTACAAGCAGAGGAACGACGAGTGAAATTTCCTACTCTTTGCAGGAAAGCAGCGTGAAAATTTAGGAAAATGTAGCAAGTCGATCGATGCCGCGATACCAAAATTGTCTTTCTATCTACACCCAACTATTTTATTTGAAGCAAACGGGTTGTTTATCTTTTCACTTTCGCTCAGATCGCATTTGCTGCGATCTTGCTGTTTAATTATAATCAAAAGATCGACGAGAATGTACATTTTCCTTCTGTGCTTTTCATTTCGTATCTTAAACTTGCTTTTCTATACGAGACAAGGAACGCGATTCGACATTTTTCACCGGTGGCCTTCGAATAAATCTGCGACAATAAAGAGAACTTTAATCGAGTGGTGTAACACGATGGCACTCGTAACCACCGGAAGGTAAGTTCAGTTTTCAGCCAAGTTGCCGATACAGAAACGTTTCCCATGTACCATAGAAGAAAGAAACGTTACTTAAACGTGGAAATTCGATAGCGGAGCGGACAGTGCAAAGTTGTAACTCACCGGGCTGGAATCAGCCGGCAGAAGAAAGTTGCGAACGCTCTCGTAGCGAGCGGAAGTTGGCTCAAGTAGTACAAGTTGCCTTGGGATCGTCGAATGCATCGGAAGTGTCGTAACTCTCGGCGGGATCAGCCGGAAGGAAAAGTCTTGGAGATGCGCTGCTTGCACGAGCGGAAACTTTTTCCTAAGTGGTATAACCCGATTGCGTAACAGACCACACGTAAAGAATGCTACTGCTAGGAAGCTCGGAGAAGGAAGTTTTTAATTGCGGCCATTGTTGGCGACGATGCTTCCCTCGGTAACAACCTTCTCACGACAGGGCAACTCTCTATACCTCTTTTCTTTCGTTCTTTCGTTCTTTCGTTCTTTCGTTCTTTCGTTCTTTCGTTCTTTCGNTTCTTTCGTTCTTTCGTTCTTTCGTTCTTTCGTTCTTTCGTTCTTTCGTTCTTTCGTTCTTTCGTTCTTTCGTTCTTTCGTTCTTTCGTTCTTTCGTTCTTTCGTTCTTTCGTTCTTTCGTTCTTTCGTTCTTTCGTTCTTTCGTTCGAGTATAAATTGGAGAGTAAAATTGGAACAAGCGACTCTGTAGTTTTTGTTTCCTTCTCGGTTTCGTTAAGGCGAACGTTGCACTGGAAACGAAAAGATAATATTATAAACTGGTCCGGTGTTTAATACGATTAAATATGGAATTAAAGCACGATTAAGTGACTCGAAAGATAGAAATAAGATTTAAGAAACAGACGTTAAGCGTAATTCCAATTTTGCGAAATCTACACGGTGGCCAAAATTTTTCTTTCCTTCGTAAACATTTCTATATCTGTTTGCCAAATTTCCCGAAGCGAATGAAACACGCACGATCACCTTTGTTCCTGTTAGTTTTTTAAGAACTTGATTCCGCGAATCCGCAAATAGATCAGGGAAAAACGTAACTACGTAACTCTTTGAGAAAAGGAAGAAGAGTCGTTCGTGGTTCGGCCGAGGATAACGAGGTAAACAATCAACGCGGAGAGAGAAAAAATAGTGGCGAAAGAGAGATTCGTCAGCGCAAATTAACGTCGCACGAACACGATACATCCGCGTTTAACGATTTCTTCTGGACAAAAGTGCGAAAGTGGAGCATGATTCGCGACCAGGGCGCGACCAGGGCGCGACCATGAGATAACGATGTCACCCTCACAGGAACAATGAATGCGACAAGATTCGCGGAGGCATCCTTGATTAATGGCCACGATAACGCTGACAATAAGAACAATCGATTCGAATGGTTTACGGTTGTAAGTGGAACAAGACCTACCACACCTCTGTGCAGATCAAACGTACCGGATGTTGTGGATTACTCTGTTTGAGAATAAAAAGAGATTTAAACGTATCGATGGAGGGAAGTTTCATCGAGATTCTTTTAAAGCGGAACCAGAATTAATACGTACGTGATAAAACGTTTGTTACGGACGTGTGAAATGTAGTATTGCACGAGGTTTGCGATATGCATGAAACATCGATTTTCTCCAAGCTATTTTTAAACGCCAGGTTACTTTAATCAAGTATCCCGGTTCGTTTCGAAGATGGAATCTTCATTGTTCGTTGCTAATTCGGATTTGAACTCGGATTTCGTTTCATCGTTCGATTCGGTGCTCTCATTCTTACTTAGTATTTCGTAAAATAAGTTCATTGAATAAAATGTAACTTTCAGGGGTTGGAAACGGGTATCAATCACGGGTTAATATTAATTAAACGATCGTTGCAAGAAGAAACAAAATTACTTGAAGAACCTTAAAATTCTGGTAAAGATTCGCGGAATGAAAGGAAAGAAGCATTCTTTCATAGATGATTTCTAAAAAGTTTCGAAATTTGGAAAAGTTGACCGATATATATATATATAAAAGATATATTCGAAAGTTCTTTAAAATCTAAGAATTTGTACAACTCTAAAGAGCTTCGCTTTTCAACGGGCTGGAATCGAACTTTCAAGATCTCAAAGGTAGTAAGAATCGCAAAGATTTCAACAAATTCCTCCAGTTCTTTTACGTAGCTAATTAAAATGACGATAACGATAGCGATATCGGAGGAAGGAGGAAGAAGGAGAAATGTAGCGATTTCAATACCGTGACAGCTTCGTGATAACGCAGTTTCCACAAAATATCATAAACGCGGTTCCAGCAGACGCGACGTATATACATTATATATGTACAACGTTCCCACGTGGAGACACTCGTAGACGCAGACTACCGAAAAAATTTATTGCACGCGTCCATTGTACTTCTCGTTCGAGAGCTTCGTCGCGTATTTCTCACGAACGGATTTCCCTGAATTTCTGTCATCCACCCACGCAATAACGAGGGGATCGTGAATAAGCCTCGTAACAATGGACCAAGATAAACAGTGACGTATAAACGACAAATTTCGAAAGTAGAACAGCAGCCACAAGCTAGACTTTTCTTTCACTTTCGTATCGCCAGCCGTATTCTTGTTAACAATGTAACCCTTTCACAGAGAATATGAAAATCTTGTACGACGCTTCAGCGACCGTAGATCAACGTAATGCTGGTTATGAAAAGCTTTTGTGAATGCCTTCCGCGTAATGCAACGTGATAATAAAAGGGAATGTCTACGATTTTGGGGCATCTGGTATTCATCAGGAGGAATAGAAATTGATTTCTGTAAAGTATTTATAGAAATAACAAAACTCGTGAAATGATCATTTTCCTTACCAATTTACTTTGTTAATATTAAAAAATCAATCGTTCGACTTTAGCCAGAGAAATCTGTAGAAGCAAAATGTGGAAGTGCGAAAGAATTGCGTCTAGAAGGACGCTTGTTAAAACCACGACGTTTACTTCTTACTTTCCGCCAAACACGAACATCTCTAAGACTATCCTATCCAACGGAAGCTAAAACCAAGGCTGAAACGACCATCGATCGAAATGCCGATTGAACGATCTAAGCCGTACGAACGAATCTCCTCTTCGGGCGATAGAGTTTAATAGAGTTACGCAACGTGAAATCGAAATTCAGCTTTCAGCAAGTATGTTAAGATTGCGACAAAGTTCGTAGAGTCAGGTATATAAATGGAATTTGCTTGCTACCGACGAATATATTTAACAAAGTCCATTTGGCTTAATTAATAGAAAGTTTAGATATTTTAGCAAACACATTGATGTCGGCGAAACGTCTGAACAAAGCGCAACGTACTAAAAACAACACACTTTTATACGAAGAATATACTATTTAATAAACATGGTGAAAGTTTAGAACGCAAAACGTTAGCGCTTCGCAAAGTTCGAAACGAAAGGTAGCATTGTTCACGCTGGTGCTGTAATCTTTACCGATCAAGACCTCGCGCGTGGTTGTGTTGCGCGTGCCGGGCGGTATAACGATTTCGAAATTGTCGTTTGTGCAACGACATGTCCGAAATAAGTTCTATATGGTAAATAAGGTAAGAGGTCAAGGTAGGTGAAAAGTCGGAGACATTGCGATCGAACGATCGATAACCCTTTTTAACGGTGCAGGGTCAATTCGTACGTTTACGGAGTAGAATCGGTAGTCGCGGCGGGTTATCGCAACTTTGACAGGAGAATTGGGTATTAGCGGGCTTGTGGCTGCGATATCACTGGATAATCACGATGATCCGATAAATTGCGTTAATATGCCGTCCGCGTTGACGGACGTGACTTCGGGTTGCAACGTACGGTAGTAAGCTGTGTGGAATCGCGCTCGATACACGATTCCGTTTTCGGCTGGCAATGGATCGACGATGGTTAACACGACGGATAGACGATCGATGACAGCGGATCTTACGAATCCTGTCTAATCCATAATAGTTGGGGCGACCGTCGAAAGCTGCCGGTTATAGTTCCATTCCCGCTTTCACGAGTAAAAATTAAATCCGAATAACGAATGTTGCAGTAACGCTCGCTTTAATCCAACCAAATTCAGCAGCCAGCGGTTAAATTCTCGTAAGCAGCACAGTTCGACGAACCGAACGAGAGAATAGATGGAACAAGGGGAAGCGAGATAGGCGAGATAGGAAAGCAATCATCGCGCGATCAAGAAAATTCCGATCTCGGTTATTTTCGTCTTATTACCTTTATAGTACCTGTTTTATAGTACCTCTATATTACCTGTAATTTTATGTGGTTTTAACGATGGTTTAGATAAATTATTAATAGTTTTTGTGGTTTTTAGTGGTTTGGTCGTCATTCATCCAAGCATGGAACAAAGTACAATCAACTCTTGCATAACAGGGGCAATTCGTTCCGTGTTGCAACGAAACCGTGTTAAGCGAAATTTAGAAATAACGAAAATCAAGAGAATCGATTGTGTGAAACGCGCGGATTTCGCATTGTTACGTATACAAGGGGAATTCGCTGTTTCGATCAAAAACGAAAACACCAGTGATGGAAAGATTCGTGTTATACGAGGATTACCCGAGTTTATAGAGTCGTAAAAAGGGAAACCGTGTTATAAGGGGAATATCGCTTCCAGCTATATTTGTATAGGATGTCGTGCATGACGTGATCAACCGATTAGCGAGAGAAGAGATGCGATAATAAGGGTAGAATAACGCTTTTCGTTTGAGGACTCGTTTCCAAAAGATATACAGCGATAGAACAAACGAACGCGTTTTCCACTTATTTTCGAATGTAAAATAACTTTCTGTCGATCGTCTGCTTCTCTTTGGTCCGGTATTAGAATAGAAAATTCGGTAAAAAAATTACATTCTCGTACGTAAAATAGACCTAATCTAAAGCACATTGTGCGCAACACTCTCTACGTATCGTCTCGAATTACTTGCATACGTATCGCGTAACGGTGACTTGACAGCTTCATAACCGTAACGATCGTGCATCGTAGACGGTGATTCGAAATTGAAACTGGCGATGCATCGTTCGATCGCGCAGCTTCCCTCCGTCCAATTAGATCAGGATTGACCGAATCACCGAAACACGTAATTACAAACCAATCGATAAGCGACAGAATCAACATCCAGGAATAATACGTCGTGAGGATTACGCTCATTAGGTCCAGCTCGGGCCATAATCTTTCCCGATTAACAGCAGCGACAAAGGCATTATTCGCCTAATCAAAGGAAGGAATTGCTGCTCGCCTAGTTTCGCGATTTCTATCGTAACGTCTATCCACGATGCAAAAGGGGAACGAAAGGACTGCGTTAGCGAGGCGCCGTGCAAGGATCTGCTACTCGTGACAGTACAGATAAAGATAAAGATGTATGTAGGAAGTTGGCGGAAAGATGGTTCGACAAATCCGCTTACAAATAAATAAACTAGATATACAGAGTTATTATTAATATGACAAAAATATACAGAGTTATTATTAATATGATAATTATATAGAATTATTTAAAAGTATCTAGAAAGGTTGCTCTTGGCAATGATATTTAGAAGCAAGGTGTATTTCTTGCGCGAATTAAACGAAAATTACGTGAAAATGAGATATGATCTTGTACGATGGTAATGGATAATATGTAAACGGTGATGTGGACGGTATCGATCGGGACCGTGCTAATGGAATTCCAAGATTAAAGATTTTTCATCAATCTGATCGTTGTTGTAACGTAAACGTTATAGTTGGCGGGTTGCGAACAAAGCGCGAGTTGTTCTTTAATTAGATTGGCCAATGGAATGAACGAAGCGCGTGAATGGATCGGCAAATCAGGTTGACGCTTCTCTAATTTCAACGCGTTTCGCACAACCTATAAAACCGATAATATATTCGTAAAAGATCTTTACAATACTGTTGGAATACTTTCGTGAGTGACTGTAAATCAAGCTACGAACGAAATGGCTGACGAAAGGAGGACGAACGGGGTACGCGTTCAAAGAAATGGAAGAAGCAAAGATCAATGAAGATTTCCACGACGTGGAATGGAAAATCGTGTATGGTAGTGGTATCGCCGGCACTGTTACGAAACTTAAATAGCCACTTAGCGAAAAGTTTCGTAACTCGTTAAAGTATCTACTACTCACTCGGTAATTGATTTTCACCGGTTAAATTCATTAACGCGCAAGAACGCGGCCCCCTTTAAACCTTTAATTAAACGTCGAAGCGTCTAATAATAGGCGCGACGTTACGTAATTTATCGTGCCGTTTGGCTAATTTCAGCCAACTTCCGCTCAGCCGATGATACACCCTGGGCTGGAATAGATTGTAACCGTGCACGATTTGCAATCGTGTCGAGAATTTCTAATTATAAACTGGCAAGGCTGTGCACACCGCTTTCGATTCCCTTCGTGTTCCGCGCCAGCTAATTCGTTTAACCATCTCGCCCCCTTATGTTCCCCCGAAATTCTGCATTTTTCACCTGAAATTCCTTCGTCGACCTGTCAAATCGCTACAATTCTATCGCGGTAAAGCTAGCTCCTACTACTACTTGTATGTCTCATTACTTTACACTGTTTGCAGATGTTAAACACTACCTTTGCTACGCGTTTCCACATAATTGTTTTTACATAAGCCTTTCGAACGGAATACTTTGCAGCGTAATTTTTAGCGTAATTTTCAAGAGTACGAGCGAAAAGGATATCTATTAAGGATACGAATATATTATGTTTTTCGTATAAAGTGATTTCACCGATACTGTGATATGTGTAATATGTCGATCTTTCGATTTCACTGCTATCTAAATTTCTATAAATTTGACATTATTATTAATAAATATCTTAAATTCATAACGAACGTTGTTTCAAATTATCAATAACCGAGTGTAAAGCTATTTAAGAGAAAATCTTTGAATTTCGAAGCGAATCCTTTTATGTATCTGATCGTTGCGTTCCCTGTTTGTTAAATATATCGCTTTTGTCGTTAAATATGTCGCGAGCATTCTAACGCCATTCCCGTCTGAATCGATCGCGTTCATTCACATTTCTTATCTTGCAAGCGAATACCAATCACATTCCATAATATTACGTTATTAACGACAATAGCTAACCGTCCATTGTGTCGTAAAATATACTACATACATACATAATATGTACCGATATCGTAATAAAAATTAACTTTAAGATTATCAACGAAACAGATGTAGGTAATGCATATAGAGATGAAACTGGCACGGAGAACGATCCTCGAATTGTTTTGAAACGGTGTGCAAATGATTACGAGTAAAATCATATAGCGAAACCGTTTCGATCTTACTAAAAGTGTATGCTGATTAATTAAGTAAAAGCTGCTGCGTGTCTGGATTTCTATTTGAAAAGGAAATAGTCGTAAGAGAGAGAGAGAGAGAGAGAGAGAGAGAGAGAAAGAAGGAGGAGTGAAACTCGTCGTTTAAACGTACTCGATGGTATTAGTGATTTTCATCGGTGATTTACTGTCTCCATCGTAATGGAAATCTAGAAAAGTACGATCGTACGATGCGTTATATCGTATTATATTTACGTATCTAATCTACGACAATAAGTTGTTAAGTTAGAGGTGGAGAGCGAAAGTGCGTCCTTGTCGATCGAATCGTACCTACCTAAATTAAAGAATTGAAGAAACCGTTGTAGGTGTATCCGAATGTGACAAATAAATAGGTCGAGGCTCGGTTTAACTGGGATCACCTCTCATTGATAAATTACATCGAGTATCGTTGCAAGTATGATAAATCATTGCATTTATGATAAATTACGCTGTGGAGAAATGTAGCTTTTTAACAAGATGAACGCAATCGAATAAACTTGCAGGAAGCATCTACGATATTAATACCAATGAAACCGATATTCCTTGTATTCAGGATATATATATATATATATATATATATATATATATTTATATTATATATATATATATATTTGCAGTAGCTTATTTGCTACTCCATTAAAAAGGAAGGAAATTACGTTTACGTCTATATTTTTGCAGTAAAAATCTACCGTTTTTCCTGCGCATAGGTTGCATTAATATACTTTGCATATCTTGTATATATTATTTGAAAATATACGAAAGAATACACAATTACGTATATCGTATATTTTTTTATGATATTCGTACAACGAATATTACATTTTCTATATTAATGTCAAAGTCAAAATAAACATAACGCAGATAAAATAAGTGAAATTATAATATAAGTAATATTATTAAGTAAAGTATAATTACGTGTGTGTGTGTGTATGTGTGTGTGTGTGTGGCAAAGAAACTGCGTTTACGTAGTCAACTTCTTACTTGTCGCTGTTCCTTTCAATATTTCGTTATTCCTACCGGCAACTCCTAGTACGCTAAAACGCGCTCTCCACCTACTTAGCCACAAACTTAACGTTATTTTCATCGTCGATACACGGCTGTGCTCGTGAATGCTATCATTTCCATAGCCGTATAATTAGATGTGGATGATGGACGTTCCGAGCAACAGAGTCGATGATATAGAAACAGAAAATCCTGATCTTTTCTGACCAGACGTACAAAGCTTGTTTCTGAAATTACGTTCCAACGAGTTCATTACCGAATGGCATATAACAAGTTGGCAACGACGGTTGTGGAAAAGAACGAAGGGGGATGTGGCCCGTCGCAGTTCTGCACACGTACGGATTCATCGTTTTCGTTAGAGGAGACGTTCCGCTTTCTCCCGCTATCGATTCACTAAGCGGCTCGTAAGGAAGAGCAAAGCAGCCTTAAAGGCGCACGCTCAATGCCACTAACCTATTTACCTATGTAGGAAAGAGCTCGGCTGACTCATTTCCATCGATCGGCGTGCACGTGCACATGTCTCGAAAGAGGACCGGGATTCTCTCGAATTCTCGTTAATCCTTTTGTTCAGACAGCCTTTTCCAACGATGGTTTTATACACCATTCGTAAAAAGATCTACGATGAGTATCGATCTTCAAGATCGTCTAAAAATAGCTTGTAGGTGTATTTTATTCGATGATTTTGTTATTTCACTTATACGTGCGTTGGCTACCCTTGTAAGGTAGTCACCTATCCTTCGTTGGTTAGTCGAAGCCTGATCGACTGTAAATGCCAACTTTTAGTCTATTTCCGAAAAACATGATATAGACGAGTTCAGCTAAGGAAATCTAAATATACAGGACGAAGAAAGGAAACCTGAGGGAAACGATGAGTCGTTAGACAGAGAAGTTTAACCGGAGAAGCTGCCTAAGGAAGCTGCTGTAATTTTCAGCGAGTTTCAAAAAGCGACCGATCGTTAACAGTAAGCGTATATCCGCAGCTTCGAGACATAAAAATGTCTCTTTGTTCATTCTGCACCCGCGATCGTTTCGCGGAGGAATTCTCCAAGAAAAGTACGGTAAAGGCGCACCTCGGCTATTGCATATTGTATGCAGCGTTTCAACTTTAAATTGCTTTCTTTTAATCCGAAAACAACGCAACTGAAAAAAGCACTACGTAGTTGACATTCTAATGGTTCTTCCGTGTGGCTGATAAAAATGTAACTTGGTCCCTGTAACTCGTATATTCCTAACTAATAACAAGGGTAAAGAGTCTGTAGTCTGTAACGATCTCGAGGAAAATTTCCTGTAATTTGTGAAAACGACTGCGGTAAGAGGCATGTGAGGAGAGACTGGATAAAAGATAAATTCCTAAGTGGATCGATCATTGGAGTTTGTACTTTAATTTATTTAGTGATATATTTTACCGTTTATATTTACCACAATATTATCCACAATATTAATAATATGTATTATTATTAATTGCCTTATTTATAAAAATTTCCAAAGCAATTTTTTGATAATTTTCTGCTAATTTTATGCTAAACATGTGTTGTTGCAACGAGAATAATATTGGAATAGAAAGGTGGAAAGACTTTAACAAAGTTATTACAGTGAAATTAAAGGCATGAAACCGGAATATTTAGTAGAAAAGTGCACAAACAGAAAGACGATGATAGGTAGACGATAGATAATTATTAACGGAAATAATAATTTAGAAGTCGGGATTTCAGTTAAATTTCAGAGGTGCTGCTTGTCCGAGCTCTTATTTGTTTTACTTAACGTTATCAGCGTAATATTATATTTCGTTATTGTAACCGTTTCCAAATAGTAGTCAAGTTGCGGTAATGATTAGGTTTTCGTATTTAGATTAACAGCAGGGCTATAGTAATGTATACAAATCCGGGCATATCATAGGTATCAGGATATCCACTCGTTGCATGTTTGTGGGAAATTCTGGGTTTCCGTAATCTGCCTGATACAGCTGAGATGCATAATCCGCGTTTCTTCGCGTGGCGAAAGATCACGAAATCTGGAAAATTCGTCATCGCGAGAAACCTCGGGCGTAGACGGATGGAAGTCGTGCGCGGTCGAGACACCGGTTTACCAAACAGCGACCTTGTCGATATTTAGGACGAGACACGGCGGCCGAATCAGCGAGCAACGCACTTAGCGCATAGTGATAATCCGATTGTATGTATATTACTAGGATTGCGTTATAGATACGTCACCGTTGGACCGAGTATCCAGACAACGCATTAGTGTAGTCGCGTCACGTAATTACAGATACTAGGCAAATCGCGACGCGAAGGCACCGGATGTTAACTCCGCGCCGCTGTTCCGTATATTCGTGTTTCGCATTTCTGGTAAACTTGTTCGTTTGAGTAACTGGTAATTCGATATGGTTATTATTGGATGTCAGAAGGTAATCGTTTGGCTCATTGCTAATTGGACGTTATTCATCCCGGTATCGATGCAACTGCGGTATTACTACTATTGCGCGATCAACGATGTACGTATATGGCTTGGTACCGATAGAAATAATCGTGGTACAACAGACTGTGCTACGATCAACACACTTCGCGTTATTCGTGCCTTTTATTCAGGAAAATTCGTTTATCTTTTAAATACGGTGCTTACTCGCTAATTTTGAACCTTTTAACGTTCTAACAACGAATTTCAATCGTTAGCGAAATAAGTGCATAATTTCCCTTATAATACGGCCGTTTAAGAATCATTCGAATTAAAACATCTATTTATCAGGAGTGCGCGGAAAGCACCTAGTGAACATTCAGTGACATACGAACGTTGGCATAAGTACAGCTTGAAGCTTAGCGTAAAGGATCCATAAATTAATCGGGCATTAGTTTTATCATTTTTTACAATGTTATTTGTAATATTACTTGTATCGAATGCTAACTTTACTTCAAGTACGTAATGTAGCCTCCTACACGAATATAGCCATTTGAATATCAAGTTCTTATTTATAGAGTACCCTTAACAGTAACTTTTACATTGCTAGATTCTATCATTGGATTATAAATCTTTTACCTTAAGTCTTTCTTTATATGTAACATATTTTGTTCGTGCATAAGAAATAGGTAGATGGATAAACAGATAGATACGTAGATAGATATCGCAGTTCCAGCCCTGGGGAGATCATAGAACCGACTTGGTTTATAATATTTCTTATAAACACTCATCCCTCCGCACCATGACCATGTCACGACCGGCACACTTCAAATCCGATCGACCGATGATGGAGATGAAGATGTGGCGGCACTCGGCAACGGTCGCGGACTCTCAACAAACGCGTGGATAGTGGGGATGACTGGTGATATTGAGGGGTGACAAAGGAAAATGAAACAGATCCGATCCAAAGTCAAATTGTAAGAGCTTCGGTCTTGGAAAGTCACGGCTGGAGTTCAGAAGCAAATCGTATTTAGTGTAAACCAAGTGTTCAAAAATAAATTCTCTTTTTATTTTTCTTTTTTTTTTTTTTTTTACATTATATTTTTCTTTTCATCTTTGATTTTTTTTTTATTTTACGCGACAACCACACCGCCTTCTGATCTGTATCGCACGCAGTACGGTACTTTCTTTGGTCCTATTACTTCTCACCTCTTACTTTTCACTCTCCTTCTCCTGGTATCATCTTCAACATCTACGTAAGTTACATAGCCCGTACGCTGCTATATACATTGAAACACATGCGAAGCACATCCAATAACGAAATTTTACACTGAAAATTATAGTTATAACAAGTCAAATTATTAATTTGTGATAGTTTTGTGCTCGCCTTAGCGAAGCAATATCTTTAACGTTAACTAAAAAATTCGATCGCATCTATTTATAATATCGGACTTGAAAATTTCGAAATAGTCTGAGTCTTGGTTTTGTTAATTCGCTAAAGACTCGCTATATTAAAAAAAAAAAAAAGAAGAAGAAGAAGAAGAAGAAGAAAAAGAAGAAAAGGAAGGAAAAGAAAAAAGGAAAAAGAAGAGAACATTGATATTCTATTAAAACTTGGTACTTGACTAAACTATATTCGCTGCATCATCCTCATATTAATATAATCCTCCGAATACATTCTAATTTGCTTCAATCGCTAGTAATGCTTCCATTAAATATCGCTTTACATGATAAAAGTCAGGATATGAAAGAGTAAATAGGTCAAGGTTACAAATTATAGCAGTAGTAACTTTTTCGAGGAAAACGTAGCTACTTTCAATCTGGTCATGAACCGACAATAGTAGTTTCAACGGCTGTTCGTTCTAAAACTCAAACGCTCGCAATTTGCGTCGACAAACGCAAATACAATATCTTCTTGCAAACTAATTCCGTTTCTTCCTCGATTACACAATGGTAATTTCACCAATGTAGACGGCGCTTCGAGCAGAATTTCGTTTGAAAATCTCGTGGAGTTCAAGGCTAAAGTCGTTCGTTTCATCGTGAATTTCACGGTCTCGAGCACGCTTGGCAGCTGTACGCGGACGAAACCGCGGTAATAACAATAAATAATCGCTGGAAATTTGCGAGCACTGCCAGTGAGTCGCGGTTTCCAATTTCGCACTGACGCCGTTTGTCATCGAACCAACCAACCAACGACTTTCCAACAAAGCGGTGACTTCTTCGGATGATTTTCCTCGGTCCTAGACCTACGGTACTTTCTACCGAATAAAAGAACGTCTTTCTGACCATTATCATAAATGTTTCGCTTTCAGGATTCATCTCTCATTCATTGGATCGCTGGTAAATCGTGGTAATTTTCTTGTAACATTAACTCGTAACATATGTTTTACCTTTAACGTTTGAACTGTTTTTTTTTTTTTTCAAATTTCTTCGTCGTGCCAATTTTTCGATAAAACTGAAATAATTTTGCCAATTTGCAATTTTCATGCGCCACTACTACTCATCCGCTTTTTGGGCAAAATGTTTAGTCGCGGTACGTGTCCTTTTACTTCTTTAGCTTTATCGCAGTGAAACCTATCAGAGATCATTTAAATTACGTGATACGAAGCGTCACGGACTTTCATTAATCCGTGTTAAGCTGTGATCGAAAAATTAATCGAGAAATATAACTACAACAAACATGCACAATTGACTGATCGATTTTAGTTAAAAATTGTCTGTCTACCGATATAAACTGATAAAGAATTTAGTATGAAATTTTCAGCTTTGAAAGTTCTAATCGATTAACTGGAATAAAGTTGAAAAGAAAAAGAAACAAAGGTATAATTATTCGATCGTAACTTTCTCAACTGATTATCAGATTAGTCCGGTTTTTAGATTTATCGCAGAATGCCGATAATTTTACGTGACATTTTTGCTTTTTCAGCCGATATAAAAGAGTAATATGCCCGAAAAGTTCTTCGCTCTTTGACGCTTTTTCCAGATCATCGACCGCGATATATATTTTCATCAGAGTGACGTTCCTCGTTATCGATGCTCGGACTCGGCCATTTGCATTGTAACTCTAGATCAACCGAAAGGAAGAAATACTGGAATTAGTGGATAATAACTAATACTACAAAGAGAAATAAAAAGCGAAAAAAGAATGATTTGTCCAATCTCTTTATCATTTCTTCGCTTTGTAATATCAGCATATTTAAAGAGAAAGAATGTTCGCGTTGCAACGGTATTAACGTTACAAAGAAAGAAAGAAAAAAAAGAAAAGAACAGAAAATTGGACAGTGCAGGTAAGTAGAGTGACTAAAGAAGTAACCAATTCGTTGATCTCTTGTCGCAGTACCACCCCACTTTTTCCTACTATACACGACGTGTTTCCGTTTAAAGCAAAGACCGACAAAACGAAAGAAAAACAATCGATTGTTTGACGTTTCAAACCTATTATTATTCTTTCGCTTCTGTCGTCGATTTTCTGACTCGGTCGAAAAAGATATAAAGTTATTTTGCGATACGAAAGAAAGAAGAGAAATTGATATCTGTGGCTTCTCTATCAGCTTCTCGCTTTAATCATCGACTCTGCAACTTCAGAACAAGCAAACGGAAGAGATATTCGAGAATGAATGACAACGAACGATATTCTCCATACTCTGTTATCCTCTTTTCTTCGCTTCTAGCCGGACCACTGGACCAACTCGAAAGTAACCAGGAAGAAGACATACTCGAGTTAGAATAACATTAATATGAAAAACTAATAGACGAGAAACGTAATACAATTTTTAAAAGATACTAATTTTTCTAAATGCTCGCTTTCGTTGCCGATCCTCGTCTTCGATCGAGCAAATGCATTTTAATCTTTAGCTTGGCAACAATTGAAAAGAAAATAGTCGAATTGCAACAATGGTGACATTAAAAAGACGAATAAGAGAGAAAATGATTATTTTGTTCGCCCTCCGGTGTTTACCGTACTTTAGTCTACGGACTTTCTGTACTTGGAACAACTGCAAACGAGAAATATATAGAATAATTACGATAATATCGATGGTATATAAACTATATAAAAAGAAAAGTAATCTTCGACTCTTGTTACTTTGTTGTACTTTGATCGCATTGACAGTTTGGTCATCGAGTTTCCAATTTGGAATACGAATGTTCTCAATTATTATTCGTCCGTTTTAATTATCAACGTTCCAACGCCAGAACGTCACGCGAAAGAGAAATCATGGAGAAATCACACTAGCGTTCCTATGGAAAATTATGTGAGAAGCAAAGAGAGAAAAACTGATTTTCTCGTTCCGTATTACCGATCCTTTGTCTCAACCCTGTACTCGATAACTCCAGTCCGACGAAAAGGAAGAGATATTCAAACGCAAATCCACTCTTTGATCAAGCGCATCGATTCACGTTCAACCAGAGAATTTTGCACGCGTGTACTCGTGGCGAGAGTAGAAGAACCAGCCTCTCTAAGAACACGAAAGAGACGACAAAGCCTGCAGGCAATTTCCTCTTTCTTCGGAAACTTTTCCATTTTCTCCTTTCGCTGTACATATTGGTTTTCTTCTCCAGCTCTCCTGGCCAGGTGAGACTCACGGTTAACAAATTTTTATTTATTAAGAATATTTCTTCCGACGGATCTAGCACGAAATGCTAGACACGCGTGTAAATACACCTTCCTCGAGAAGCTTTCCACTCGTTATTTGGATTACAACGTCCGTGCCAGACGGTTGAGGGCAAATGCAGACGAAAATGAAAATATCTTGGCGCTCGTCCAACGAATAAAATCAATATCGCCAGTGTTTTCGCTACATGGTGAATGAGATTTTGTTAATGTACACGGTTAATTCACTGAAACGTGTTGTCGAGTCGCTGAATTTCATTCGATTTTTTCTTCGTTGATTCGCAATTGCCGCGATATTCTCTCATGGTTGAAAGAAATATCGATCGTGACAAGCACAGGAAATTACTTGCGGTTTATTACAATTAGTTGGAGTATTTAGGATTAATTATCTATTAGGCAAAGTAAATTGTCACGGTAGCGTCGGTATTTTCTAAACGATTCTGAACGATTAAAATATTTCAAGACTAAAGATTTAGCACAATTAGAATGTCGTGTTCCTTGAGTCATCGAATTATTGAATTATCGAAGCAACATCCGCATAACACAGTTACGATAATCCAGATCCAAGCAGTGGTAAATATATTATTTTTTTGTTTAATTATACCCATAGAAGAATACACAATATGATATATTCGGAAAGTTTGGCCGTTGAACCTTGCAACAGCCTGTAAATAAATATATATGTTTAGAAAAACGATAAGACAAGCGTAACGAATAATTCATCCATCAACTATAGTCGAGATAAAGGGCGTCGAAGGTACTAGGGAAGCGTGATTGCAATGGGATTTGAGATGACAGGTGCAGCGAGAGGTCGAGTGCGAGGGCGAGGGCGAGGGCGAAGGCAAGGGAGGAACAAGGAGATGGATCAAGTTCAGCGGAAAACCTAGAACTATACACGGGGCAGGGAGGGAGGGGGAGCAAGCGGATTGTGTAATAGGGCCATTGGCATCGGTCCAAAGTGCACGATCTCGTGGCCGTGTCAGAACCGCCAGAGCTCCAGAATCCAACGGCAATGCAGAGTGCAGGAGGATCGCCGACGGAGAACTCTAGGTCGAGTCGAACGTGTTGGAAATTGGGTCATACAGCGAGCACTCGTCGCAGCCGAACGATTAACGCGCCAACGTTCAAATAGTTGTTGCGAAGATTGTGCAACGCGTGACAACGATCGTGAATGTGTGGATATCGTGGCGTATGTCGTCGCCTCTATATTCTCGATAGTTTGCGTTGCCAACAGCGTGGAAATTTCATTGCCATTGCGACGAGATACGACTATCGCGTGATTATATTGGTATAAAATTTAGAACCAGTCTGGAAATATGTATACAACTTGCAAGTTATTTACCGCAAAGAAGAAGAATCGGTAGAATTATTAGAATTAACAATGTAAAATAAGATTAAGTGGAAGGTAAGATTAAATAGGCTGAATTTGAAATGATCTGGCGTATATTATCACACACAGTTATATATAACGATTTACAGTATCGCTGTATCGTTAAAATTATACGCTGTAACGCGTATAATTTGGCGTTAAGGATACTTTTGCTCGATGGCTTGTCGGTAATTAACTGCTCAAACGGTTTCGTTATCTCTGTCAAGCGCATACTCGCAATAAATATCATTACATTTTCCGATTCAGTTTCAAATCTCGTTACAACGCTAAGAAAGTTTGAAAAAAAGGTTTTATTTACCGCATATAATATATCGGTAAAAAGTTTGTGCAAATATTAAAATAGTTACGCGAGCCATTGTATCTCGAATCTGTATGCGAAATAACGTGATAACGTGAAACGTGACACAGATTACGCAAATAATAATTGCCGTGGTCGAGCATAAAGATAGAACTGTACGAAGAACGAAGAGTGCATCATGATTTAGAAGCGTTTGTAGCGGAAGATATTCAAGGCCGGCAGTTGTTTTCAGATTGGCCCTGAAAAGCGACACCCTACGAAAGGGAGGTCTTACAATTACACGCGTGGTTGTCTATTACCGTTTGGAATGCGCGCGTGACCCGTCATAATACGCGAGCCAAAAGCTGCTCGTTATTCTAAAAGATGGCAACGCTCGAGGTCAAACGGTGGGCGTTCACGACGTCATGCAAATGGATTCGAGTCCCTTCGGCATTTCCCAATTTTTCTGCCGGTAGTGAGGTCGAAAAGCGAATCGATCGAACGTATCGAAGAGAACGGTAGTTCCCTCCATTTTCCCTTCGTCTCGTTCGATCGAATTATCGCGTACAAAATTAGTTCGAAGATCAGAAGGAAGCAAACGTAGAACATTTAAATAGAATACGTAAGCTTGATGGAGTAGCATGTAGAACGTTTGCATTTTGATCGTTATCGTTTGCAAGCTTGTACGAATATGTATATGTATATGTGTATGTATACATTAACTATACGAATATGTATCGCATGAATATGTAACGTGTTAGATACAGAAAGATTCGAAAATTGTTAATGTACGATTTACGTAGTTTTAAAGCTGCTATGTATTGACTTTTCGCCAGTATTATCGTTAGAATATTATAATATTGTCGATAATTCTAGAAACAAGGAAACGTGTCTTCGAGTACTAATTATCCAAGTACTAATTATCGATACACCCTGGCATTTAGAAATTTCTGTTGCAGACAAAACTAAAAACTGGTTTTAAACTAATCGAAACTGTGTAACACGTCTCCGATGATAAATGGCTTTGGTTAGTAGTAATTAATCCTGATATTTAAGGGCTTGAAACCGATGATTATTATCGTTATGTTTGAATTATTATTGTTACGTAAAATTGTTAGAAAATTCTGCCGAAGGATTCTGCTGACAGTAAATATAGGCCGGTTTCGTCTTCAAACCTGCAGAGATTCTCATCGTCGAACAGCAAAATTTCCACGGAATAAAGAAGCATTTGCTACGAATCATAACCAAAAACTATCTTTTTTTCCAGTGGTTTCCTTCGAAATGTTTCCATGGGATGGTGAAACACCGTATAAGCCACGTGTGCATAACGCATAAAACAGAGCCGCACTTTCGCCCTTATTACACGTAAAATAAGCAAAAAAATTTGAATAAAAAATCAGAAATTCTATATTCCAATCACGTTCGGCGCGAACAAGCTCGGTGAAGAAACGAGCCCCGTAAGACGACGAGGATGTTACGGTCTTTACGAGCGTTTTACAATCGGTTTTCGAGCCTGCGTGAACATCCTGCTCGCCTTGTATTCTGGCCATTACAGTAGCTGCTGTTCGACTATATCGGACGTAGAAACGGGTGGTCCCGATTCGATTCAAAATGTTATCTGGCCATTCGCATACTTCGAGATTTCTACCCTCTTTGCAGCTTAGCTACGTCGAGGGCGAAGCTTTTTCCGGACTTGGATAAGATCTCTCTGAAGATGGGCCAAAGTCGCGTCGTAGCGGTGTTTCACGGTTCGCCCCAAACAATTTTGGCAATGGCTCTTCGGCGTATAACTGACGAACATACTTGAATTCATTCGTTCGATCCTTTGATCGCTCGATATTCGAACGAAAAGGAAAACGATGGAAAGAGATGGTGGGAAATTTTATTTCCCTAACGGTTTTCTAGTTTTCTGAAACTTTTTCGGATCAGAGTAAATCAAATTTTGATGAGATATTAGTAAATTGAAATCAATAATCTGTCATAAATGATTTTAAAGAGGCATAAACATGTATATGCGATATATGTATAACTGAGTTTCTTTCTTTATTTATAACGTTATATCGTCGTTATATCGTCGTTATATCGTCGTTATATCGTCGTTGATAGCCGTTGATAGGCGCGTAATAAATTTTACACCGATTGTATGCCATATTGTAAGTTACAGTTGCCATGTTTCTCAAATAATCGTCGAGTGAAATAACATCGTAATAGACGTAAACGTGATCTCCCTCGAAACGGTAGACTCTGCCAATATTTCGAACGGCATTAAAGAACCATCTTTCCGTAAAATTTTTTAGGTAATCGCAAATTATTATCAAACAGTATACTTTGTTCTTATAATATTAGGTGAATAACTCTGTAATCGGTATCGATCGATTTAAACGTTTTAATTGATGCAAATGAGAAACGATAAAGTATTAGGCAGATTTAGACTAGGATTGATCGCCGGGCGTTATTGTAACTCGTTCTTCTTTCGGATGTTTTTCCTCAAGGTTGTGCGTGGGAGAGAGGAGCAACGTGAAAGAGGAGGTCAAGGATTCCATATATAATATCGAGGGATTCGCTCGGGGAAAAAACAAGTGGCTATGCACGACTGTGTTGGTATAGCTTTTATTTTCACTAACTTTTCACCAACAGCTTCGTAACAAGTGTCTCGCAACTCCTACACGATCATCTTCCACTTGACTCTAATTACTTTCATTTTTGTTTCACTGCTGCTTTCTCTGTAGGCCAACTTTACGTACGCATTTATTTTATTATCATCATCATCATCATCATCATCATCATCATCATCAGCAGCAGCAGCAGCACGATTAGTTTTTCTTGACGATACGAGTAATATATAATTGAAAGTTTGTTGGTTGATACCTATTCTCGTCCTTTTAGCGATATTTTATCTAATTTATTATTTTATATCCAATTTATATTCATAAACATAGTAATTTTGGAAAATCACATTTCTAAATGTTGCACTTTTAAAGCACTTCAGAATTGCCTTCTATAGAAAGCACTGACAGGGGGAGGGGGGAGGGGTGAAACAGAGTGAATACACTCTGAATGAAATAAAAATGAAAATAATTGTTAAATCTCGTACGATATTAAAATAACCGAAGCAGTTGTAATGTTACTCGTATACTTGTGAAATTTGTTCATTAGTTTTATTCGTGGAGTACGTTTCATATGGTGGTGCACATTTGCGGGATAAACGTGCAATATTGCGCGCACGATCGCTTGTTCGATTTCTTCGCGCATCTCGATCGATCTGTCTGTATCTCAGTTTTAACTTCAGCGAAACTATGACACGATGAGGCAGGGGACAGTTTTGTTTGAGAAGCTTTCCATGTTGGAATCAACGCTTGTTTTAACCAAAGATAAATACATTGCTATTACGTTTTCCCTACGTTTATCTTCTCCAGTTATTTTTTTTACGTGAATTTTGTTAATTTCATGGACTTTTTTCTATCACCTCGCATTTACGTTTAGACGCCTTCTTCTTCTTCATCATCATCGTCATTATCACCATCATCCCGGTTTCTTAATTTCCTGCTTTTTAGGTTTTGCTATCAATTTGCTTCGTTTCGTCGTTTCTCTATCTTTCGTTCGATCCTTCTCGTTGAAATGTATTATTTTGGCGAGATAAGCATAACCTATTATAATGGAGCAGTTTTGGTCGATTCGTAGTACCAGTATGAGAATTTTGTCAAAGTGTGTAAATCAATGTAAATAAACTAAAAAGACAAAATCGCGAAATCCTATTACTCGATCCGGTTTCGCTTCTGTTCTCGCGACTATTTTCTTACGCGTTCACAATGCTTACCCCCATTAGCACCGCACACCAAACGCACCCATTATCCCTCGGGCTACTACAGTTCTCGCGTACATCCTACAATTGCAATGAATTCCATTCTCTCGCTAATTATCCCACTCACCTGCTCTCATCTAGATCTTTCATCGACCATCCGCCGTTACAAGATCTCAACAACCTTCGCGCGCCACCTTAAATAAACACGAGGATTCGTCTAACTGTAGCGGACATGTAAAATATTGACCGTCGAAATATTTTGTTCGTCTTAAACGAAGCGTATATGCTCTTCCAATAAATATAAAGTAACTTTTATACAGGTTTTCAAATCCGTTTGAATTTTCACCAATATAATCGCGATGCTCGAGTCTGATTATGGCGCTAAGAAACACACACACACACACACGTAACAAGCATACGATATCTATAAAACGTTTCTACAAGCGTTGAAATACTTTAGCGATAATAAGCAGCTAAGCGCTACTCGATATACCGTATGTGAAGTATTGCTATCGATGTTGTAGAGCAACTACGTGTTAGATAGTACGTATAAGGATATTTGGCGGTCCCGCTGTCGTCCAAGATTCTGCGGTTGGTGGGAAGGTTTGTCAGTTTGCATATTCCGTAGCTCCGTGAGAAAGTGTTGTCGAGTCGTGGGCCCCGTGCATGCGTTTGTCACGTAAAATAAAAAAAAATGAAATCGAAAATGAAAAATAATAATAATAATAATAATAATAAAAGAGAGAGAATTTATTTCTTAACGCTTTGTTTACATTGATTACAATCTACTTGCGAACTGCAGCCATGACTTTCCAACACTGAAGCTCTTATCAACTTGACTTTCGATGGGATCCGATTCTTTTTCTTTGTCACCCCACAATATCACCGGTATCCACGCGATTGTTAGGCGTCCGCGACCTTTGCCACGCACGCCTTTATTCTCGAACGTTCGGCGAAAGGACCGTTGGGATATCGATGGTTCGTTAGGCACGCATCGCTTCGGCGATGTACATTGTCGCCGAGTGCCGCCGTATCTTTATTTCCGTCATCAGCCCATCGGTTCCGAAGCGCGGCCTGGTCTCTGACGCGGATCGAGATGTGGTTGATGTTACACGTACCTCGGCGACGAACAACGACAGACAACAGAGAGCGTCGTCGGGACCCTTGTCGGCGCCCCGATTCTTAGAACCGCGTTCGTATGGAACGTAATAAAATATCGAGCCTAAAGCCCGATGCCGCGTTTACAGTTGCGGCTATCGGCGAGACAATAACTTTGGAAATAGATGGTCGTCGCACGATGCGACACGTGTACACCTCCTCTGTCGAAAAGTCGACGCTGATGTACACTTTTGCTAATTGCAGGTGTACGCCGATAGTCTTGTTCTCTGATGAGATTTCAAAGTATTTTCCGTAGCTGATATAAACGTAAAAAGTTTCCAAGAGCGTCGAAATATTTTCGCGAGCCATTGTGATATCTAGCGAGGAAAAAGGGGACGAAGGGGCCGTTGAGTAGGGGGTGGGGGGTGTGGAGGGCGAATATTTTCGAGCAGCGAGATGCACTCGAGAGTCGGCGATCTTTGGCCGTGAACGCGAAACGACGAATACCAGGCGCAGCTCGATTCAGTCAAGGACGGTCGAGTTTCAGCAAAAGTCGCGGAAAGAGCTTTCGGTCGTGTGCACAGGGGCTCGCTAACGCGAAGCCTTTTCATCGACGAGATTATGGAACATCGATATTTTCGGCCTGTGACCCAGTTGCCATTACGCCGCGAGGGAAAGTAAAAAAGAAGAGGAGGGGAGGAAAAAGATATCCAGATGGAAAGAAATACGAAGGGTTAATCAGATTGGCGAATAGAAACGTACTGCTTTATTGGGACGAGACAACACCGTTCGAGGTATTTGTTAAATAAAGTGCTCGTATTTGTTCGATCATCGGCATTTTCATTTCGTATTTGATAATTTATTGGTACGAATTTTTGTTACGCTAAACGTTCCCACGCGTAATATTAGGTCGAGCATCTATAATCGGATCATTTTCATCGATATTCAAGGGTATTGGATTTTGATCGAAAGATTTATACTGTTGTTGTATTTTTAAAAGATCCGCGTCGTTTTTTCACGATTAAAATCCAACGTCGCCATGTTCGCTGGTCGGTTCTATCGGAAATTTCGACTCATCTTCGACCATAGCGATTTTTCTGAAGGTAACGCACGATAATATCGAGACTTGTGGGAACCGAGCATCGAGCAAGACACTCGTGTAGCTGTTGGAAGAACGAGCATGCTAGAAGACAAAGGAAAATCGGTGTGCTCGATTTAAACGACGTTTATCGAGGCGCCCGGTGTTCCGTATTGTCGCCGCTGCCCATACATTTAAGTTAGGTCACGCGCCGTAAATCGGAACGCCTCCATCGGCTGTACGCGACCGAAATTCGTATCGACGCTTTTTTTTCGATAAGCGAACGCCGCACAGTGTGGTGCGTTTCGTGTTTCGAATCCGCGACGTAACATCTCCACTAGCAATGGAACCGACTCCTGTGTTCCATCCATCGCTGCGCGTTGCAACGTGAAATCGTGAAAAAATCTCGACTTTCCTCTTCCCTTCCTCCGCCTCTGTTTCCTTTCTTCTCGATACTTTGTATCATAATTTTGACAAAATAACTTGCAAAAGTGATTCTATCCCTCGTAAAGTATCTTTCTTCTCTCTTTCGAACTAACGTCTAACTAGCTTCGAGGTTAACGCCGTGCTTCATTTCAACGGCTGGAGAAAATGCTAAAACATTCGAGAAATTTAGTTGCAGGCTTCTCTTGCCTCTATAATGTTCCATGTGAAAATGGGGAGGAGAAAAATTGTGCAACAGGCACTTTGTCAAATTTCTTTCAAACAACCACGGCGAATTAGAAAAGTTAGAAAAGAGAAAAAAAAATAGTGGTAAATCAGCAAATGCCAGATAATAATTCGCTACCATAAAACGACAAATTGCTGGTAAAAATAACGCGTCACAGTAAACGCAATTTATGACCATCATCCTATAAAAGCAGTTGTAAGCAGTAAACGTGCAATAAAAATACGATTATTACACGACTATACTCGTCAAAGGGGACAAAGGAAAGTCGTTTAAACGGTTATCTAACTTTGTGAATTGATATTTGCTTTAACGCAGAACCTGACTCGACCTACTTGGTCGTTAAAAATGTCGTCATCAAGAATGTCTTTGCATCTCTGAATCAATCATACAGACTGTTTTACTCGTCGTGCGATAAAAGTTCTTCGAAACCATGTTCCGCTTGTTTTTACTTTTTCTCCTGGTCTCGTTTCATTTTTATCGCCTGTTAAACAAATACGTAGAGAATGAAAGACATTTCTGTTTAGATGGAACGCATTTCCTTCGTTTTAACCGCAAAAATATTTTGCATAAACCGTTACCCTTACGCATCGACAATTCTACTAACTCGTTTAATGCTGTTCTTCTTTTCAGCTTTATACGTATGATCCGCCGTGAGATATTATACATCGACGGATATTATTCAAACACGGTAGTCTTTAAGTTCAATATTTGCTGGTTGATTTTGAAAATTCAAAGAAAAATATCGAAAGGAGGATATGGAAGAGCGGCGAGGAAGAAGAAGAAGAAGAAGAAGAAGAAGAAGAAGAAGAAGAAGAAGAAGAAGAAGCGAGGGAAAGAGAAAGCGAGGGATCGAGTTGACCGGTTTTAGTCGGTCGATCGAGTTTCGCTAACCAGAAGGAGAAATACAATAGGAAAGAAGTAACCGTTGCCCGCGATTCGACGATGATGACGAAAACGCTCGGTCTGTGCCGAATGATTAATCAGCAAGATTGACCGCGGGCCGCGGATGCCTGCGGTCAGCGATATTTTGATTTTCAATCGTTTCCGTAACATCGGCGAGCTCGATGAAGAGGAGAAAGGACGGGTGAGACACGGCTGGCTGGCAGCAGAAGCTGGTTCGACCTACCTAGTCGAAAAATTGGAAATCCATTATTAACCGCATCCAACGTTGACAGGCTATTTGCCGTAAAAACAATGAAGCCGATTGATTCGTCCGTCTGAAAAATAGTCTATCACGTGACTTCCGTACGCGCGACACGCGAGAACAGGTTATAAAATGGAAAGATATCGGGTGCACCCTGTATCGATTATTACTTCTGTTTGTATTTCTTCGAGATTTCGTATTTCCAAAAATACGACAAAAAAGGACAAAATAATTAATTAAGGTTTAAGATTTGCGCATCGCAACACTTTCTTTTATATCCCTGTGTTCGATCTCTCAATCTTCTCAATCCTTTTGCGTGTAACTCACTGATATTCAAAGATAATTAACCGCCTAAAACGTTTTAGATTATTTAAATGTAAATTTAAAACGTTTAATTCGTATAGTGCGCTTTCTATTTAGACATTTCCATTTACATGGCCCACTAAACAACTAAACCATATAAGTAAGAAAGCCGCGTAATTAACAAAAATAATACACACCAATTTACTAATGGAATAATAAAAATGACCGGTAGAGCCAAGCGTTTCCACTTTAAAAAAGGCGTCTCTTCTTTCAGGCGCAACTGCAAAAATAAAGAATAAACCTGCCGATAACAACTCGTTCGTAGGAGAAAGCGGTTCTTCATAACGCCGAAAGCAACAACACAAACTATGAAACACCGACGCTGCCGTCGAGTTAATCCAAGTAGCATGCTTACGTGCAATAATAAAGGGAATAAACGAAAAAGAGGAAGGAAATGCAGGGCGGTGGCGTTTCGATGATCCGCGGGCAAAATCTAAATCTTGGCGCTTCTTTTTTTCATCTTTTACAGCGACGCGTCAATTCCGTGTCGTCACAGAGATGGATTAAATACGAATGTTGGAAAATAGATTTCAAGGTCAATTACATCCAGCAGAATGCGCCACCGACGGTCGAAGAATCAATTCGATTTGTAACGATACGCTCCGTTTCCTCCAACTTTTCGCACCACTTTCGCCGGAAAAATGCTTTTCACGGTCCGCGACGCTACGAGCCTCGCGTACGCCAGTTGCATGCAATAGGAATGGTGGAGGGCCACCATCCAGCCCCCATTCGGGTTTTCCGTTTCGTGCATCGACCTCCTGTTCAAATCTCGTTCCTCCAATCGAAAAGAAAAAAATGGCCGGTGAGAGAAGAAAATGCAGAATGCTTGGTTGTCGAAGAATTTATTGCATTGTCAGGATGCAGTTGAAATACGTCCGTACAGATTGGAATGACCGCTAAATATTACGTATTTTCACGCAATATGTTTGCGTGCAAAGAGTTGTTGTTTTTAATTTATTTTTCAAATGTATAAATATAGTTGCTCAATTTTTCGGAAATTGGTCGTTTTTATTTACGATGCTATGCCTCCGTTGTATCTTAAGTAACAGAATTTAAAATATAACGAGAGAATAATAACGAGAGAGAAGGAGAGGGAGAGAAAGAGAGAGAGAGAGAGAGAGCGACGATAAAAAACAAAAAATTAAGTAGGAACTGGCCAGAAGGAAGACGAAGAATCGAGCGGTACACAGCCGGTTCGTTTAATCGTTCCAATTAGGATCATCGATCGTGTCACCGAATAATAATCGATCGACGAGTCTGCCGCCCCAATCACGTAATTCCCAATTAAACAAAACGCACCGAAGCAGCTAGACATTTAATAAAACCGGCATTACGATGTGATCGGAAACGACGTGGTCGCTATCAAAGCCACCTTGTGACAATGACGGCCTTTTAAATTAATTGAATTGCCATCGGCCGTACGGTGCGAACGATTCCACCATAATTGTGTAGGGCGCTTTGCATCGCCAAATTTCTGCGCGATTAACCGTTGCTATTTGATGAAATTGTTCACCGAGCTTCACCGCGATTTATTTGTCCGATACGTGTACGATAGCAGGCCACTTTATTTAATTGTACGTTTCATCGTCGAATGCTTTCGAAACTTTTATAAAAACCGACAAATCTAATTTTAATACAAGCCCGATATTGTACAAATATCTGTATTAATATTATTGAATTCTCTTCTATTCATATTTGTATTTCTGATCGAAGAGGAACACACATTTGGAGATTTTCATCCCTCTGCTACTCATTTTGATATTCAGCTTGCAACATTTTCACATTTTATTTCAATTTTCTTTTGCAACTTTTACCGCGTAAGTTACATTTTGTCGGAGAATCTTCCACAATCTGTTATCGTAATTAGAAAAAATAAATGCCTCGATTGTTTTATTGATACGACGATATTAAACCAACGTTCGCAAAAGTTACGATCTCTGCCTCTGCCCGTTTTATAGGAAACGATAAAAAACGACGTCTCTCCAGGACGCTAGCCACCTTGCGTTACGCATGGTGGATGCCCGTGTCGCACGAAACTGTCTATCTGACCACCTGTCGACAGCGAAAGCACTCAATTTTTCCGCATCGTGACACTCGGCACGCGGAAAATACTAGCGGCGTGCTACGAGTTAATCGTTTTGCGTCGTGAAATACGCGGCTCCACGCCTTTCTCCTGATATTGACGGATATCCTCGCACAAATCGAATAGAAAAATGGAAAACCGCGAAAAGTCCGAACGAATAGATAATGCGAAACTTTTATGATCGAATTTTAGGTTGCGTAAGATCACGTATCAATTAGTATACGATGTGATAATATAATACGATATAATGTAATAGAATGACGGTAATTAAAACTGCTACAAAAATTTCTCGCTTATATGCGCGGCATCTTACTACGTATGAACATTTCTTCTGTATATGAACAAGATAAATATCACTTTATTATTTCATTCGTTTATCTCGGAAGTTATATCTGAATATTGTTTGAATTTTTAACAAATACCCATTATAGGATGAGTATCAACTCGTTCGAAGAAAAAGGAAAAGTTGTATCGATTATAGGAAGAAAGATAGGGGCCAAAATATTCCATACGATTCGTTTGTTAATCATGGATACTGGGATGGAATCATGGATCGAGCGATCGGTCCGGGATCGAGAACGAGCCGAAAACTTGCGGAATGTTTTTCCATCCGGGTTTCGCTGGAATTCAACGAAAATTAATCTTACAGCGGAACGTGAATGCTGCCGCGGCGGCGCGCCAGGGCAGCATGTCGTAAATCTCGAAGCTCGTAGCGATTAGAAAGACGTATGTTATCACGGAATAATCTTCTAGAGTGCCCTATCTTCGTATTTCTCGCTCGTTCTACGTTCTAGTCACCGCGTATGACTTTCGCGTTCCAACGATCGATCGCCGACGCGATATTATCTGCGTTGCCCTCGACGTTCGTGTCTCTCTTGTTCACGGTTGCCTTTGAACGGTGACCTACGAAGACCCGTGCTCTCGATTTCCTTTCAGGGTCTGCGAAATAGCCGCGGAGAAAAAATATCGCCCGATTGACGCGACAAGGCTTGAAGGGGATATATAATAAGACCTGCGATTTTTATCGCTTTCACGGCATCATATCGTTTGTTTGATATTTCCAGGCGTCGAAAATAGCACAGGCGGTGACAAAAAGTATCGGCACATACGCTTGCTTATTTTCCAACTCGTACGCGCTTCTCCTTTTAATTCATACCTCCTCTCTATTGCCAAATATACGAAACTTTTCGTATTTTAAACGCGTTTTAAGCTCCTACTATTTGAACGCGATTATCCTTCGTTGAATAGAATCGTCGAATAATCAGAATAGACCGTGTCTCGGTGGACAAGCCTCCTTGTACAGAGATGCGTATCGTTGGAGGACGCCATCCCTCGCAAAGCAGCGAACTTTTGCGAAATCGAGCGGCGTCCCGGTCGGTTCGTTCGTATACCGAGCAACTGTCCTCGAAAAAGTCGCAAACAAACAGAGTTACCCCGTTGGACGGACACTGGCGCACATCAACAACTCCCTATTGAGAAAGTTTCCTTCTCAATAGGGTTTGCCATCTTGGTATTTGAAACGAGCCATGTCCAAAAACCAACCAATTCCAAGAACGAACACATAGTCGAAGCATAGTCCATTTCCGAATCGAAAGAATCGAATTTTCCGATCAACTCGTCAACGAAATTCTGTTCGCTATAAAATTTTCATTCGTTCGCGGAGGATCGATGTTCACCGGGAAGCCGATCTTCTCTTTTTCTAGCACGACTAGCATCGCTTTTGAAACGATGAAACGATTACAGGCACAGTTTCGATGGTTTTACTTGTGTTGGAATCACAGACGAGCGTAGAAACGTAACGGAGCAGAGTGAAATTGCGCAAGATGGGATGATAAATCGGGTCTGGTGTAAACTAGGATGTATCAAAGTAAACCGAGTCGGGTAACTCACTTGTATAGTTTATTAATTAGTAGTTATTTATCGCTTAATAAAATAAAAATAGATAGTAAGCTTGCAATTATTAGTTTACGATGAACTCGTATATTTTGGCAAAATTCATGTACCACTGTCATCACTGTCAGTGAAATAGAGACAGAAATAGACTAAAGTAGTCGTCGCTATTCATCCTATATAGGAATTCTTATTCATGTAGAGTAAGTATAACCCTGTTCATAGTCGTTAATCCTATGGAAATCTATTTATACATGGAATTGTACAGGAAACTAGTAGAATGGCTATTGCTTTTCCTAGTTCCCAGGAAGCCATTGAATCCATGTAGAATACATACATCTACGGTAGGACAACTAGTTGCTTGACGAGTGTTGCTGTTCGCGTAAATCAAATGTATAATATCAACAGCCATCGAATCTATCTATACGAAAATTGTTACTTGACCTACACGGTAAATGCGCAACAATTACAATTATTTTTCTATTCGACTATTGCAGCTGCCTGCCTTTCCTGTTCGAAAAGACAACAACTACATACGTATATTTTTTCAAGAATTTACAAGTTTGTAACAAGCATTTCCTGCCCATTCATTTACATCTTTCATTCTTTCGGTATTTAATTGTTTTCTTATTCTGGGGAACGTTTCTTTCTTATCGTTATATTGCTATATATCGGATAGATTGATATTCTGTAAAGTTCAAAATCTTACCGGTGATGGGTAGAGCGAAACAAATACGTCGAATATAATTTGTCATACTTGAAAAAGACTGGGAAATAAGATTAGAAAACAAAGAAGAAAATAAATGATCAACTCGTGCATACGTAACAACATGCAATAAATGATCTATGACTTTTCACATGAAACGGAGTGACAATGTTAATCATTCGATTAACCGATTAACCGATTAACCGATTAACCGATTAACTGATTAACCGATTAACCGATTAACCGATTAACCGATTAATCGATTAACCGATTTCTTCGTAAGTAATTAGATGGAATAATCGTGGTGCTATTGCAACATAGCATCAAGCACGAAAACGAACGGATCGCGTTAACGTCGTTTGGTTTTCCAACTGCGAAATCGACGCAACGCGATGATAATTCCACGAAATGGAAAACAACAGCCGCGACGGGAGCACGTTGTTCCTCCGGTTTCGGTCGAAACGATACTCGGAAGAGACACGGATCCGGCCTTGTCCACCGCCAGTCGATTCGATCGATCGAACGATCGCGTGGCTCGCTAATGCTCGCTAATCCGGTGAACGTCGTTAATGCGGATCGGACTTTAAGATCGCTCAGCGTCGCGACACGTAAGCAGACTTTTTCTTTCATCCGAGTTACGTAACCTACGAGGTCGAACCGATGGAACAACGCTATTCTCTTCAATGAAGCGACCTTGAATTTTTCTACCGTTAACTCGCGCAGTTTCTCCAAAACGCTATCTCACGAACATTTCGAAGCATACAAGCGAAATATTCGAAGGACCCCGAGGATAGCAGCAGATGTATATACAAGGGCAAGTTTCCAGGAGCTGCACAGCGTAAAGCCTCTAATATCCAAATAAAAGTGCAGAAAACCAGAGTGCTGGGATTCCGATTTGGGAAACACGGAAATTCGAAAATTCGAGTACTCGGCAATTCAGAACAATATGAGAAAGCTTGAAAATTCGAAAATTCGAAAATTCGGAAATTCTCCTCGACGAGAGTTAAGAACTCGACAGTTCGATGGTTGCTAAATTCTTCCCTGAATTAGAATAAATGAATTATGATCCTTGTATTTTTGAAACCGAAATGCTTGCTGAAAATTCCATACACGGTGTCAGAATTTTACATGGTATACTCCGACATGGCGGTATAGACTCGTGTGTAGAAAGTTGATTATTTATGAAGCTTGTATCGAGGCACGATAGCGCCAAGGAGTCTGGAGGTCGAGCTAAACCGATCCAACGTGCATGGAAACGTGCATAGGAACGTTCGTAAAAAAGTTCGCAAACGTCGGCTTCGAACGTACCCCAGCCGACCTAACCGCACTGTGCTCAAACACGGTCGTTTAACGTCAGTTGAACAACGTCGGAAGACGTTCGATTCGATCGGATTTGCTTCGATTCGCGAGCCCAGTGCGCCTTACTCTTTCAGCGGATAAAAAAGCGTATTCGATGATTCGATGATGGAGAAGACGATGAAATTGTTAGATAACGTTACCGATTGTAAATGATTATCAACTTGATTCTGAAGAATTTGAACTGCTGGCTGAGATACTTCGTTTGTTTCGTTTCCAGCGTGATGATTCGACAAGAAACGCCATTCGATTAACCGTACACGATCGCGCTGTAAATAAAAGTTTCTCCGTTTCTTTCGCTCGATTCGATTCGGGCAACACGTTTTCACGATGGAAAAGCAGCTTCGATCCACGTACGCGTTGTTTCCGCTTCGAATTATCCGCAATTCGAGAGGCCCGATCCTCGTTCGTGCGAGTACGCCGCTAACTTAACAAGAGCTTAAGGTCGAGCTCGCGACCGACGTTGCATGCTCGTAAAAACGACGATTAAGATAAGAATCTCGATGTCGATGGGAAAAGTGGTGGCAAGGTCCAAAGTCGTGTACGTATTCGTTCTAATAAGGTCGAAAACGGCCGCGACCGAGACCTCTCGTCCCCATCCCTCTCCTTTTTCCTCTTCGTCTTCACCGGTAGTGGCGATGCTGAGATCTACCAGAGAATTTTAAAGGTTAAAGGAGGATATCAAACCATCTTCCCACTAGTGTTTGTTCGCTTATTCTGTCAACGAATGAGGTGCTGACGATTGGCTTGGATATAGTAATCGCGTACTCTATAGATCGGTTCATCTCGCACAACAACATTTAGTTATTCGCAATTGCAGCTTCTGTAATTCCGAAATTAATCCACAGAGGCTCGATATCGCAAACGCATTTATTTATTTCATTTGTTCGTTCATTTTGCATTATTTAATTGTTCCGCTTTCGTCAAATATTTGTCGAATAAATTATTTCCAAAGTATGACCATCCGCTTGGATTTATTCGCAAACAACTTTGTTTCTTTCATTTGGAATACGACTTTTTACTTATCATTTATGTCATCGTGTACAACGTTACATGATATTAAATGAATTCTTCGACGCTGGTTTAAGTAATTTCACATCGAACAAATAGAACAACAGGGAGCGCGATAAGCGAGACCGTGGAATTCCGTTTCCTCAGTTTTCGCGTAAATCGGCCGAAAATGCTTTGTAAAAACCGTGGGAAAACAAGAACGGATCTTCTGTACATCGTGTTCGATAGAGATTGTCACGCTGAACCGATAAACCGTATATTCCGTTTTCCCCCGGTTTCGCTTAAAAAACGGTTGCCCGTGCTTTTAAGATTTTAATCTGATTAAAGCGTCTCGTGGAACAACGTTTAATCCACTTACGGTACACTTTGTTAATAATTCATTTACCGATGTCCGGTTCGATTGTCTCGGAAAACTGGACGGCTACTCGGCCGACGTTCCGACGATAACAATAATGACATTGCAGCACGAAGAAACGTTCTAGATAGCCGATAAAAGGAACGAAAGCGGTTTTAAGCTTTTCCTATAGCTTGTGAACCGCGTTGGGCAGCATTGCCACTTATTTTCGACTCTATTCGGACCATCTGGCGATCCGATTTCCTTCGAGATTGAACCTAATAAACGATCCAATTATCGGAACATCGATTCACGGAACGATCGAGAAACAAAGGGAAATAAAAATCGAAAGTGAAAAGGAATGTAAGAGTTTCGCGTAAATGTATTTTCATTGACGATTATTCGACGAATTGAATATGGTATTTCGCGTTTCTGTTTGATAATCGGTTCTACCGTCTTTCCTTCGTCGATATTTCATTACAGACTATATTTTAGAAAAACCAGGCAATGATAAAACCGATGGAAATGTAACGTGAAATATTCGTTAAGAAAACTCACGTATTAACGAGCATCTATTTCAAGCTGAAGCGCGTAAGGTGCGGATTAATCTCGAGAGTGCACGACCCGATGGATGATTCCTGCACGGTGAAAAAAGCAAAGGATGAAAGTATTTACACCGCATGGCCGGATTCCGGAACGTTGCGGATGAACGCCCCAATCTAAAATATCTTTTTCAATTAAAATAACAGTGGAAAATTAACTTGGAAAGTTTCATTTATCCGTAGAAAGTCACTTTGTAGAAGCGAATATCGATGTCAATTATAACCGATTGGATTGCATCCGATCGAATAGGTGACGAATATTTGCGACGAATATCTTTTGCTATCCTTCCTCCTTTCCTTCGTCTATTCTCTTTTAAAAGAACTCTCTCTCTCTCTCTCTCTCTCTCTCTCTCTCTCTCTCTCTCTCTCTCTCTCTCTCTCTCTCTCTCTCTCTACAAAAAGTCTCTTTTTAAAGAACATTTTTAATTCGCGTAAATAGCTGATCGTTCTCGATACAATTTTTCAAATAGCGGCACAACTTATATCCATCAATTTTTCAGAATGCCGTGGCTCAACAGATCTGCGGCACAACCGCATCCTCTCACGTGACTCCACATGTTGAAAAATTCATAAGTTCGGAATTTCAGCTGATCGTAGCAGCGCTGATTATATTCCATCGCTGTTTGCATGCAATCGATATTATCGATTCAAAGGGTGCAAATATCGAAAGCATCGAAAGTATCGAGCGATTTCGCGACCAAAACGAGTCCGAAATCGTGTACGCATCTGGTTTGCGGTGAAACGTCCGCTTATTAAAATCGGTAAATCGACTCCGCTAAACATCACTTCTGACGGTTTTCAGTTATTTAAACATTTTTCGATCGCGCAAGTTCTAGCCTTTCGATATCCGAGGATCGAGCAACACGCACGAACACAATTCTCTGATACGCTCGAGTTCTGCTCTTTTTTCTTTTTCTTTTTTTTACATCTTTTTTTACGTTCTTCTTTTTATGTTTCTTTACGTTTCTTTGCGTTTTCTTGCGTTTCTTTGCGTTTTACGTTCTGCGTTTACACGTGTTCGCTCGATTTAACAGTGATCTTTGTTTAAGGAACTTATACACGTCCAAGTATTTCACCGTCTATAAATCTGGTCATATTTTTCAAGCGAATCGCGTGCATTACCTGAGGCTTTGAAGTTATCGTGAAAAGTTTCTCCAGGTGATCAAGCGGCTTCCGCCAGCCGCTGTTTCGATTACAACGTTAACGAAATTTCAACAACTTTCGTGCAACGTACGCGATATATTCGTGACAAGTCTCCTGTGAAAGGTATTCGAGTACTTTCGTAAGTCAATGCAGACGTTTGATTCGAGCCGGTCTGATTTCCGTAGGCTCGCGAGGTACTTGTAAAAGCTTGGCGATTGCAGGAACCTGGCATCGGTGCGACAGAGGGGGCAAGAGGGGGCTTCCGCGGCACCAGCGCCGAATATCGATCGTCCCACTTGTCAATTCGAGTAGAAAGCGATATACATATTTGAAAACAGTCCGCTGTAAATAGCGAGAGCGCCTCCTGTCGGCCTATGTCACCCTCTCTGCTTACGCAACCGCGGAGGATAGAGGCGAACGGGGGCAAAGTAAGAAACCTGGTCTCGATCGCAGCGAAAAGACTAGGTCTCGAAGTTCGATTCGATGTCGAAAGGTTGATGGTCGTCGCGGCGAGGAAATTCAAGTGGTCGACGACGTAAAATCGTTTTCAGAAACCAGGCAGTGCCAGGATGGCGTCCGCTACTACTTTTTTTAAACGAAGCTGAGAGTGGATTTGCAGTTGGATTTACAGTTTGCTTTAAAGAATGTAATTTTTAATATATACTTTCCCATATTCGTCACCTACGTTCTTCCTATATCTTTCATTTATTTATTAAATTTATTTTTCAGATTTCCAGATTATTTTTTCTTCTTTTCGTTAGACCTTCGGTATCTGTGTACTTTGACATTTGGCCGGTCAAATTTTCGTAATGACAAGGCGATATTTGTCAATCCTCGTCCGTCGCTTTTATTCCCGACTCGATGTTCTCTCGCGGCATTAGACAGAAAAATGAACAAAATGGTACGATAAGTGGCTAAAATTCGAAATTTTTGATTAACATTAACGAGATCAAGCGAAATATATACATACTGCTTCTTCGTGTTCTTCGCAATTTTTCGTATCGTATCGAAACAAGAAACGAACGATATCGACTTATCTTCTCTTTTCTTTATCGCGTATCAGCTTCCTTGTTGCGTTCATAATTCGCGGTTAAGTTTCAACGTTCTGAAACTCTTCTCATGCTTGATTAACACGCATTAACAGGTATAGACATGGCGCGAAGTAATTCGGTCATACGGTCATGACCGGCGCGGCTATTACACGCGGATCCGGCCGCAACATCTTCACCCATTCTCACCCATAGAACAGGACCACTTTTCAAAATCGTACCGTTTATCCTGAACGGTGCAGGAACGGACGGTGTAGGAACGTTGCTCGTACGGTAACATCACCCTGGGGAGACCTAGGCCAGCATCCAGCGGCCCTTGACAAAATCAATTTAACTCTCCGGCCAATTTAGCCAGCATTTAGCGCTATTAACACGTAGAACGCTACGCGACTTTTACACGTATATGTTGCTCTGGGATAAATTGGTACGTTATATCGCATTCGCGCGTTTCTTCTCCGACTATGTCCAAGTTATTCGCATTGTTGGAACGTTCGCTATTTATCTTATTTTTCTTCAGGCTCTCAGCAATTAGCTTGTTCGGGGACCTACAGGTAGTCTAGCGTTATCATCAAATTCCACTTTTTGGCTAAACTTTCAAAATTTGTATAAAGAGTGCGTCGAAATATCTGTGCATCTTCTAGAATACGCCGTGACTAAAATTAGAGTGCGAAAACTATTGGCTTAAACGATCCCGAGGTCACGGTGCAAATTTACGGTGTAAAGGGGGGCCCAACCAATTTTCCAACGTTGTCACCGTCGTACTCGTGCCAGTGGAAGAACAAGGGGTCGGGATTAGGAGACTCATTGGTGGAATAGTAGCGCGACGCAACGTCGTCGCTACCAGTCGGGGCCCTCGCAACATCCATCACTGGTAAGACAGAGCCTTGGGTTCGTAGATACGCTGCCAGCCAAAGGGTTTGCGTGAGCACGAATTAGCCACGGCAAACCGTGACCTTTGGTATGCTCCGCGACCTTTTTACGTGCTTTTTATAATACGTCTCAGTTTTTCTTTCTTTTTTTTTCTTTTCTTTCTTTTTTCTTTTTTTTTTTTTTTTTTTTTTTTTTTTTTTTTTTTTTTTTTTTTTTTTTTTTTTTTTTTTTTGCAACAACACATGCACGAGTAATTATTTAGTTGTGCAATTATGGAAATAACGGTGTTGTATCCGCACGCTGTTTTGTAATAACACGTGTGTCCAATGTTGCTAATTACATCGATAGTATCTTGCGACTGGTGCAACTGAAAGACAGCGTTGCTATGAGATATTCTTTAAAGAAAAATTGTAACGAGAACGTAACATGGAAATTATGCTTATTACGCTGATTGTAACGCTGATCGTTACGTAACAGAACGAACGCTTTAAGATGGAATCGTTGGAACGGTAGCGACTGCGTTTCCCTACAATACTGTACACCGATGTTTGCTAATTTTTCAGTCGTAGAAATATAATTTTTCAGGCGTTGTTAATCGTTAACCTCTATAATTTTACTAATACGAAATTAACGTTTCTAATAAATAATCTCAGGTAAACTTTCAACAGATTGAATTAACAACAATGATGTTAAAGCAAATTTAAATCTTATTTAAACGTCAAGTTGATATCGTATCATTTCGTATTCATGTCATAAAAGCAACGGTTGCTCGACGTAAATGTCAACTCTTGAGATTGCACAGCTCGGAGAATGAGAATAACGATCATGACGTATTTCCAGTTTTATTTCGTTACGAGTTACTTTTACGCAACTGTCGTATTTCAGTATTTTATAATGTTGTAACTGATAATTCTTAATAATATATGTACAAGGAAATAAATCGTTAACTTTGGTCATACAAAAAGTCAAGATAACAGATTAAAAGAGGAAACAAACGGACGTTGCTAGTCTATCGCGAATAACATAATATTAAATATGTAAAATAATAGGTGGCATCAAATTTTCCGTTATTAGCCGAACGGATGGAAGGCCGGAGAACGCGTTGAAAAATGATTGGCGGACGAACGATACCCAGGCATGAGATCTCGCCGGAACAACGACGAATCACGTAGAACCATTCAACTTGTTAAAACGTACGAACAATCCAGCGATGCCATTCTCCTAAGGCGATCGAACCTTAATTTATCAACGTCTGCCGTCGACGGATTTGCTAATTATTGCGGAAGCTGACCATTTCTTCTTTGCCGTAACTTCAACATCGAGGACAAGCGAGAAAACTATCTAAAATTTCGATGCTTTGAAGTTGGATCGTCCGTCTTTTCATTTTTCTGCTATAAACTGATATCCTATAAATATATGAATGTTTTAATTCGTTCGTGTCGTTTAGACGCGTCATTTTCATTTTGCGTGAAAAAAAAAATCGACACTTTGTTCCATTGAAGAAATTTCATGGAAGTTGTGAGACATTTTTCGTAAGAAAAGCAAAACGGAACAAATAACAATCTAGAGATAGTAGTAGATGGATAGAGAAAGTAGTGGCGTTAATCTTTACATGCTCTTCGGAGTTAATAACATTGGGAGGGTAATTACGGCTCTCGTGACAAGAATATAACGAGCCACTTTTCCTTCGTCATGCAGTCAGGAAATTTCCTTGTTTACGTAACCAAAAACAACTTGTCTCTCCGCGATAAAACTGCATTCGCCGCAATGTTCCAAGAATAAAAATACCCCGTCGGTAACTGTCACCCTGACCTTCCACGGCTACCCAACCCCGTTCGTTTTCGATCTGTTAACCACCATTCAACTCGAACGTTGCCGATGATGTGGAATCGTGCGAGGTCAAGGCCACTGGTCGAGACACAAGAAATCCTATCGGAACGTATATAGAACGTGATTGTTGGCATCGAAAGAACGATCGAAAGATCGAAACGCAAACAATCGTAACTACGTTATTCGGTAAACATTGCGAAAGTATAGACACCGTGAAGATCGAAAATTGTTGAAACATCAACGAGACAAGAGCGAAAATTATAACGCACGCCGCTAGCCTCCCCTCGATCGTGACTCCTCCTAACTTTTACCAGAACAAAATTCCAACGATGACAGGATACGTTTAAGGGTCAAGGTCAGCTGGCCGGCGAGTCCGTCTGCGCATCAAGAACGGAGGAGGGGGCGGCTTGTAGCGGATCCGTAATTTCGTAGCAACTGCAGTTGAACAAACGCGCTCGTAAATTTCCCGCACGTACTGTGCTGTTATTAATGACTGGTCATTAAAGGCGACGCAGAATCGAGCACGGCTCCTTTGCCCTTTGTGCTTTTCAACCGCTTCATCCCTCCTTTTGGTTTCAATCGCGTCACGATCACATTTCCTCCATTCGTTCGATCGTTTCTGTGAACCGTGGTTCAAAGCGTAGCAGTGCTGTATCAGTATGTTGTTTATCCGTAGTTTCCAACGATTTTCGATTTGCGACTTCGTTTTACGACTAGAAAGAAACAACGATTCGAAATTAGAAAATAAAGCAGCTATTTTTCAAGTATTATACGTTCGTTCGTTCGTTCGTTCGTTCTTTCTTTCTTTCTTGCTTTTTTTCTTTCTTTCTTTCTTTCTTTCTTTCTTTCTTTCTTTCTTTCTTTCTTTCTTTCTTTCTTTCTTTCTTTCTTTCTTTCTTGTTCAAACAATTGTTGAAAACATGACAACACTCATCTCAATCTGGCCTTGTCGGCTTCAATTTTATTTACAGCGTGGCGTACATGTTCCGCAACTACGTACAGTTACAGAGTTATCCATTTGGCGGCTCGTAACCCGACAAGTGTTAGTCTCAGTGAAATCTGCGGTCATTTCCAAGAGCTTTGTAAACTCGTACTTCTCGATTGTGTAATCGATAGCGCGAACATTCTTCAGTAGCTTCTAACTCCACTACAACGCGATAGAACTTTTACCGATCCGTTCCATCAAGCCCATTAAGCATTATCGTTGCAATACGTACATGTCATTATTCGACCAACTACCAAAACGTATTCGGATTTATTTCTAACGTATTCGAAATTATACATTTTCCGAGACGCGAACTTTTTAGAAATTTTAAAATGTATGAGATTTTTAATAAGCACTCGTTCGGTATTATGCAAATTAGCCTAATAACAAGAACATTCTAATTCATATAGTTGTAAAAGAACTATAAGAATCTTATGCTTCTCCTTTTCCGTATTGCTAAGTAGTTATAAAATGATTATAAAATAATTTCGAAAATAATGTCGTCCTAACGGAAATTTAAGAAAAGGCACAAAGGAAGGTATATACGTATATGTACCGATGTAGTAGGGAACTTTTAATTTCTTATCTAATTAAGATTTCCAACGGTGAATCGAATTAGGATTCGTTTTCCGTTTCTTTCGAATCGTTTATTCGTCGTAGTGTATCATTAGTTGAAGCGAGAAAAATGAGAAACCAGGATAAAATGAATTTTTTCGGAAACGCAAAAGTACCAACTCAACTTGCGCTGTATGCGATAATGCAGAACGAAGCGGATGTGTGAAGAGGGAAGAGAAAGGAGCCAGAGAAATGCACGATTATTATCAAATGGGGCGAATGTTCCTCTGTTGCGGGGATAATGAAATAAAAGATAGAGGAGAACGTGCTAAATGAAGGAAAATTGCCAAACATCGTTATTTCAAAATCTACGTTACGTTTTCCTCGATTATCGTCTCGATTTTCTCGTTATAAACCATTATATTACAAAATTATTAAGCTATTGTTAAGTAAAATTACGATGGACAAAAGATTGTACTATTTCGTATTTTTGATGGGAAGAAAAGAAATCTGTCCAACTACCGATGTACCGATCAATCCTTTTCAGCATCTTTTTAAAATAAAGGAAAGGATGAATGAAAACTTGCATTTGCGTCACTTTGGAAAAGATAACGTAAATATAAAAGCGATGAATAGCGACAAAAAAAAAAAACCTTTTACGCGTAAAACGCAATAAAAACAAACTGCTGGAAAAACATGCGGGAAAGGGGTACACTTTCCAAGGGATCTGCAGATCGATGAATTCATCGTGACAACTGATACACCATACGTATATAAATGTAAGAGCGATTCGTCGATCAGATATTTTCGGTAGAAACAGAAAATAAAACTGTTTTAGAGATAAACCAACTTTTCGACGGCGACTTTTTGCAAACTCGTTTGTGCGACGATCGCACGCTTCAGTTTACGCTAATGCTTTTTTCGAATGACCGACCTATCGACACCCACGAACAACAGCTATGTTTGGATCAGTGAATAGCACAGATGCCTGATCGCTCGCGTTTACAGCGCTTTTCCACTCATTGTCAGCCAGAAACAAAACACCACCCGTTTCATCGTGCGCGAATAAGATTCGCGCAATTTTGTTCCAGAGGACTTACGGTGCTTATTATAGGAATATGCGCTTATTATCGTCGATTATTTACGTAAATTGGACGGTAAGAGGAGAAATCATCAATTTGTATATAGTTGAGACATTTCATCTACGATAGCGAATCTTATAACGTGGGAATTTTATTTCGCGTCGAGTACAAGTAAATTTGTGCAAATTTATATTTTTCTGACGATGATTAAAATCGGAATCTGGGTAGAACATTGTTTTACGTACCAGATATTGCAACGGCAGCTATACTACGGGTATTTTATATATTCGTTCATAGATATTAATTACGTGCAATGCGTGCGTCTTTATACCTTCCAATGGCCTCTTCTTTCCCAACTAGATACGAAATTTCAAGAATGTCTTTACCGCGTTTAAATATCTCATTTCTATAGGATCCTCGAAATCGACCAGGCTTTTTTCCATTCGTCTATAACTTCCGGAAACCGTACGATGTACGCCGATTGTCATCGTTCAGCATATAATAGCGGAAAATAGCGGAAAACCGCGATTTTATTAGGAGACCGCAAAATCCCATTTAATCGGTTCAACCGTTTCGACCGCTTTCAATCGACGGCCTTAATTGTATAAACCGCAATGCCTGTCGATCAAAATGCGATTGCAAGCTTCAACGTTTAGGTGTTTTTCATCGACCTCGAGAGCTCGCGCTCACCCCAAAATCGGCATATCTCTGCTTGATCCTTTCGATCGATCCTGCTTCATAACAATTTGCGCGTTACAAGTCGAAACGAAGAAGATCAAAGACGCGTATATAACCATAAAGTTGCTGGATTTCTGCGTTCTTTCCAATCGATTGCCGCCAATTTGGGGGCGTTCGTAGCGCGGATATCGTTATTCGCTTTTCTTTTCCTCGATAAATGACAAACGACTAATGATAAAAATGATACGGACGTTGTTGATTCTTCGATAGTGTAATAAAATAACGAAGAATTCAAAATAAGCAACTTGACACGTACAAAGATAGAGTACGACACTCGTAGTCACATGTTAGCGTGTAAGTGGATACGGCATGGAAATAGCGAGAGAAGGCTGCATAGAGACCCTTCTGTTCTTGTCTAATCAGCCATGCACGACGCTCGCGCCATTCGTTGATCCGTGTTATCGTTCGAGACCTGTAACGGGTGGAAACGGGCAAGGATTTACGACATTGCCGCCGAGCCGGCCCCAACAGGGGTGGTCTAGGCCCGACAAACTCTCCAACGGCCAACAGAGTCATAAATTGTTCGATAAGAGAAGCAAACTTTTTACTTTTAACCTTCACCCGCATGTTGAGCGATCAACCGCGGCGGGGCAGATGCGAAGAATCACTCGTCGATAGCTGTTGTCTTCCGTCTTACGAGAAGCAAGAATCGTGCTTTGGCGACCGCGCACGACCGAAAGATCCGAAGAATCATCAGCTCTCAAGAACTGTTGTCTTATATCCGACGTAAAGCGAAGATCGTGGTCCAACCGCCGGACGCGACATGGTAGATAGTGGTTCGTCGGGCAAGTTTCGTCTCCGTCTCACCAAGTTCAAGAATCGTGGTCCAACCGACGGACACGACAAAATCGCATACGCACGGTCAACCGTAGCGTACGGGCGTCTACCGTCTTACGAAGTTCAAGGGTCGCGGTGTGACCTTTGTTACGTCGGAGACGACATAAAGTCGCGATATTGAGTCATACGTAGAAGGGACAGTCCCTTGGATAGTCACGCACTTTGCGATCTGTCTGTCTGGTCTGCAACTCCTTTCCTCCGTCAATCCGCTCACAGCCGCCATTGTTCCGACGCGTACAATTATACTCGCGTAATTACTCTACGAACGAGCCTTCTGCTTTATTTACTCTACGTCATTAGACGTATTAGGCTTCATATTTCCATGTCGCTTCTACAGCTTTTATCTATGTTACAGCCATGTCGATATTCGATACATTGCTGGCGATGATTCTTTCCGACCGTGTCTTTGCATCGCCATTGCAAACCTTTGCGAGAACGAGAAAGAAAGCAACGGATGCTCCCACGAAATCCTCTTATCTGATTTTAAGCTGCCGTTAATGCCGCGCGCAGAGTTACCGCGGCTCGTGCCAGAAATGGCGAATGTCGAAGAGAGAAGATCGAGTTTCCGGCTAACCGCGCCTTCCCCGATCCCCGTCTCATTTTATATCGTGTCACGTCAGCGTTGTTCGGCAACTGGAAACCACGATCTTTGAGAAACTCGTTCACGCACGCGCCACTGCAATATTATGGTGGCATAATTTTTGCGAAAATGTTTGAAGCTCGCCTTTCTTAAGTCCATTTTCACGTTATTATACTATTGAAATATTTATTCTTTCGATTGATCACTTTAGTCGATCGTCGTACGAACCGCTATAATGGATTCGATATCATGGCTTAATTTTTCTAGTCGTTAGAAAGGATCGATTCGTTTAAAACATTTTAACGCAGACTATGCCCAAAGAAACCTGTTATATATACTATTTTGGGGGGGAACGTGGATGGTGAAAAAGAAAGAACCGAAGAAACCATGACTGTTACGAAGCGAATGATTTCTCTGAGATAACAGGCACGTGTTTCCATTTTAGTCATGGAAACGGGAGCAGGAAGCGGAAGCGGAAGCGGAAGCGGAAGCGGAACTAACGTTACCTACGCTAAAACGTTATACGTGTAATAGTGCAAACTCACCGGTTTCGGCCGCCGCTTGAAGCAGCATCTGCTGATGATGGTGTTGTCTGGTCGAGGACCTGTGATGATGCACGCTGTTTAGCACGATGTTGCTGGACGTCCTGCTGAGCGCCTTTCTCTGTCTGACCGCCTCCTTGTAGATCTTACAGTACATCACTATCATCACCAAGCCAGGGATCCAGAAGGAGACGCACGAGCTGATCACAGCGTACGGCCGGTTCACCACGAACGAGCAGACCTGCAACGACACGAATACGCTGTATCGCCCGCTCTGCGACCCCTTGCGATTTTACCCTGATCGATACGCGATTTTGCCCTGACCACGCCTGACAAACGATCGTTTCAAGATGGAGAACTGACCACGAATTAGGTTATCCGAATTAGGTTATACGAGGACGAGCGAACTTTCGAAGAAATTTTCGTCGCGTCTTTCGGTAGTACAGCGAATGAGAGCTCGATTTTGTAAGGAGCGAAGCGGAAACCGATACTACTACTACTACTACCACCACACTTGTAACAAAATCAATTATTTGTTATACGCTCTCGTTCTATTTTTCTCGCTCATACGGCTTAAGCGCGCTTTTATCGTTTATTAGGATTTCTTTTTGTTGCAAAGGTAACCAAGTTGCTCGCTTTGTACGTCAACGATTGCACTAAAAAAAAATCAATCGGCGATTTCGATACGGAGAGAAGCTACGTTTCTCGACGAATATTACACTTCATCGAACGATTACACACAGATTCGGAATAAACATATAAAAGATGAAATACAGAGGTACGATATAATGGTCCATTTTTTAATCCAAACAAGCGAAACTGGTAAGATTGCGAATCCGGTTAAAGTTGCTAACCGAACGACAGAAATATCGTGGTTTGCTTTAAGCGAAGCGACGTATGCAGTTTTATGCATAAGTGGACTTCTTTATACGGAAAAGCTGCAACGATTCGCATGTTCTCAGCAGTGACTATTCCCTGGAGTCAGAACACTTATGATTGCCGAGGCTTTCGCCTATGTCGCCTATGTAATCAACGCTAGAGCCTACAAGTTACAGCTTCCAGGTTGCACCTCCCGTGGGATGACGGGGGGATTGACGAACAGGATAAATTACACGGTGGCCTATTAACTCGTTATCTAGGAAAGACGAGTGAACTCGTTACCCGGCTTACCAATATCCCAAAGTTAGTTAGAACTCGACGAGTTAAAGTGAAACTTAAACGATGTAAGTGCTAGGGGAGCGAAGATTTTCCGATAGAAACGAGGTATGAATAATAATTTTCCGAGAGTTTGTTGTAAAAAAATGTATCGGATTAGTTAAATCTATCGATTGATGCATCATGTTTTCAGCTTGCTCAACGGCGGTCGAACGAGAGCAGCAGCTGCCACTGACAATCGTAGTTCTATCTTGCAACAGTCTTACAGGCTTATATAATATAACCAGTCGTAGAAAATTATATTTAGCATAGAATTTATATGTTTCTCGACAAAAGTATCGTTGTGTTTTCTTTATAGTTACTTTCTCGCTGAAACAATTATTATTTGTTATTCCTTTAATGCCAGTATCGTTTGGCATTTCAACTTCTCGTTCGTCTTTATTGGAGATAGCCGATCGTCGCGTACTATTTTATTCAAAGAGCTGCAATTTATTTTTCTCTTAACCTTTCTCTCTTAGTTTTCTCACGACAACTATTAACTATTAACTATTCTCAAGACAACGTCTAACGTCGCAAAGCGCAACATTTCGCTTCGTACGTATTAGCCCGACCAAATTAGCGCGAAACAAGGAGAACGTTTGGCTTTCGCAAAATTCAAACGAACAAAATGCAGTTTGAATCGTACATTTTGAAATCAATTCGATTTCGCGTTTCGCAATATTTCAACAAACGTTTCTCTCATTTCGTAATACTTTGAAACATGATTTAACAGCTAACAAAAGATCGATAAAATACTTCTGTGCGAGTCATAGCGCGCGTTTTATAATACATACGCATAAACGAAAGTTCGGAATTTACGTTACGACGTGTATCGGAGTAGCAAAGAAGAAGAAGAAGTAAAGTTTTCCTATTTGAAAGTAAACTGAACCTTAGATCATCTTTTCGGTATTGGCATATCGGAAACATTGGCAGGCGGTTATCGCTGAAAAATGTATCGCAACGCACAAAACATAACGGTGGAGAAAGGCTATTCGGTCGCTTAGCTTTGATTTTTTACCAAGAGCTAAAGCGACGATGGCAGTTTCCGTCGTGCATGACAGAATTTATGCTAAAACCTGCGGTATAACGAGATGAAACCTTTCCCCGCGCTTACGTAAACTTCATTTTGAAACAATGTATCGTATTATTCTTAAGTTGCATTAAAGTCATGTAATAACGAAGCCAATCTCCGACTAATCGCGCTTCGAGTTAGCGTTAATTAAAGAAAATACGCTATTTTAATCTTTGAGTAGACGATTAACGAAAGGGATCGTATTTGCGTTAACCTTATTAAATAACGTTGTTACTCGGAATTACGAATTGTTGCAGTTCGGAATAATCGCAATAATTCGTTGAAAAATAAATTGTAATTATTTAAAAATTTGATTTTTCGCACAACAACTCGATGGTTCCATTTTGCTCACACAATTTGAACATTATTAGCGGTTTCCACTAATAGAGATGTTTATATGCAGAAAGGAAATCGAGGGATGCATAATTGAAGGATATATATATATATACCTTATAGACGTATATATATATAATCGCACGATACAATTTCATTTGTAAATATTTATTTATTTGTTAAATAAGCAATCGAAAATAGTTAAATAACTATTTGAAACTAAACTAGCGATTCCGTGATTCTCCATGCGCACTGAGCCACGAATTCCTCAATTAATTTTGAGAAACAGCGATCTTACAAATTTCCAACTGTTCGGTTCCTTAAATAATCGTGCATAGAGTAGTTATCGAGCGATCATGCGCGATTCTCTGATTGAATCGAGATTTTAATAATTCTGTAGAAAACGTTAGAGATATTACCGTTTAAAGACGATAACGATAACAACGAGAAACCAGTATACGTATCGATTCTGTCATGTAATCAGAAATGTTTGAGTGCGTAGCATTGAAAAGTTTAGCGGCGCTCCACGAAACCGGAAACTGCGATTTAATACCGGCGGTAGGAATTCTCCCGTCCAATTATACTACAACTGCAAATGGAGCATCGACTCCTCGATATCACGGTGGTTTATTTTTATTACAGCCGGCTGAAGATACTCTTAAATTGGATTTGTCCAGCCAGCCAGCCAGCTAGCGAAACAGGCATAGACACTCGACATTTTTATCACGAGTAAGGGAATCGTTGCATTAGATTAACGAACGATTCTATTTTTATAATGCAATTTCCATCCGAGAAGCGTTACTTTACCCGAATAATCTCCACCTTAAACGCGATACGATCGTTTGAATAATAGCGAGTAGAGATTTCCATTTATAACGATCGCGTAAGAAAACGGTTACGCCTCGAGAAAACGAAAGATAACAAACGAGACATTCGGCCATACAAGAGTTTAAAAATGGAGCGATTCCTTTTTTCAACGATACGCAAGATAGATAACGTAAGACATTGTACAATCGGTTGTCGCGTTGCATATTTCTAGTTCTGTGTATTTTTTCCACCTATTTTTTCCCACAAGCTCTTCGTACAATCGTTTCGACTGTAACCTTAGATTGTAATCTAATGTTAGAAATTGCGTTAGATATAGCTGCTGACGATCTAATAATAAGGAGGCATCGTTTTGGATAACCTGTGACCGATGGAAGTATATACAGTTTGTAAACTTGTTGACAAAGCCACGAACAAACGAGCCTGAGAGCAAACGACGATTGATCCTTCGTGCTGTAAATTCAATATTCCGGCGTTGAATCGCCGCAACTTCTGAATTTACAATGGGCGTTCACGACGGTGTTCCCATGATGCATCGACCGCTATACATAACCAAATTAGCCAATCAAGGAAACAATAGTGCAAGTTACGTGGACCACGTCAAGGACGTGATTGGTCGATTTGACCGTAACATATGCGTATGTAAATTAGGGAAAAGCCTCTTGCGCAAATCCTCTTATCCCCGAGGGATTATAGTCGGTATTCAGAATTTCGTATGGAGGTTAGAACGCTTATTAGACACGTTACGGAATCTAGTTGTTAACCAGAAGATTCATCTTGCATTATGCGAATGAACGATCGTTGTACAAAATGTATTACTTTCGCGCATTATCCTTATACAAAACTCTGGTTGCTGGTGTTTCGCAAACTTGTTAAGTTTACTGCGTGTTATACAAGTTTGTTGCGTCCAATGATTATTCAAGTGTTTAGAAAACACGAGAAATTTTCTAGTCGGAGAGAAAGTATAAAGATTTTAATCGAGAGATATCTCGAACGGATAATCTGATTTTTTTTTTTTTTTTTTTTTTTTTTTTTTTTTATTTATTTATTTATTTGAAAAGCATCGCTATTCGAATGGAAGAGAGAACGAAGGAAGAAGAGTTGGCAGATATTTCTTCTCGAGCAAAGAAATAGGTGTCTGCGTGAAGAAATGAAATGTATCAATCATATTGAGATATATGAAAAAGGATAGAAAAATATGAGAATCCGAATACGAGAATGAGAAGCATGTTCATAGCATAGTAATGGAAGAATCGAGCAATCGTTAAGAATATCGAGCTTACCTGCGGATTTTTCACCATATAATCCAAATGTTCCTGCGTGGTGTACCAACCCATGAAGATCGGTATGAAGCTGATCAAAGCCGGTAAAATCCATGCACTACCCAGCATACATCCCACCGTCCCTTGTCTCATGATCACTGTATACTCGAGCGGGCTGACAATAGCGTAATATCTATCGACGCTGATGCAGCACAGGTGAAGTATCGAGGCCGTGGAGAAGTAAACGTCCAACGAGTTCCACACGTCGCACATGAATCGACCGAACAACCATTTGCCTCCGGACAATTCAGCCGAGGCGTTAAACGTCATCGCGCACATGGCCACCAAGAGATCAGCCGCTGCCAAGCTCACCACGTAACAGTTGGTTACCACGCGCAATCTTCTGTGCCTTCTGACGCTGGCGATCACCAAAGCGTTACCTAACACTGCCGTCGTGATGATGCTGCCCATAATGATACCCTTGATCACAACTACGAACACGTTCACGTTCTCGGGTAGATTTTCAACCGTTGGATTCTCCACAGGAACTGACGACACGTTATTCGGCGCGGTGCTCGATGCAGCGCTGCTATTGCTGGAAGATGTCGGTGTCGGATCTACTCGGCTAGGTAGACTTGTCGTCACCGCTGCCATTACGTTCAACATGGTGGACCACGTGTCTGACGATCCCCGGCTACTTCACTCGATCATGGCCGTGAAGAATGCCGCCTGCCGACGCGGACCATGCTCGCCTCTTATCCGAATTTAGCCTTCGCAATACCCTATCGCAATAGCCTATAATCTGTCAATTTAGCACTGATTATAGGACAAATTAGGACTGAGCTGTTCTGTTTCTGTTTCTGATTTTTCATCTGCTACCGTCGATTAACCGCTCCTGCCTTTTTCTGCTTCGATCTGAGGCCGATGGCTACACACAGACGGTATAGAACAATGTTCGTATCGATTCTCCGCTTCCGGCGAATCGATCAACGGTACGTGAATTTTGTCGGCTTTCTTTCTCTCCCGTTGGTCAAGCGTACAACACTCGTTTTTGCCATGGAGAGTTTAAGAGCGTCGATATCGATTTCGTTATTCGGGATACTCCTCGATGGATAGTAAACGTACCTTCTGGGGCTTCGAGTGACATCTTCTTTGGACAGCAGGTGTTTTTATACGATTACCAGTACGACAGAGGATCCTGCTCAATGGCTGTGTACTCGTGCCGATCGACCACGATCGTTGAATCCAGTCCATCGTTGACCAAAAGCGTTGTTTTCCAGCGTTCTTCGTTGCAAGATTTTCGTTCGAACGTCTCCGTTTCCTTAACGAAGCGTCATTTCCTCGTCGAGTTCGACGACCAATTTAATTTCACGACCATCACACGCGGTCCACTGTACAACGTTAGAATTCGCGTTACACAGGTCGTGACAACTTGTCGGGTTAAACGATGGCTGGAACAAGATTTTATCCTAATGCCGCTTGCTTCTGATTCGCAGCCTAGTTCCTGCAATTCAGACATATACGGTCGATAAATTACGGTGTCGAGCAGTTATGTTCGTTACGCGGACTAGTTCGACTAGTTTGGTAATTGTTTCATCTATCTCTAGCGACTAGAACGATCAAAAGGATAAAATTCTGAATAAATTATACGAGGTTTCAGGCTACGCCATGTTTGTAACGCCATATTTGAAACATTTCTTAATTATCATATGTAATATTACCAAATATTCGATGGATACAAAGAAAGATGGATATTTAAAAAGTAAGAAATCTTACAAAGTTATTCAAATTATTCTTATTTCTCTGCATAGATTGCCCATGTAAAGTTATCTAAATGCCCTAATACCCTCGCGACAACTGCTTCTTTCGCTCGAGATCTTCTCGACTTGGTTCTCTTAATTCTGCACGGTGCAACAGCTGCCAACAACTCCATGTAAACGCCGAAATTCACTCTTCGCGGACTCTCGGTTACAGATTTCGATCGATGAGCGATCTACGAGAAATGTCGAGGACCTTGCTGCGAAACGGAGACGCTATAGCCGAGGAAAAGTTGGCTTGATACCTGGTCGAGCCGTAGCTTCTAGTTAAAAAGCGATCGCGCCAAGATGGAGCTATTTGCGAAGAAGATTACAGGAGGGCCGTCGGAATTACGTGGCGCCCGGCGTGCAGATGGAATACTTTTCCTCGTCCCATAGCGACGAGGAGGCGCTTCGTTTCGCGTGTCAGCGGATATAACGAAAGAGAGAGGCGAACCTGCGGGCTGCTGCCCTTTAATTACAAACGACATGGCCATGGACCATCCATCCGTGGGCTCGTATTAAGCTGTGAATCGGGTTAACGTCTTCCAAGCAACAGTTAACGCCGAGGAATTACGTTGTACGAAAAGTTTTCGACGTCGAGAGAAATTCTTTCGTCGTGCGACGATCGGACACTTTGGATAGGAGGCGGAAATAGGTGTATCGCGACCAAGTTTCGTTAAAACACGGTTTGTTCGCGCTAACTGCTAAATATTAATTTCAATTACTTACCGAGTAGTCGCTGTACCATAAGGATATATGTATAAGAAGTAAAACTCGAGTATCCAATATCGGTACTAGTTCGATCAAAGTTCATCGATACCCACCCACGCAAATTACTGGCGTAAATGCATTTAAATATTCGATTATTTTGTTACGCGTTAACACGTTAACGCGTAATCACACGACATATATAGAATACGAACATATCGATAGCTGCATATTTTGATACACGTGGATCCGTGTATCGAAAACAACATAGATCGAGAGACCGATGCGTACACGATCTGTACATCTACGCGTGAAACAGTATCTCTATTAGAAGATATAAATCCCTTTCAATTGCGAAACTGATATCAACGAATGTCAAGAATTGCGTGAAATTTGGCTTATATTGGAAGCCATGGCTGTAAACGATTCCAACGGTCTTCGACAACCCGTTTAAAAGCCCGCTCGTCAACTGAAACTCGGTCAAACTTTTAATCGATGCGGTTATAAATCGTGAGAAATTCAATCTCGCGACCGTAGGATCACTGTCTGGCGGGCCGATAGGGGTCGAAGCGAACAGAGATGGAGCGTGGAAACTGAACGGAACGCGTCGCTCACACGACACGTGGACACGAGGACACGAGGACACGAGGGCACGAGGGCACGAGAAAAGAAACGGGACGAAATGTGTGCCGATCGATAAAGGTTATTCGCGATATAGAAGGGTTAGATCGTGGAACAATTTCACCGATTTCACCGATTTCACCGATGGCCAATGCCACGAGGAACCCTCTAGACTCGCGACCTTTGCGCGATTTCCCCCCAGCTAGACGTGGTTGCGTCCTCGAAGCATCGACCGGCATATAGATTACTTTATTTAGAAGTTTTATTCAAATTAAAACGGTTAGAACGGGGCCCAAACAATTCAAATTCTATTCTTTCTTATGAATAATAGTCAATTTTGTATACGCTTGACAACTTGACAACATTTTAGGACAACTCTGAAAAAAAGATTTGCCTTGTGTAATGGTTGTGGAATTTTGCTCTCGTAAATATTTATTCTGATATTACCTGTCCCTAATATTCCTCCAAGTGGGAGGGATGGGAGAGAAATCGCAGCACATTATTCAAAAATAGTCAATGTAATCCAATTTGTTCGTTGCGAGGCGTTCGAAACTTGTTTACAAAGTTTTCTAATTAAAAAGATCTAGAGTTTCTTTCATCATCCACTATCACCTCCTGCTCGATTGACTCGTAAAGCTGGATGATGCTAGGTACACGGTACACGGTATGGCACGATACGTAGAACGTGATGAATTGATTTTCTGATAAAGCGCGATTGCTTCTGATAAATGGGATATGGAGATGAGTAAAATTAATGGGTTAAACGGATATGTAGATACAGGCAAAGTTTCGGGCTAGAGGATCGAACGTATAATTAGAATTACTAGATCATTCTCGTACGATGTTGGACAAATTTCGAGAGACTACTCTTGATGCGATACTCTTGATCCGTGGCGCTTTCTCATCGCATAATACAATTAGTTCTTAAATTCCTCGAGTTTTACTAGCTAGTGTAATTAACCAAGTTAGATATAGTTAGCCAAGTTAAATATAGTAATTACAGTAATAATTACAATAAACTGGAAAATATGGACAGATGAGGGCGGAGACGAAAAAATTCTTCGCCTACATATAAATCGTTATGGTAATTAGAAGAAAGCTACGACATACTAAATAATTCGCGGTCGTCGAATAAGAACGAGATATCGCAATTTTCTTAGTAAAATATCTTGAGCAAGAAGAAGAACGTCTAAAATGAGCGAAACCGAACTGATGACTCTCGAAAAGACGGGGAAAAATGAAAAAATAGAGTAAACTGCGAAAACGGAACATGGTCGTCGTATGCTTCTTCCGGATTCAGCGGGCATACGTATATAGCAAACGACGCAATTTACTCCAAATCCATTTTTTTTTTCTTTCTTTCTTGCGCGAAAAATAGGGTGGCTGCTGGTTAGACGAAATGAACAGGATGTTAATTAACGTCGACCTAGCGAAAATTCAATTTCAATTTTAAAGCATTCGAGCCCAAGGCAATTTACTTGTGCGAGTGAAAACGACGCGGGACGAAACAGCATTTCACTCCGTTCCGTTTTAATCCAAGATAAACGTTCTAGTTCTTTTCCATTTTCCTTTTCGTACAATTACAACCGTACAACTTCGAATCTTGCGAAAAAGGAAAGTAGAACATCTCTACGTACACAACGTGTACACTGGCTTTTCCACCGCACCACGTATAGACGTAAGCAAGAAAAGTCTGTTATACATGTAAGGTGTTCTGCAGCTGATGTCACAATGGAAAGAAGAATTATTTACGTTACAGTTACGTTACTGTTCGCGTACAATTCCAGCATACATATATTTATATTTATATTTATATTTATTTGGCCAACATATATTTATTCGTTGATCTTATCAGATATACAGATATATAATACGACACATATGATGTAACAGTTGTTATTTTGTAAATTTTCTTTTGTCCCTGGCCGTACATACAATCGAACCATACGTTGGTAGCATCGAGCCACCAACAACGGTCAACGAAATACATACTCGGCCAACCGAGTAATTTGTCATGCGAAGTAGATGTATGCGTGCGAAGACGTAACGTAGATATTCGACCGATGTGGCAACTGATTTTAATCTGCTGCGTACGTTACGCAATCCTATGCACGTTACGTATACCGGATCGTAAAAGAGAATGATGAAATAATTTTAAATTTCGCGAATCGCGCATGCTCGTTATACAATTGCAGAAAGGATGCCGGTACTATTCTTCCAGTGCTATTTCGAATAAAAGGTACACCAAATAAAAGCGTATAAATGGACGGAACGAATAATAAAGTATAGAGACGGGTTGCATTGTTATTTCGATGGATCGATCTAGTCGGACATCTATGATCTTACTTTCAAGCGTTAAAACACATAAATGTAGGATTTTCGAAGGTCGCGGACGCTCGTTAGGGGATTTGAAAACAGAAGGAGGACTCATAATCCGAATGTTCTGTAAATACAGAAACGAATATTACCATCTCTACTAAACAGTAATCGAGTTTCCGTGAAATGTAACCTCTGTATTGCAATTGACTCGATTGAAATTGAAATTCATCTCATCCCTATTCATCGCGCATATTAATCGCAGTACTTTGATAAATATCTAGTGATTTAAAATTGGACCATCATGGAGATTAAAGCATTATTTTCTCTTCGTTGCAATTTTTTTCAAATCTCGTATCGCTACAACTACCAAAGTAATCGACACGATCGATTCTTAATTCTTCATAAGAATTTTTTAGGTATAAAAATGTACGTTGTAGAGAGAAATACTTTAATCGTTTAGTTATTTTAGAGTAATTACAACAAAGTTTCGAACAAATGTTTGTATATACCGAAAGAGTTTGGCTATGGGAAGTATCGGGATACCTTGTATACAAACGTGTTTCTTTTCACTTAATCGGCCAGGTGCGATAAGCGTGATGCTAGCGTTCATTCGCAAACACATTTGCTCCTACGAATAAAGTAAAATAAAATCCTCGAGCAACGGGTTTGTCAAATTTGTCATTGCGTGTCCTATAATAATAAATGTTAATACAATAGCGTGCAATTATACCCAGCATTTTTATGCAAGTTACGCTTTAAAAAGGTTTCGATACTCTGCAGAAGACTTACGATACATTTATGTCTTATTTGTCTGTACTTTTCGTTACTTGTACTTCTCTTGCCTTTGTAAAAGGATTAGTTAGCTGTGTAAGATAATTAACATAATCAGCATAATAGAGTAATTGGTGAAAATTTAAAATTTAGTCGTCGAAGAAACGCAGGTACTTTCGTTATCCTTTCGCTATCCTTTCGCTATCCTTTCGCTATAGTAGTAAAAAGAACGTTAACTTGACACATTAAAAAATCGTTTCACATTATAAACTCGTCTCCAAACAAGCAACTAAAGACATCTTCGTCTCATGGAAGCAGAGCCGCGTTTTTCCGAGACGACAATTGTGTTTGTCGTTCGTAGTGCATAAATACATACGAAGAAAAATCGAGGATGACACTTAACCTCGAAACCTGTACTCGCCGCAAACTATTGACAGCCATTTAGTAACGAGAGGTCTTCTTAAAACGGCGAGCACAGTCATTTTATGCATAGATTGCTGTTCAAACGATGCACATAATTCTCGATTCTCGACAGAATCTCGGCGGAAGAAAAAGAAAAAACGTCGAACAGCTAATCCTTTTCTAAACTAACTAAACCAATTAACTAAAAAGTAAATAGTAATCTGACGATTCATCGTTTATTAAATTTGTAAATTTAATCCAAGTACACCCGTGTACTACGATCCATCGACCAATTTGATATGATAATGTATCATTAGATATCGTATCGTGTAAATTTCTCATTTTACTCTATTTGTCGATTAGACCGGCAAATAATTGCAAATATCACGTTTCAGTTATACGTATAAATAACGCAAGTTTCTATTGAATTCAAGCGCTTTATACGATACGTTATTCGTTCATTTCATTGTTTCATATCGCTGATTATTTCTACTTTAATATTCGCCAATGAAGAATTAATCAAAGTATCGTATATCTAGGTGTTTCCTTGATGCTGAAAAGCATTGTTACGTTCTATCAATTTTATCTTATATCTTAATTAGGAAGGCTAGTGTGACTGAAAACATCGTAGATTTTTCTTAAATCAACAAGTTTCATACGATACTTTATGTTATCTTGTGTTATCGATCATCAACGCCCTGACATTTATTAATGGAAAATTAATCGAAACTTATCTGTATATTCCTCAATTATATTAAATTAATATTAATTAAAGTATATACTATGAAATATCGTATACGTATTTGATCTTTAACGTTATTTGTCAAACGGAAAGAAAAGAAAAATAAAAGTACGTGTTGTATTTTCTCATACATGGATCTCGTACACTCGGATACATGGAAATGTATGCAAATTTTTCTTCTATTGAAATAACTTATCCGAAATATTTTTGCATGTTCTGTTTGTCGCTAATTTCGTTACTTTATTAGCCTTTTGTCTTTGCCTATTTCGTATATTTCGTAACTATTTTGTAACTATTTTCGTCCGCTTTATTTACTATTTTTCAAAAGATTGGGAAAGACTAAAGTCGCATCCAGAAACGGATAAAGGGAATGGTACAAAGCCGATTCAAATTTCCAACTAGCAGTTAAAGTATAAAGTTAACAGCTGCGCCGTTAAAATTCGAAGAATAAACAAGGTTTATTCGCGTTTCGAGTTTTCTGCGAAAACTAACTTAACGCTAGAAAATCTTTTGCTCCGTTTGCGTTATCGAACGAAAGTGCAGCAAGTGTTTATTTCGTGTTTTATACGCAGAGATAATATACGATACGCGACAAAATGAAATAATTTTACAGACAACCTGTAAAATCATCGCCGCGTGTCTCACGTGTTTTTTAAAACGACAATCCGCGAGTGGAAAATCGTGGTGTTTTACACGTGCAAAAAATAAGAAATTTCTCCTCTGAACGTGAAACTTTGAACGTAGAATTTTCGAACAGTGTTTGCGTTTCTTCGTTTGTGTACCTGGAAGATCGAGCATCTAAAAATTATAATCCTTTCGTATTTTATCCGACTGCGACACCAAGGCATTCAGAAAGGAAGGATATATCGTCGTGTTTCGCGAGTATCGATGGCAAAGCAACTGAACCAACTTTATCCTGCTTATACCGGGCAACAGAAATCTATAAAACAAGCGTCCCATAATTCATCGCCTGCGGAATATGTATTACGAAGAAGAAGCACGTTAGAATTATATCGTGTCACATTATATTATATTATTAGATGTTCCATGTATTGATTAAAATTTGCCGAAATTCAAAGATATAAGATAGTAGACAGTATATAGTAGATAGTAGATAGTAGGTTATTATGCTAACTATTGAGAATAGTTTTACGATTACAATCTGCATAATCATTAATAGCACGTTTGAAAATGTTCACCGTTCCTATCCGATACAAAACCGACAGCGATACGAGATTGAACTTATCGTCCTGTGATTTTATTCCCAAAATTTGTTAATTGAATTTGTTAATATTATGAAGCGAAGGTTTTCATTTTATTATATCTCGATGACCCAATCAAGTCCTCGCGTTATTTCACCACACGTGTTAATACTCTTTTATAAAGTTATCCACCGATAAAAGTTCTACGGCTTAAATAAAATAGAATTTCAGACAACCTATGATCATATAACATTTTTACTTGATTATGCCTGTAAAATACACTGACAGAGAATCTAGCTGTCAAACGGCCGGGCATACTGTATAAATTGGAATAATTATTCGAGAAATTAACTAATGTATTTCATTAGTCGAACTTTAGATATATATTCTCGATCTGAAAATTTTATAAGAGACATCTTGTATTTGAAGAAGACGAAAGGAAAAGTTTAGAAAAGGAAATTTAGTTTAGTCCTTATTCACCAAGGACACGGGACCAACCTTAAGTAGCCTCGAAGGATTAAAACACGATAAACCCGTAAGTACACGACCGGCAAATCCTTCGATGCTGGTATTAGATGCCAGAGTACAAACGTCCGCGTTTAACCATTTATTATCAATAAATCTCGGAAAGATGATAAATTAAATTAATTATCAATTGGAATTTGTCGACAATTTCGAAAGTTTGTTCCTAAAATCGATTGGTAGATATGCTCTTTAAGACATAGTTTTTACTTTAACGAGATGAGTACTTAATTTATCCGTGCAAGGATGTTCATGTTAGGACTGGGAGCCGTTACTTTCGCCATCAATTTTTAAATCAGTGTATTCACCTGTGTATGGTAGAAGAATATTCACGTTAGAACGAGCAATCCACTAACTTCTGCAGCCTCCGAGAAAGAAAAAAAGGAAGAGAAGAAAAAGAGGAAGGAGAAGAATAATTTATGGGGCAACTTCTGAGAACCATCCCCCTTCACGAGGAGAACACGTTAGTAGTTACGTTTGGAAGAAAATATTTCCGTTAGAACACCGACCCAAATAAAAATGATCATTCTGACACTTTCCCAAATAAATCCCTGTATAATAAATACACTATGGATAAACTCGATCAAAACTCGGCAAGAAAATATATACGCTAAAGCATTGTAGCAACAGCTTCTTCGGAAATTACAATTTCTTAGTAGCACGAGATAATGCTGGAACCGAGCCTCGTGTCTCTATCCCCGATAGAAGAACCCGCTAGTCGATAACGAATAAAAATCATAAGCCCACAGCCTCTTACGAACGTCGCTTAAGACTCGAGGCAACCTCGAAAACTCACCCTCTCGACGATAAACACCGTGTTATCTGGCCAGAGGAACGTCCACGTCAAAGTCGTCAGCTTTTCAATGCCGCAGAAACGATACCGAGATCCGAACACCGATAAAAACACTCTTCGAAAGCCACCTTTCCGAGATGAACATCCCCCGAACACTTTCACCGCGTTTCAACCGGAAACTGACCTTGCCGCCGACGTTTGTCGTTCGCTTCGACATCGGTCAACCGCACGGTCATCCTTCTTCGATCAGAACGACGAAGAACGAATACTCGAGCGGAAAAGTAGCCCTTTAGACTTTGTTAGTTCTGTTTGGCGGTGAACCACGGCGTATCTACGAACGATATAAAACGTAAACGTGAAACCGACGACTTCGGATTTGAAACTCACGCGTAAACACGGGGTCATCGGGTGTGTGAACAACGGGTCGCGTTAAAGTTCGACCGTTGCGGCACTAAGAGCAGGGGCGACGGTACATTTTCATTCATCGTTTCGAGCACACTGTGTAGAAACGCGATCGCGGGTAGTACCACGAGGCCAACCGTTTGTTTCAACGGGTCAGGGCGCACTGTCCGCTTCGGGAAGACACCGATCGCTTCGAGCAGTGGCCGTGGAAGGCGCCACCGACGTCGAAAACAACCCAACCGCCCCCTCCCTCGAGTTTCAGGTTTCAGGTGCGATGCACCAAGTGATTCCGTCGGTGAAAAAGAGGGGCGGCGGCCGGAGGCCGTGGTAGAGGGATTGTGCCACCCTCTTCACGGCGATAAGCGTCGCGCTGGCAAGTGCAAGGTTAATTGGCAAAAGCGAGCGAGATGATTTTTCTTCGGATTGATCGAGTTTAACTGGATGCTGTCCAAGATCCGCAAGATGAGAGGCGTTTTTGAACGGTGTTTGTTTGTACAATGGCTTACGGAGACATTCGGTCGATGACGATTAGCGAAAGATTATCCTACACGCGAAAATAAATCGAAAACATAGAATAAAACTCTTTCGTTCAAGGCCTCGTTTTAAAGAAGATAAAGTTCGAGCGTATTCAACGGACCTTGAACTTTTATCGGCAGATTACCGATAACACGGGCCCTCTATTTTTAGTTAATTTATAAAATTCTATATAAAACAGGCGTGAAATAGGGGGATCGGCCTTTTTTCGGCAATTTTTCCAAACTCTCAAACTTCCCCAAACACGCGTATTCGATGTTCGAAATCGATTTGAAATCGCCCCGCTGCTATTCATTCTGCAGGCTTTAGTGGCCGACGGACGCCTACAGGGATTAAAACTACCTGCTTCGTTCTTTTACGTCTCACTTCTTTCCCTGGAAAACCGGCTGATCCGACTAATCGCAGACTTGTACTACTGAAACTGGCCAACTTGTGCGAAATATAAGGGGAAAAAACGAGGCTGTGTAAGTTTTTATCCATCTGTCTGATTTCCTCGCTCATTTTATATCTAGTTCGCGTACCTAAACTCGACAATCTCTACATAATCAAACAAATATTGCAATTATAATACAAATGATACTAACATTTTATAATGTCATTTATGACGAATGATTGTAATATAGATTTTTTATATCCCCAATCTCATCTTTGTTTCAATAAGCGGAAATATTTTCGACACCTTTCCAATAACTTTACACGTTTACTTCAAACTTAATTTGTCAACGACATTTCTTAACGATAAAACACGTGGAGAATATACTTTTATTGAAAAAAAAAGTGTATTACAAGCGCGAATAGCTGGATGTCGTGCAAATCGTATCTGATATATATATATATATATATATATATATATATATATATCAGATTGTATATATATATATATATATATATATGTTATATTAATTGACTGATTGTTAGTCAAGTGGATTTCATCGAGCCAAAAAGGTGAATTTTAGTTAAATGTTAACTTCAACTCGATATATTTTTTCAAGTCTAATAACTTTTGATTTACGTTTTACTAGTAAACGAAATTAACCAGCAAGGTTACTTGGATATTTTAATAATTCGCGTTACCAAATATACTACCTATTATTTCTTGTATTATTGTAATGTAGTATCGTGGACAAAAAGGCCTAAGAGATATCGAGTAAACTATAAACAATGTCGCGAGAGCCGAGGCGCCGTCGGGCCTATCAATGTGTCGTCGGTCCTTGGATCGAATAGTTTCGTAGAAAAGGCCTACGTGACCCTGGCCACGAGCGGTTGCGGAACACGTGCGTGGTGGGCCTAAGAAAAGACAAAGGGATGCTAGAACAGGCAGGTCCGCGTGAGAGAGAGAGGGAGAGAGAGAGAGAGAGAGAACGTTGGATCCGTTGTGAGGAGAGTTGCAAATTAAATATCGAGTTGTTTAGATCATGGTACGTAATTGTGATTAGTTCATCTGTACAATCCATTCATTGTAAATAAATCATTATATTATATTTACGATATTACAATGATTACATACTTTTCCTATTGTGATATAGGAATATTTATATAACGATAGCTCCTCTTCATTCGCATAGTTGTTATTACTATATATGTATGTGCATATTGAAGAAATATGAAGTTTTAAAGATAAAAAAAAGATAAAAAAGATTCAAGAGTAAGAAGAATTTATTTACATCTCCGTTAATTTGATTTCTTTCTTCGACAAAACATAGATGACGATTAATAGATAACGACTAAAAAATATCTCTGATATTTCCTACAAATATAATATACGAGAAAGGTAGAAAAACATCAGTTGTTTATACAGATATAGATATAGATAGCAAATATCGACTACAATATATGTAGAATTTATTCCAGAATCTTCAGCATGCGAAGAACTGATCTCCAGCATTTTCCAGTTTTCTTATTTTCTATCGTCGGAAGGTAACTTGCACGATATTATTACAAGAAATCATCTACACCGATCTACGGTTTCACGAGTGTACAATTTCATGAGAGAGTTTCGCTGCCGGTTCAACGAGTTGTCGTCAGGTGAAAATCGTGTGCTACGTTCGTCGCTTATTTTTCCACCGCCTCGGGCTAACAATGAGTTATCTTCGTTGCAAACTCATCAAACTTTTACCGCGATCTTTTTTCGTTCCGCCAGTTCCGCCAGTAGAAATCCCGTTGGCCCGCAGTATCTTCGCGACCTGCACGCGCAATGAAACAACACGAAACATGGTATATAAAGATGAGAGCCTCGAGTCGTTCGACGAAAGACATTGATGCGATATTTTTAATGGAAATAAGAAACAAAAAAAGATATAAATATATGTCGGAGGTATAGGTACACGTGTATGTACATGTAACATAATTTGGATATTTACTATAGCCAAGAAAGTATAGCTGTAACGATAGAATGTTTGTTACTTTATGTTTGATAATTTCCAAAATTGTCTCGGAAATGATTAAAATACTAAGGTTAATTTTGTTTTGAGAATACCGTATACCAGTTTCCCCTTGGCGATGAAGATTGGCCAGTTTGCCGAATATAGAATTATAGAGGAAATGCCGTTTCATGAAATTTCACTTGTACGAGCACGGCTAACGCTTTCTTGCAATTTCTTCCGCAATACGTAATTTTGTTTTGTTGTAATCAAAGCTGAGGATATGTATCGCGTATTTCAAATCAGTGATCTATCTGTGTTTCTTAAACCATCGACGTACGATGTAATACGTTATTTTATCGTTTCGATCTATAAATCCTCTGATACGTTAAAATCTAGTAATATGATATTTGATAAATCGATTCGTGGAAATGAACTATGTCGGTGATCCACTGAATGAATCGACGTTACCCGAGACAAATATGCTTGTGCGTGACTCAAAATGATCGATAATGTTTTCTAACGAAATATCGAATTATCCTTATGAATCTGCATCGCAAAAACCATGATATACGTGGAGGATACCGTACAACATTATTTCGAGGAAAATTGTGATATTTCAAGTTTAGTTTAGTTTAGTTCAGTTTTCCAAACGTGCGATAGAAGGCTGCACGTTTCAAAAAGGCTTACACTTTGAATACGCTAATGAAATAAAAATAGAAGAATAGATACAGAGCCTGTGTAAAAGAGCTGAGAAGTTTTGATAAATAAAACTCGTTTACTTTAGTTTAGTTTAGTTTAGTTTAGTTTAGTTTAGTTTAGTTTAGTTTAGTTTAGTTTAGTTTAGTTTAGTAGAAAATATCTTCTTCCTCAGGAATAAGTTAATTGAGTTCGTTAGTAATAGAGTAATAATTATACGATTCACTGAGTAATAAGCGTGAATTTCTTTGAGAATATCGAGCGTTATAGCATATCGAAGAGAATTGAGAAATCTTTTTAGAGGTGAAAATTATCTTTCAACGTTCAATATAAAACGATGCAAGTTCTCGTGGCAGTGAATATATTTAGAAATTCTAAGAAAAGCGAGGATATTGTTCAAAATATAGGAAAAGTGTCAATTAAGCGAGAATCGGGAGAAGAATCAGGAGCGTCCCTTAAGTGTGATAACGAGAGAAGCAAGCAGAACAGAGGATGCATCATGGCATCCAGTCCAAGCAGGCACGTAGCAGCGGTAGTGTCTATTTCACGCTTAACAAAGGTTCGCCACACAAACAGACAAAGTCCTGTTAAAATAGCGCTCAGATTCACGTGCAAACAGAGGCGACGATAATTTTCAGTTTAAATGTTGTGCTCGCCAGTAATAATCCCTTTAACGCCGGTCAACTGCACTATGAGGAGTGTCATTAGAACGATGCCGTTATTTTTTCTGTTATAATCTAAGATAATAAATGACTCGTTATTTCGCTACGTCGATGTATGATAATCACACGTAAAATTCTAAAATAAAGGATGAGAAACTGCAAAATATATATCGAGAATATAGATATATCGAATATAGATATATCGACAACTACGAAATACAAAATACAAAAATGTGTACATGTTCCTGTTTGAAACGTCAAACTTATCTACTCTTTTCAAACTGAAAAACTGAAAAATATCACAAAACGTAAACCCATTCTGCAAATATCCAGCATGTAATCACAGAAATAAATGACATTTAATGAGAAAAAGATTGACCAGAATCGTCTTTAAACGTGAAAAAAACGTCCATCTCTCTAGATATCTAAAAATATCACTGCCGGTATTCCAGCGTTCCTCGGAAACTTATTAACATCCATCCCACGCGAAATCCTTGATATTCGCTGCAAGGACTCGTCGATAAACCGGAAACGTACGGAACTGCGCGTTGAACGACCGCAACCCTGGAATACGAATACGAGGAAAGTTCGATGCAGTTGCTGCACGAGAACGAGTCGGCTCGCTGGCAATGGACCTAACCCTCTTCTCGATTAGCCTCGTCATTGGCAAAGTCAGCGCTGCTTCGTGCAGAATCAGGGTCACCAGTGCATAATCGATGCCATCGTCAACCCCCGCCTGCAACGTTGACCTTGTCAACTCGAATCGAGAGACCAACTGCCACGAAATGAATCTATCGACGTATTCCGAAAAGTTCGTTTAATTTAACATTTGACATTTTTTATTTGATTTTGTTCTAATTTTCTACTCTTATGCATATATATACATACATATATATAATGTATAGATTAATGATTAGATTATCGATCTCGTTGGCTTTCTTAATGTTATAATATATTTGGAAATTTTATATAGATGCCGCTAATCCTTGCATTTACGTAATTTTTAATCGGATATTTACCTTTACCGAAGTTTCATATTTATAGATGTTAAGATTTTGTACGTATTTTACTGCTATTTCAGTATTTCTGCATCTAAAAAAAAGATCTACTGTTGCTTAACATCACTAAGATGAACAATGTTGACGTACAATGAAGAAAGATGTACAAATTTAACAAACATAAATACAATTTGTTAAACTTTCCTATAGATACGTTTCGTATCAAATAATTCAAATATCGAATCGTTATTTACTGAAAGGGCTAATATGTACCTGACTTTGTAAGATACATGGTTGAAATTAGCGTCGCTGATCATTCAAGATGCAAATGCATTTTAATAGAAGATCGATGCTAAGTATGCGCCTAATGTAACGAATTCGAAATGTAAAGTGTTTCTGTACCAAGGATCGAATATGCTTTGACACAGTAACAACATGCGAAGAACGGACATTCGAAATGTGTAAGGTCCGATTTTAAACTCTAGCGTTTGATGACGATCCTTTAAAATTCGACATAGTTTCACCAAACATTGAAACACTCTCTCTCTCTCTCTCTCTCTCTCTCTCTTTCTAAAAACATTCGGTTTGAACTGAATCCAAGTTTCGTTGTAACAATGCAGTGGATTGTGATCCAGGGGGAACTTCCATCTTTAAACTTTAATTAGCATTCAGAATAGTTTTAATGAAATTAACAAGTTCCAAATTAGATCCATGTGAAAGTTTTAACGATATTTCCATATTACGATGTAAGATTAAAATACTGTTAACTTTTGAAATAAATGAAAAAATTTATATAACAAATATACAATATTCCCACTTTATTATTATCTTGTATATACAAATAAAGACTAATTTAACCGTACCGTTTCTAGGTACGTTTCAACTTTCTTGATAATCAAGATAATCATTGCCTTTGAACATTTCAACATTTAAATAAAATCATACGTGACGTAACATAGTTGACACACGGACGAAACATTTCTTTGTCAGCTATTATTAGCGGGAATCTTTGCAATATCTTATATAATATTGCATACTGATAATCGGAATACGATTTCTATAGCAAACAATTGTTTGTAATCTGTGAAATGTCAACTTGTCGAAAGACTACTCCCTGATGATTCCTTAACTTGTTGGCAGGGACGTGTTTCTGAACAACCTTTTGCTATACACGTAACCGTTTGTCGGCTCTAGTTTCCAACACATTCGCCAAAAGCTGCCGGTACTGGACACCGAATCCCGCTAATACACGTGCATCTGCGACATAACCCAAGCATAGCCGACACGTTCGCCGTTTGGCGATCTGTTTACATTCATCGACCATTGATCTCTTTATCTTTGTAACGTACTTTACGGATTTAAATAAGCAAATGTCTTGGAAACTTCTAACCTAGACGCAAAATACATTGGCGATATTCATTTTTTACCGAGTTTATAATACTTGTAACAGGCGTTTCTCGCAGTCTCGCCCTCGCCACAGTCACGGAACAGTTCTTCACAAAGTAAAGCAAATATTATTCGAGTTTCTGCGCTGCTTCGTTGTCACTGTTTACGCCTTAATTGAATGTTCTGAATGGCAAATATGAAACGAGCTTACCTAAAAGTTTTCTTCTATCTTCGGTAGGTCACGTAACCAGTTTAAAACGTTAATTGTAAATATGGCGTCGAACGATCGTTGTCACATAATCACTTCCTACCCGTTTAAATTCGTATTTTTAACAATCATCGTGTCACGGGGCTATCATATGGAATACATGGCGCAGCATGCATTATGATGCACGAGTTTCATGGAATTACGGATTATTAATTAGCGAATTTGTCATAGTAATTTGTAAAATTTCACGAAATTACGCGGCGCGCGTGCCCAGCATTTACATTCACAACCGGAAACTCGACTCTTGGATTTCGTGACGTATAACAATGGCTGCCAAAAATGGTTTAAAGTAATGGATAGGCTGGTAATTTATCGATTGTGATAGATGTCTCTAAACATTGCAACCATGGATTGATAGTTATATGGTTTTCATTTTATTATATTTTTATTTATTATATTTTATTATATACATTGTTCAGTTATGCTGTGTATAATAAATTGCGAATATTCATAGTATATTTATCTATAACATGTCGAACTTGAATTTGAATTATGTAATCGTAGTTTTGGCATTGCAGATGTGCAGCGCCACTAGAAACGCTTCATAACAAACGCGTTCCCTTTAAGAATTTTAAAGATGATACACGAACAAAGTCTGACATGAACAGATTAAACTTTTCAATTAATTAAAATCCTTTATACCTGTTCTCATCCATTTATAGGATTTCTATAATATAGATTTAAAGGTTTTTTCGATATAGTTTTAATGTTACAAGATCTTACGAATTTGCTGCAGTAGGTTAGAGTCGCAAAAGTAAGAATGTGTTATATCGGTATAGCGGTCGAGATTAGTGGTTACCGAGGTGCGTGACATATTGACTACGTAATATTTCCGTTACTATTTGGTTAATATCGGTACTTGTTACATTGTTAATATTGTTATTATTAATTGTATTTATATATCTAATAACTTGTTGAACATTATGTTTCGGAATTAAGTAGCTCTCTCGACTATCTTCTGTTTTTCCTTTTTTGATTGTGTGATTTAGAGGTTAGAGTTATCGATGTCTTATACTGGCTACTTTCAAAATTCAGATCTAAGATCAGTTACGGTTTCATTTCATAGTGGTATACAATTAAGTGCTTGTTTTGACTTTACGTACACATTCATTTGAAATTTACGATATCCTTTAACTAAAATTAATCCCATACGTGAAATTAGAGTCAGTGTTTGCTCTGATATTAGAAAATTATACGATATTAGAGTCAGTTTGTGTCAAGAGGATCCAGCTTCCCCAAGAATTCAAGAATGTAAGTGTCTCTGTATCTTCCTGATAATTAATAAAAAATAAAGACGATGAATAAGTAAAGAAACTTTGAAGCTTCGTTGCTAAACCAATTTTCTATTGAAACAACGTTGGAAAATTGTGAAACAAAATTTTGAAGTTTTAACACTGATTTATAAGATAAAAATGTCCAACATATGCGAAACATATTGAATAATCTACAATCTACGATAACGTTGCTAGAGTACGTATTTGTCAGAACTTATTTCGAAAATTTTTAGTGTTGTGTATTTTTTGGAATACTTAGGTTTCCCTGAAATATAAATATAATCGCGAGAGTTAAGATAGCGCTTGCCAGTCACGTCGTTTTCTGCGTCATGTCAATCGGAATCGCAGTCTCTCACGCAGTGAGATTCATTGAAACGAACATTGTGCGACACTTGCTGAACACAAGAATAGGGACTATTTTCGGATAATAAAAATAGTTTTTCCAATTATGAAATTAGATCTTTGACAATGCTACTTGCCAATTTCGCGTATTAGGTAATTCCGCACGTTCGTTCCCTTGTAACGCACACCTGAGTCTGATCGTCAGAATCGTTCTCGGAGTTTCTCCAGATCATCTCCAGATCAGAGTTATTTAATTATAGAATACTCCTTTCGTTCTTTTCTTGAGCATTTTGGCATACATATATAAGATACTATGAGATATTCAAACGTGTAACTGGAATGTGTTCTATGTAAATTGGTAAATTTGAAAGAAACTCGTTTATTGGGTTAGAGATGGATTTGGAAGAAGAAAAAAGTACTCTTGATAAATTTTTGGAGGAATAGAGAATCATTTGTATCTTTTTAGGCAAAACTAGGAAAATTGAAAGCAAGAATTTTAAGTAATTTAGTTTGAACTGAATTAAATTAAAAATTGAAAATTTGATTTGAATACTAAGATGAGAGAAAAACCGATTATTATAAAATCACTAGCTATCTAACTCTTACTGTCTGTTATATCTATCTGTTTTTCTTATTGTTATTTTGTTGTTATTTATATTATTGCTGTTGTTGTTATATTGTCATTTATTGTTATCTCCTATGATACGTCTTATCCTTGGTCAATAATCAACGACGGCTACATAATCGTTGGTAATTTACCACTTACCGACAAGCAAGAAACGTGAAATTTTTCATATTGGATAACAATAGCTTTTATCGATTACTAAGAACGTTTGGTCGGTGATTACAGTTTGACAACCTTCTTCGCAGAATTCCATTTAGTCTTCAGTCGATAAGAATAGTTCCTTTCAAAGTGGCGATTCTAATTTTGATTTATCCACTCGTTTACCTGTATCGACAATCTAATCTATTGACAATCTTCGCCACGTATAATATACGTAACTACGACCGATATTTTAATCGAGCATATTTCGAGCATAGAGAATCGCTAACAGCGTAATAAAAACTATATCGATGAAATATTCGTTTCGTTACGGTTTCTGTCAGGAGAGATTGAATAATTATTCGATAATTCTTCTTAGCAATTCGGAGAATGAAAGTTGGAATGGATATGGACGGACCGACGGTTGAAATAGGAACGAATACTTTTTATATCAAATATTTGAAGCTATTTAAGTAAATATTTAAGTAAAGGAAACTCGAAGCGTATGGCACGGCTGTAAGTTCATCGAATTCTCAAATTGGTGGAAGTCGGAGTTCGACAGATCGAACATAGGCGTCGCAGTTACAACGTTGGAATATTGTAGTTGCAAAGACGAATCAGTAATACGATAGTTTCTCAGAGTTGGAATAGCCGGTGAGGATAGAGGTGAGAAGTGCGATAATCTTTGGATCTTTCTCTAGGTTTTCGTTTCTCTCTCTTCCCCGAAGCTTTCTTGTTTGCGTGTAATTTGCGTGTAATTTGACCTATTTAATGTAATCTCTTCGATCGAAGAGACGATCGGAAAGGTTGAAAAATAGAAATATTAGCATCGGTTGGTGGAGCGTTGATTCTCGTACATACAAATATAATATAATTTGTTTTTAACCGAAATAAGTAATTAATAAGTCAATACTAGAGACATCGTTGTACGTGTGAAAGAAATGAATACGAAAGGTACACCGTTGACCATTGTGATTAGGATATCTATATTGGTATTTATTAGTAGTGTTAGTAAATCGAATGCTTTTATCTCCTACCTATTTTATAATAAATTCACCGTTCCGTTCGCATCAATACGAACACGTCGATGCGAACGACTTGTAACGTAAAATACTAAGTAAAATATTCGTTAGATATTTCTTTATATACGCAGCAGTCCGTTCGACGAAAAACCTTGGCAGAAACATTTCATGCCAAATCGGGCAAATTGTTCGCGAACGTAGCTAATAAACGTTGAAGAAAATTATCTCGCTTGCACCGCCTCCGGCATTTTATATAGTTTTAAAGGTTGAGCCGTAACGCTTTTAAAAGATGGGAAATAAAATGAAATAAAATGAAATAAAATGAAATAAAATGAAATAAAATGAAATAAAATGAAATAAAGTGAAATAAAATGAAATAAAATAAAATATCGTTAAATAAAATAGCGTTCGAAAACTTTAAGATCGGTTAGAGAAAGACGAAATGTTGTTAGACGTTAAAAAGTGGTAAATCGAATAAACGTAAATAGATTAAATCGAATCGACGATTCTTAAGAATCGTTTTACACATTTCCATCGCGTCAAGTTGACAAGTTTGAGCTTTGAAAGGCACGTTGAGGAAATATCGTTGACGCGCGGTCGCCGGTTCGAAAGGTTTCCAGGCGAGTTGGTATCGCGCAGCGATTTTTTTCGTCGGATCGTGAAATTTTCGGTAATTCGTTAAACAGAAATTACACGACCTCGTGGTGGCCGTTTGCGTGAATTAATCGCGCGAATTTTCCTTGCTAACGTGAAAATGCAATTTGGGTCGTGACCTCGGTGACCTATATGGCGTGTGTAACGAAGCTTCTTTACGAAACTCGCGTCTATTCCCTTATTCTTATTTTTCAAATACGCTGTATCGTTGTTTCGCATGGCCGATGAAATATTTGTTAGCGGTAACATGGTATCGGTTCTACGGTGATCGTCTTTCGGTGGAAAGAATTATGTGGACGAAGTGGAAGGAAGACAAATTGGCCAAAGGACGTCTCGATGAACCGCGGGGTGGTCACGTCTTGCTAAATTCGACTTGCTAAAATGCGATAGTTCAATGCGATATTACGATAATCGCTTTAATTTACTGCAGCATCAGACGCGGTATGTGGGTTACGAGCTCGTTAACCTAGTCGTTGAGACAGAGATTCGGTTAACCCGCGCAGAGAGCTGCGTGAGTTCTTTCGAGATCGATTCGTAACAGCTTTCGACCCGAATACCCAACCACGTGTTCCTGTCGTATGAATTTTTCCCACCTTTCGGCCAGAAATTGTTCGCGTTTTTGTCGATCGTGCGTAACACGTTCTCTACTTCGTTCTAAACGTTCATCGAGCGATCAGAGTTTGCCAAGTGGAGATATTATGTCCGCCAGAGGTGGACAGCTTTGAACACACGATATCGAACTGCACACCTCGTTTGGCTAATTAAGGAAAATATTTCTTTTTACAAGCTCGTTCTCTCTCTCTCTCTCTCTCTCTCTCTCTCTCTCTCTCTCTCTCTCTTTCTCTCTGTCTGTCGCTTCTCTGACATCGCTACGTAAATTGGGCAAAACCTATATAGCTGTAAATCAGCTATATTAGTAGATATTCGAAGACGATTAAAACCGTAATCGAGGACAATTCGGACGAGGACGATTCGGAGCTTTCCGTCTGTCTGTCTGTCCGTCCGCCTGTTTGTCTCGATCGTTGCGCAGCCTCGAATTTCGCCTCGGTAAGCTAACGGTAAAGCAACTTAACGTGCACCGTTAGAATGGACTAGCGGCGCGACGTGTTGCAACGCGCAACAATGCCAGATCCGAGCCGTCCGTTGTTTGCATGCAAAAGAAGGGTTGCCTCCGGAGACAATTTGACTGGACGCGAAATTCCGCCGCTTTCTGTAACTGGCGCCGTGTGTCACGTCGACGCGTACAAACCGATGGAGAATATGCTCTGTTGGTTATTCGGCTACGAGTCGATAGCAGGCTTGGCCGGACAAGGTGTTCTTAGCGTGGTGCTGCGTGACATTTGGGTGAAACGCGACCCAAATTCCCGTGGAATCGAGGTGGATGCACTTGCGTGAGAATTGGACGCGAGACGGTTTGAACTGCTCGAAACGGGTAATAACGGGGTTCCCGTGTATTCTAGAAGCAGCGCTTAGAAATCTCGAGCAAGCGGTTGAAAATCTTAATCGGCCACGTCGCAGAATTCGAGGAAATTGGTAGACCCGGAACGACGTACCGGAGGTTCCAAGTTTGAAAGATGCCAGCTACCGAAAGCAAATTAAGTAAGCTACGTACGAGTGTCGACGACGAACGTCGTGAAACAGTTTTATCGGGAAAATAAAGTTTGAATAGTCGAGGAGTGAATCAGCGTGAAGAAACAAGCTCGGTGAATCGAATCGCAACGTTCGTGATACGAAGTTTATGCCTTAATTAAAATTGTACGCTCGTAAAAGTGACACGCGCAAGTAGAAAAAAAGAAGCTTTGATTTCACGCGATATTTTCATTTTCTTTCCGGTTGGATACCGTTATACTAACGAAAGATAATGAAAATAAGGAAGCAGCGAGTATAATACTTGGTTTTCCCTATCATCGATCTTTTAACCGGTTTTTCTTTTTTTTTTTTTCTTTTTTTAGTTTATTCCGATGCAACTTTTTACACCACCAATTCAAGATAAACGAAACAGCCTGTCAATACCTGTTTACCTTCCTTACAAATACGTATTACTTGGATCGAAATCATTCATAAGCAATCATTCACAATTATACCCACCTACGTGTTGTACATTCGACGTGGAAATTTTGCTCTCTGGAACTTTCTGCCGTCTTAGTTCCTGTTTATAAAACGCGCTATATTAAGATCGTTAACGCTCGTTGTTTTCTTCTTATTATTCGCATATGGTCGAATAATAAACAAAGCCACGGATAACTTTTCTTAAAATTTTATTATCAATGCCCTACGCTCGTAGCTCGGCACATTCTCTTTCAAACGACCATCTGACATATTTATACATACATATATTTGTATACATATTTTTCTCCTATATATACGTGTATATACACACGCGCGCGCGCGCGCGCGTATATAACATTATCCGCCGCTACAAGAAAACAGGATGAAACAACGTCACACGCTCTTTCGCACTTTCATCATCACCACCATCATTCACCACGTCTCACCTTAACACGCACGATTACCAATTACGATTAACAATTATCCGATTAATCGAATCGAACTAATAAAATAACTGTTCATGACCGCTATTGTCGTTTGCATGCTTGAACATCCTGTTCTTTTTCTTTCTCTTCCTTTCTTTTCTGTTTTCTTTTTCCTCTGTTTCCGATCGTTATTTACCGAACGAGGATAAGAACAACGACGAGGAAGCATCGAGTCTCGGTTTCATTCGATTAACGTTTAAGCGACGATTCGTCGATTTCTGCAACGAATTTTCTGGTAATATCGACACTTGACGTTTCTTCTTCTTGCCTTACACGTTGTACGTTACCGCGTTAAGTCGCAATCGTGTTACATCACGATTGATCGCTAGATAACGCGATACTGTAAAACGGATTGACGACCCTTTAACCATGTGGCCGTTTGCTGATAAAAATACGAAATAGGGGATACGCTTTAAAACGAATGTTTTCGTATAAACATTTCGTTACGCTGTTGCGTAATAAATTTCTTTTTCTCTTTCCTTTCTTCTTCCTTTGTTTTTTTTTTTTTTTTTATCTTTGGTTCTTTAAAATTCTGGTGTTGTTGCTATTTTGCATAGTTCGTAGTTTTTGACCAAGTTCGTATTCACAGCGAAAGATAAAAGATAAAAGATACTTTTCACAGAGAAGAAAAATCGAGCTTTCGTACGTTGCGGTGAGAAAAGCGATGCGAGATAGAGACGATATTAGGAATATTAGCGAATCGCTGACACGAATAACGGGTTGAGGCTGAACAACACGGTGTACAAATGAACGGAACTTTGCGAGAGAAACGCGTGACTTTTAAACCGAATGAGACAGGGTTGCAACGGAAAACGGCGTAATTTATTATGCGATGACAGCAACAAGTTGAAAATTAGCAAGAGAAACAGGTTAAAGTGTCGTTATAACGTCATTATAATCGCAGTATTTCGTAACCTCGTCGTTCGTCGATATCGTTCTTGCTTTCTGACAAATAAAAGATAACTGGATTTTGATTTTCTTAAACGTGGCGATAGGAAATAGCTGGTATCAATCGCGAAAAGTATTCCATATGCGCAGCGATACGAGAAACGGATATGGTGACTTTTGTACGCCAGCCTATAATTCAGTTATTAATACGCCGATCAGTTCTTAGAAGAGCGATAGAATTTTTCCGTCGATCCAATGTTACATTCTAACCTTTGGTATTGCCGCTCGTATTATCTCCTCTGATATTTATATACGTATATATAACGTATAATGTCAAATAATTGCTAGAGGTAAAAATGAATGTTTCTTTATTCGAAGATTCCGGCAATCTCGATGGTGGTCTCTTACGAATTTGGGTAATCAGAGTCTTACGTTACGATTTTTCCGACAGCCGCTTCAACCAGCATCGTCTATTCCCTGCTGTAACAGGTTGTTGAACGTCAAATATTATAATACTATGGGTGATTTGTAGTTAACGATCGTCGGTCGGAAGAATGAAAAGCGAATTGAAAATTCAGACTAGTCTACTAATCTACAAATATAATCTGCCTTTATTAAATCGAGAGCATGATTCGTGCGGACGAACGTGCCTCGTGATATACGTACATATACCGATATTACATACAAAACAATGGATTAAATTCTTCAAATAAATATCACAGATTATGTATCGTGGAACGTAGCACAGCCGGTTTAATCATCTTTTAAATAGCAAATTACGTACACTGTTGGCTATAGATATTAGGGCATCTATTCGCTATATTTATCGAACAACTCTAACAAATTCTATTTTAACGGATGGTTTACGTCAGATTAATCGTAATGGGTAGGATGCGAAGTGAAAGATGGTACAGCAGGATCGTAACAACGTTACGTTATCTAAACTAGAAAATGAAAGAAATATCTACGGATGTCCTAATATTACTTACGGCCAATAGTGTCCAAATAACGATACGTCGATAATATACAACGTCGAAGAAAGAATATATATATATATGATTTCACTCTGGTACGAAGATCACAAGGGGAAAACACGACAAAATCGCATCGTTTCGGTTTATCTTACGCGATAGGGCAGCTAATCGATCGATCGAGTTCGTTAATTCAGTGTGCTGTGAAGTAAACGTACGATAAGTTCTCGGAAAGTGAGTCAACTCTTACGTTGTCTAACGTTTAAGCTTTTAGCGCGAGCGTTAACTTACTTTCCGAGACGACTATATTGCTGCAATACTTACGGTAAACAAATCTTATATTGCGCAAAGCTGACTGTTTAATTATCGGGTTTTCGATATTTAACGTCGAAAGCCGTAAGTAAATTAGTCGTTACGATATTGTATCTTTAGACCGAAGGAATTCTTTCTTTTTTCTTTTTTCTTTTCTTTTTTTTTTTTTTTTTTTTTTTTTTTTTTTTTTTTTTTTTTTTTTTTTTTTTTTTTTTTTTTTTTTTTTTTTTGAGATACGCCTTACTATTACTAAACCTACTAAAGGTACCGTTTGGTATACCGTTTAGATTTCGCACGACTTGCGCGTATTTTAAACACGTAAAAAATTCTGCAAAAATTCATCAAAACACTTTCAAGCGCGTAGCTTAAAAGTATAAATAGACGGCAAAGTTTTATGGATTTATAGATTTATGGATCTATGGGATATTTTGTGCCGCGAAAATGCATAGAAACTGGTCGTAAAATTCAAACGTTCGACGAAGATTGTTTGATCTTTTTACCTGCGATAATTTTGCAGCAGCAAAGTATCGTAACGCTAGATTATTTCCATTTACCATTTATTTAAAATTACAAAATTAAGGAAAACAGGCTTACAGTAATTTTCGTCCGCGATCTTCGAACTATCTTCGCTTTGCGACAATAGTTTGCGAATTTGTTTCGCGTTGACGAACGGCTACATACATCGATACGCTGTACGATGCGAAATTCGAAGGAATTGGAAGCAACGAATCTCGACACACGCGGGTAAACGATCGCCGGGAACCGCTACCGTTCTAACTAAAGTACCCCAAGTTCTCTCTCTCGAAATATTTATCACGAGACAGGGATTTGTTTATCGTACATGGTTGAAGGGTCGCATACTCTACCGTTTGATTTATCGATCGGTTTCACCAAAGATCGAACTGCGTTTAAACGGTTGTCGGTTGTTTCGAGCTACGTTAGCCAAAACGATGAAATGGCCACGCCACGCTTACAGATTAATGATTGTTTCGCGATCGAGATTGCGTCGCTAAGCTGACCGATCTCCACCATTCCAGATTTATTAGATCCAATGTAATAAGTTCGATCTTTTTCCTGTCTTAGCAACCTATACATTTAGAATATGCGAATGTTACGAATTGTTATACAAAATTTCCAAATAGGTCTGCGCATCGCGACCTCGCCTTATTTACACATGTAGCTTACGATACCGCGATTGTTGTGGAAACGTTGAAAACATTCTGTATATGTTGACTTTTGCACCATTAACCAGCTAATCATTAGCTGTTTCAAAATTTGCCATTGTTAAATAATTGTTAAATTGTTAGATAGTAGTAATAGAGGATACGTAGAAAATTGGTGATAAAAGAATACAAGAATACAAGAATACAAGAATACAAGAATTTTACAAGGTAAAATGGTATGATATATCGTTGACGACTTGCATAGATTTTACCTATTACTCGACCTATCGACGCGCTATTAGATTTCCACCGTGAAAATAGAAAAAGAGGAAGAAAGTATGGCTTTAGGTTTGGTAACGTGCGTGGAAATCGACACACGGGCCTCTCAGGCTTCCTTGGCAATCGAAATTTCGATCAATCGAGACAATCGGACGTCGCTTTGTCTGTCGGATATCGTACATAATAATTTACATCGTATCGAGATCAGTTTAAACGCGAGTGGCCTAGGATTTCGTGGACGCGAAATTTCTTCGTAATACGTACACGATGATAAGTATATTTTCGTTAATTTTTTCTATTTTAATGTTAGCTCGTGGTTACAGAGGAGAGTTTTATCGAATTAAAAATGAGATCGAAAAGAGTCAAGCTGATCGTGAGATTGCAAGTGGAATTGGTTGGATCAGGTTCAACGATTTCGATCTTCTTCCTTCTTTCGATTTTATATCGGCTACCTTCTTAAGATCTTGTAAATCTCTCTTTCTTGCTGAAAATAAAAGCAAGATGGAAACATAGAGGTTCGAGGTTTGAATGAAAGTCGGAATAAATAAATGAAAATTTCCCTGGGAAACAACTCTTTTTCGAAATAATTAGAATGGCGCAACGCAGAGAAAACGAAAATTAGTAGAAACGCCAGGTTGGAAATAGATCCTTTCGGAAAACCAATCGAGACTGATATTATCGTGAAAATTACCAGTGACTACCGTTTAATTAAACCGTGAACGAACGAAAGTGGAGAAAACTCTGTTGATTGTAAAATGATCGCCAGAACGAAACGGATATCCGCTCCAAATGTCAAAGTTCGGAATCGTATTCTCCCTGAACGAGCGTTGCACTCCATTAATTTCCTAAATTTGTTTGAATAGAACGCAATGAAATGAAAGCTCGCGAATACCATTCGCGCGATCGATAATACGCAGGTCGTTTGTTCAGCCGATCTCCCGGCCCCGCGACAAATACGATGTAAAGATATTTTTTCTCGTTCGCAGAAAGCCATAATATAGTACTGGGAATGAGATAAGAAAAAATTCTAGAAATTAACGATCCTATTTGAACACAAAATTCTTGCTTGGCTAATTGCCTTTTTCCAATTGTCTGATCGCGTTACGTTTGAAATTGCTGTTGTTTCGCGCGTACAACGTCGAAACGTAGAATTCGGTAATTTAGACGAACGGAAGAAAGATGGAAAATTTATTAACGTATCGCGTTAACGCGACGATGGTCCTCGATCGGTCCTTAATCGATCAATTAATAATCATAGTTTTAAGATATTTTAATGCCGAATTTGAAACGAAAATCCGTATACGCTTACTTGTCGCAAGTTTAAAGAAGCACGTTTAAAGAAACGTGATTTACGGTAATTTATACGCAGTATAGTAATTATTTGACATTTCTATTCGTGGTTTCGCACCAACTTTCAAATTTATTTCGATAATTTGTACCAGAGACGTGGAATAATTTGTTAATAAGAGTTCGTTTTATACTTTTCGCTATTCCGTTTTCCCTATCTCAACAAACTGTGTCCCGCTTTTGACTTTCTTGCCTCTCGATTCGAACAGTGCGTTCAATTCAGACGAGAATTTAATAAACCTCGCTCGATTTATAACCGAAACAAAGTTCTGTCAGAAATTGTAGTTTCAAATAGTGTTGTTAATTGGCCTTTGACGCTGAAGCGACGTTAAAACTAGAGAAGAAACAACCTCGAGAAATATACTTTATCTGTTTTTTCCTCGCTTCGCTTTTTCGTGTTCTCGGTCACAGAAAACGTACTGAATTCTCTTTCACCGTAAATACCTGGTGACTAAGCTAGATATCGCTACTCTCGTCATTAATGGAATAGGTTATCGGCCTCGATTCGGATACTCTGAAACCAACAGCGTCCTATAGAGAACCCTCTACTTGACTTCACTCGGATCGAAACAATTTGGATTTCGCGCACACCTTCGCATGGCAGTAAAATCTCCGTTATCCGAATACCGCACAGTTCGAACATTCTATTATTCGTTACGTTCTGCAACCTTCCGTCCTATTTCCTTTGAAACAGTACACTGATTTGATCGTAACAGTTGTACGCATTCGTACTACGTTGACAGTCTAATCGTTCTCGTAGCAGATATTTACGCTACTCGCAGACTATTTCAAATTATTACAAATTTTATGCGACTTAAACGTTTATCAAACTATGTAATCTTGGAATTTCGTTATATCGGACATTTTTTTTCTTTTTTTTTTTTTTTTTTGTTTTTATTACAAATTCCTCGTAGTACCATTTTTGTATCGGAAATGAAAATATGCAAGGCTCGAGTTTGGAGTACGAACTTGGAACTGAAAAGAGAAAGAGCTTTTTTTGAGATAAGAACGCTCAAATTTTCCAACTCGAACGATTAACGTATCGTTTATCGAACGTGGTCGCTATTTATGACGATTATCAACGTCATCCACGCTCGACAACGAAATAACCTGTCCGAATGTTCGTTGATGTTTGCCACCTTTTATTTCTTTGCCTTTGGCTGGAGCAGGCAACGTTTGTTTCTTTCAAGTTCGGTCAAATAAACGGCTCATTCTCGCAATCTGTTCGGGGTAATCCGCGTTCCTCTAGCGTTGTTTATCCTTTAATTCCCGGTCATCATCATCGAGGCCTGGTACCGAGCACTTTTACACCCGAGGTAATTTTCATGCTCGAACGCGACCTCAAATGCTCACCGAATGCTCACAATCGCGTCCGTGTTCGCTTTACGCGACATTCCGAGCTTCTGCCTGGCATTAAGAAACTCATCGTGCGATCGACAGGAGGATTTCGTCGATCGCTCGAAGCAATTAAATCGTCCATGTACGTTCTTTGATAAATTAAAATATGCTTTTCGGCATAAGTAAAAACGATCTATCGACTCGGCCAACTTTACTGCTTACTCGTTTAGATTCAGAAACTTGTTTAGCTTAAAAACAAAAAAAAAAAAAAAAAAATCATTATCCCCGTTTACGCACATTCGTCGATAGATAGATAGATCGGAAGGTACCGATTAAAAGATCGCCAGCTGAGTCGGCATCGCTCACTCGTCCGTATAAAAACTCGGATTTTTCGTGCAAATTTCGCATCTAGAAATAGGAAACTCTGGCTGAAGAGAAGCAAGTGATTTAATAAAATTCGTCGGAGAAGGTGGAACGAAGCGATAACGAACTCGCACGACCTCTGTCTATCGGGCCAATCTTAAAGTATTACTGAAATCAGATCATCCATCTGCTCGGAGGCAGCAGACATATTTATGGACTTGAAAAACCGCCACGCAGTGGAAATAGACGACAGTGTGTGTTAAAATAGGTTGACCGCATTGAAGATTTCCTTTCAGGACGCTTCTTCGTTCGTAGTCAACGTCTCGTTGGAATTTCCCTCGCGCGATATCTTACTTATTACTGCGACGATAAAACGATAGAAAATCGAATACGAATAATAGAAATACTTTTAGCAAGAGATTGGCAAACTTGCAACGTTTGATCAGTTTCCACCACTTGCACCTCTACATACCGTTTCGAGCTTAGAAATGGATTTATTTGAAATATTCTGTCTCTCGTACTTTGTCGTAATAGCGTCCGATTTGACTCGTGTCCACGGCACCGTGAAGCCCGACTAAAACGCGGAGAAAACGTAGCAGCAAACTTTGATCACAACGTGTCAACGGTATAAATCTCTTTTAGCAGCGTTTTTCGTTCTTGAAAATAGGCTCGTAACATAGAAACGTTTTCGAAATCCACCGCCGAATTTCCACACATCGCCGAATTTCCCAGATTTACGCTAAAAAGTTATCTTTAGACTGGCGCTTTTTTTATCGATCGACGGATCAAGGTACGCGTTCGAGCTTCGTCGACTGTTGGCGGTTCGACCGTTAATTGCCGATCGAAAAGAGGTCTTGCGCGTTGTTCCATCGTTTAATTGGCGAACGAGCGTCGCGTGCTGGCCGTGTTAATTGGCCACCGAGATGCTGCTACTCGGCTGTCGTGGCTGGTGATTGGCACGATCAACGATCGAACGATCCGAGCTTCCGGTTCGAAGCAAGTCGGATTCGAAACGATTTTTTCCAGTTCGGAAGATCGTTGAGACACGAACGTTCGAGGAACGGTTGGAAAATCAAATGCACGCCTCGATGTGCACGTTGGTCATCTCACTGGCTCTCAGCTGATTGTTAACGTGCAGTTCCGAAGACGCGTTACTGTGCACCAGATCCTGCTTCCGATGGGCTTGGCGTAGATCGCGAACCGGTCCGATCGCCGCGCAACAGCTTTCGAGGGTCTTCCTGAAGGCCGCCCGGAAATCCCGGTTGAAGTAGGCGTAGATGAGCGGATTCAGCGCGCTGTTGAAGTAACCCACCCAAAACACGGCTGCAACCACTGAATCGCTGCTTTCGCAGCTGTCGCACAGGGACGTGATGATGTACCTGTTGACAGAAGAAGAAACGAATGATTACGCGCGATATCTCAGTACGTAATCGTGATTACTGGATATTTGCAGAGTTTGCCTTACCGAGAAACGAAATACGAGATACGAAGGGTAAAGTTATATCTTTAGAAATATAAGGAAGAGGGAAAGTCCGTATCACTTTATATTGTCTGGATCTTGTTGCGAATTCGGCGGACGTCTAGATCGATAGAGCAAAACATAGCCGGAATATAAGAGCCGAGACCGTTTGCATGTTCGCGAAAGTTTTTCTCTCGGGCGTAGTCGCTCGTCACAGTCGTGTCCTTTCTAAACGTAAACGTACCACACACGAGTGTGTCTGCACAGACTCGGCAGAGAGTTTGATTACTCAATCGAGTTAAAATTTACCACGTTGTGACTAGCTACGTTTCAGACTAGCCAGATTTCATTCGTCCTCGCCGAATCGTACCTCGATGCCTGTCGCACCTGTAAATTCCTTGTTGATGTTATTTTCTTCCTTCTTTTTCGTTCGTTTGTCGCTTTTGTACGATCGACGGGTGGGACGAACGTGTCATTTTCTCTAGTATCTTTGCTTTTGTCGCGTATCGATATAATTTTCTGTTTCATAGAGCGAGTGAGTGAGAGAGAGAGAGAGAGAGGGGGGGGGAAGAGACACTGTTACTAGAACGCAGGTAATGTCGGAGGCGGTTTTTATCGTGTCGTTTTATATAGTTTTTGCGTGATCTGGACTCAACGGGTTGTACTTTGCCTTTTTCCCTGTGTAATCAGCTTCCAAGTTGCAGCTACTTCAGCTCGGATAAGGCCGTTTTTAACCTTTCTATCGGTTTCGCCAGTTATTCTTACATTCTGCGATCAAAGTGGTAATTCGTGTTCTCATATTGTCCCAATGAATACTCGATTTCAGATTCGATCGGTTCGATGCCCCGGACAAATTCGGCAGATCTAATACGGTCGTATCGTTAGCAACCACTTAAAAATGGTCATCCATAATACTTAGTTTTAACGCACTTGCTGGTCGCATTGCATCGGTGAGTTAACAGTAGCTATTTTCTACGAGCAATCGTATATTACTATTTAAGGAAACACAGACGAAGAGCAATAACCATAAATTCAGTGCTTTTCGCGTTTATGATTCGCCAACCACGAGCTTCAAATATTTCGAAGCTTCCCTCGTACTTCTTTGTCTTCTAAACGAAAACACGTTACATATATCGAAATATTAATAATAATCGGTTCCTCGATCTTCCTTGATCAAGATAAATCGATCGCTTGGATACGAAATAAAAACGGCATATCGTCCCGTCGCTAATTGTTCGACGAATCGTACGGATCTTACCTGATCGAGAAACGCTGTTGTCAATACCAACTAATGACAAAACCCGCAATCACACTTAGTTGACAGCCCAATAGAATTCGTATTTTCTTTGCAAAACGGATGCGAAATGGATGACAAATTGGTTCCTAAACAGACATTCCTCTCGTTTAGCGAATACTCGAGGACTATACTCGACGTATTACGGATCTTTACGTGTCTTCGTACGTCTTTATCTATTTTATACGCATTTTAATGGTTTGGCAACTAAGGAATGCGTATTGCCGTTAATTATATTAAATAATTATATAATATATAGGAATAAACCTATCCCGGGGTTTCAACTATTTCTAAGAATTGCCAGAATCGCAAACAAGCGATCAACTGTCAGCGCGATGTGAAAATAAGACGCCCAGACTTGTTATAAGATAACAAGCCACTTATCGATAACAAACGTTATCGTTAGGAAATACAGGACATTTTTTACGTATAAATGGAACAAGCTACGCGATATTTAAATGATCCTCTCTTTCACGAAAGGTGAAACTATCGAGGCTGAACAACCGTTTCGCATATTCAGCCGACAGCGTATTCAAACGAAGAATCGTCCCGATTTTCCGGCCCATGCAACGATTTTCCGGCCCATGCAACGATTTTCCTCTTATGAATCGCAATTTCCACGGCAAACGTTCGTTTCCCCGGTGTTTTCAGCCGTCTCGTCGAATCGACGAAAGTTATCGCGTTGATTTCTTGTCTACTTGCCTCCGGCTACGCTCCTCTCCAGCCTCCCCGTCCAACTTGTCTCCCACCTATGCAACGTTTTTCTTCGCGCCACTTTGTTTCGAGTTTCTCGCTTCGCCTAATGGAAAACGTTCGTTCTCGTTTCGTGGAAACGACGAAACCTTTTCCCAACCGTCGCCGATAGAAATCAAACGAGATTTAAACCTGTCTCTTTCGAGAAGAAAATCCATTGCAACGTTCCGCTGGTTTTACACCGTCTTTCGACAAAGAAAACTGTGGATTCGTTTCGAGCGATCCAGTTAGTCTCGTCGGCGGTCGAAACACGCGCTGGTACTCTTTCAATGTGAATCGTATTTCTTATATTAGCTTAAGGAAAGACGAAAATCGATAATCGCACGCTTCTAATTGGCGAAGAGGGCTGTTTATCGAGGAGGAAACGAAATTCTTCGATTCTCAATAATTTTACCGCACAAGCGGATTTCATCGACTACTACGGCAAAAATGGAAATAAGAAAAAAGGAGCAGCTGCAAGTCGATGTTGCAGCAACTGGAGAGTCGAACAACGGAGCGCCAAACTCCGGACATTCGACTTGGGTCCGTTGATCCCTCGACGGTGTCGGGGTAAAGGGGTGAAAAGCGTACAGCGGCTGGACGAGTTAATAAAGCGAAACGTACACGGTCCGACAAGTTGGCTGAGTGTGCGAAATCGCGGCATTTTCCTGTCGACCCCGTTCCACGGCACCGTTCTTTCAGCCTTCTCTCATCCTCGTCCTTTCTCCGCTTCTTTCATCCACCTGCTCCGCCCCTCGTCGCCAACCGCGAAATAATTCTGTGCCGCGTCTTTCTTTCTGAAACTCGACGAGGCGCACGGATCTCTCAGCTGCTCCTCTCCGGCCTTTTCATCGGATTTTTACAACCCGACGATTCTTCGTTATCGATCTTCGGCGTGCCACGGTTGCGATCGAACCATTGCGCATCAACCATTATCCGAATTAACGGGCAGACGTAACTGTTCGGATCTGAGAATATTCGGGTAATGAAACACGCGTCTTCTTTTCTAATTATTATTCTATATTTCAAAGAGAACAATTCAACAACGATCGCCAAAAATACGATACAACGTAGATAAACGTAATAATTTGTTATCTATTTACGCCTTTTTGCATCCTCTTTACCGATAATAACAACTTGGGATAAATTTCTTAACCCCTTGAGCTGCGTCGAATTATATTCCGTTTGTGCGTGCTTGAAGCTCATAATCGAAAACCGTAAGCCGTCGTTTCGAAATCAGAAGGCTTTCAATACAGTTCTTCTTTTTTCACGGCACGACCACTTAAAACGTCGATAACAACGATATTTGTGGAAATTTCAAAACTTTTTCGCGTTATGTATTCTTGCTGCGCATAGACTTGGAATCAGAGCGATCTGCGAGTTTCAATCCCTCGTCAAATCCTTAATAAGTTAGCTTAATAAGTAGGGCAATCAAAGCTAAACAGAGATTTTAAATCGATCTAGCGGAGGTATTCTTGATCGCTGGACCGTGGATGTTCGTGTAGATTTAGACTTTTAAGGCAATATAGAAGTGTATAAGCGAAGAAATGAAAGCTAAATATAAAGATACGCAGCATTTTCGAAATTTTACGACAAATACTTTGCATTAAATATCTCGCGCTTCCAACTTTTCCAACATAACGTAAATTTTCAGAATAATAAATAATCCATCTTCTGCCCGCGTATGTAGATCGATAACGCGGCGATTTCGTTCAAGCATAGAACAGAGTGCTCGAAGATCTGGCTTGTTACTGGAAAAGCGAGCACTCGACGAATAGAATCGAAAGAAAAAAGAAGAAACGGGATGAAAAGCTGACGATTCCGAGGGATTGGAAAAGTTCTTGAAAGCTCTCTCGTAGAGCCTCATTGGGTGTCACGGAGAAGAGAAGTCGTTTAACGAGCAAATCTTTTTTTCTTCGCTGGCTAAAAGAAACCCCGAAGCGTAAAAGCCATCCCTCTCGAATGTGCATCGAGATCGCTAGAAGGATCTCACTTTGGATTCAAATTACGGCTGGTATCGAACGCGCTCGAAAATTCCCAGCCGAAATCAATATGTCGGTTTATCCGTATTTCCTATCATTTTTATTATATTTCCTAAACAATCGAATGTCTTAAAATGCTTACGCGACGAAAGTACGTCCAACGTAGTGGCAACAGCCAAGCAGATTCGATCGGTCGTAACATTTTCATGCGCGCTCGGTTGCCCTTGCATTCGTAAGATCGATACGTCAATCGTGTGCACCACCTTAGCCTATAGTCCGAGTTAAAATTAAACAACAAAGGGTGAAGGTCAATTGTTTTTCCAAGCAACTGGTCGGACTTTTCCCTAGGAGAGAATCGAACCGAGTTCGTGTTCATTGTCTGTGCATGTTAACGGTCTAATCGTCTGGAAACTTTTCCTTTCTCTACGCTTTCTCGTCATAGCCGTTGTTATTGGCTCTTTCTCTCCCCTTATCATCACGTAATCTATGACATAACGCCGACTGAAAGCCAAGCACATACGGTTACGTATGTATGCCTATTATGTATTCGTTATATTCATTCAACTAAGATAAATGCAGAAACGTTCGTTTATCTTTCATTCGATATTCTATTTCTTTTATTAACCCTTACGAGTTCCAATATCACGAGTTCCAATATAGATCACCATGTTCATTGTATTTGTCACTTTGCGTTGCTCGTTTTACGAAAGTGTAAACAATTTCTTCCTAACGATAACGCTTAATCGTTAAACGACAGATTTTTAAACCAAAAACAATATGATCCTTTTTGTTTTCTAAATTCGATGCCGTTCTGAGCTACAAACCGAACAGTGGCACGGAGAACGGGAACGCGCATAACAATGGAGCTTTCGAATGAAAATTCGATAAACAAAGGGACCGGCAGGTCTGGCGTCTGGTATGCGCCGTGGCTCTTCCCTCTCCTGTTCCATGATAACAGGCCAGAATACATTTGTCAGCATCGCTGCGACATTTCCGGCATTGCAGCGCCGCTAAATCGTGCCGAAACGTGGCCGGTACGCGTGCTGCAGAAATTATTCGTGACGTACGCACGACGGTTGACGCGAGGCTTCTTGGGCCGAGAATTCGACGGCGATACGCGCGTGTGTATCGTACGTGGTCTAGGATATTGACCATTTTAGGCGATGAGAGGATAACGTCGTAGTCAGGCTGGCAAAGTGGTCGTGAAAAACGGGCGTCAGAATCTTCGTTGCGTAAATTAGTTTCCTGATTACCAACGAGGTAAAAACGTTACCGCGAAACTTTGCCATTTCGGACACCTTTTATTCCAGCGATATCGGAGAGCGAAGAAAAAACCAAATATTCGAGATATACCTACCTAACCGTATTATACTCTGTGTGTGTGTGTGTGTGTGTGTGTGTGTGTGTGTGTGTGTGTGTGTGTATATATATATATATGATCTTTATATCCCTTCTTAATCTTTCGAACGAGTAAGTTGGCGAATCGAGTAACGAAGAGATTATCGAAGGATTAAGAAGGGAAATTGAAGAGCAGCGAAAACAGACAGCTTCTGAGTCAAAAGCGTTCGTAAGAACGGAAACAACCGGTGGATAATTGCTAATTGGAAAAAGAAATTTGGTAATTCGTCAGTTCGGAATGATTGGAAGGATAGACGAGTAGATCCAGAAGAAGATCGAGACACACGTATGCATTTATTGCGACTGCAATATCGCGAAACGAGTAGGAAACGCCGTGTGCAAACTATTTGAGATTCTTTTTTACGCCGGAGACGTTATCGATCGGGTGCTGCCAGTGCCTTTCTCAAGCCCCGGCTGGCGGTCGCGTCGCCAAGCCCTTAGGAATTTTGGGATGCACCGCAATATCGAAAGCGTTCGAGCAAACGACGGCCTGGCCCATCGAAATTCCACTGAATCGCAAGCACCTACTTTTTACCTTGGTCTATTTTAAAGTAGCGTTTTCAGGGCGTCCGAGCGAAAGTTCAGCGATGGAATAGAATTTCCGAGGAAACGTGATTCTCCAGGACGTTCGGTAAATTAAACTGTTTTGCAAAATTCCATCGAAACACGGTGAAACACGCTCGTTTTTAACCATTTAACGAGTCATTATTTTATTTTCATATCGTAAAACGCATAGTCGTTCGAACACTGAATAAAAATAAAAGAAAATATCCGGTACATCCGCTTAAAAAACATTTATCTGAATCAAGCGAGGTGGAAAATTCATTTTTACAGAAAAGAATCGATGTGACGAAAAATCGCGATATCTCTACGGTGGCCGTGTTCCGCGTATTTTTCATTCAATTTTCTTTTACTGGGAATATTTTTAATGACGTAAGCCCGTCAGTTTATACAGTAGCCACAAGGCCATTAACGAGGAACACGACAAGTCACATTTCGCGTCTTTTACATCGTGTTATTATGCGTGAATTTATCACCTATATTCAGAAGGTACATACGGCTTTCAAATAGAATATTTTTTCATCGTACCCTACTTTTCTTATCGTATCGTGATTTGTTTTTCTTTTCTCCTTCTTCTTCTTCTTCTTCTTCTTCTTTTTCCTCTTCTTCCTCCTCTTCCTCTTCTTCCTCTTCTTCCTCTTCTTCCTCTTCTTCCTCTTCTTCTTCCTGCTCCTCCTCCTCTTCTTCTTTATCGAAGAAAAATTTAGAACCGTAGGAAGGAAAAAGGGAAAAGATATACAATTGATCGCGATCGCAATCGTATTGCTGTTAATTCGATGAAACTATCGTAGTTTCAAAGTCCTTTTAGACCACACGGACGTTTAATGCTCGTCTTAATATATTCAAATGAGTTTTGCTCATTGGCAGCAAGTCGGCTTAACTTGGATCGTGTTTCATTAGATCTCGTTAAAACGGACTTAACTGGATCAGGAATAATAAGGAATAATAAGGAATAGTAAGGGAACCGCTGATGGACAGAATCAGGGTTTCTGCCGCTTGAAAAGTGTGGAAAAGTTAGAAGGTATCCTTGCTTGGATGGGATATGGGTGTCTCGCGTTTCATCGTAACACGTCTTTGGTAAGAATTTTCTTGCTGCGACGTAACTCGATCGTAACGCGCGTAACGACCTATTCGCTATGGAAAATATTCTAGTACGTTTAGATAGAGGAAAGCAGGATCAAATTTGACGCAGTATCTGTATTTCGATGTATCGCAGTTCTCTTCTGGATAAATAAACGAACGTGACAGCAAGACTGAACAATTTTCGACAATGGCGAAGGAAGAACGAGAAATTTACCAGAGAAAGAAGGGAAGCCAACAAGCCAGAAACGCCGAGACGATGATTCCCAATGTTCTCGCAGCCTTTCGTTCCCTCCTCATTTTGCTGCTGCTGGTGATCGGTGGATCTTCTGGTTGTGGATCCGGCGACGATTGATCCACAGTTGGCAGCGTGGTCAAACCGGCCGAAATCCCATTGATCTGCAGATGTTTGTTCAAGAGCGCTGCCGCCACTTTGCTCCTGCAACCAAACGTCCTAGCTTCATATTTCTGTTCATAGGCAAGTCTGGAAAATAAAATCCGTCGAAAGCTATATTAAGCGTCGAAAGTAGTCCCGCTGAACAAAAGTAGCTTGTATATACATTTTTAGGCTTGTTTCAAAGCCTACTGATATAATCGCGATCATATAATCGCTATAGTCCTGATGAAATTTTCAAACGTTTTATATATTAATACGGGTAATATTAATAATATCGATGAATGGTTCGCACAAACCTTGTTCAATCTACCTTCGTCAATCTACCTACCGTACATTGAAAATATAATTGCACGTATTTGACATTTCCTATCTACGAATATGGTACTTTGTTGCAAAAGACGTTAAATAAAATATCGCTAAACGTGCGAGCGTTGTCCTTTTAAGGCGTTATCTCGGCCGAGCGAGCGACTTTCGCCGGTCTATTTTCCAGCTAATACGCGTATCTGAAGCTGCCGAGAAGAATGGGCACCGTTATAGCTGGTACGAAGCGCGTCCGACTATAGACGTTCCATTGTCACTGACGCGCTTCGTTTCCGCTGCTCCGATACTTTTTCTCTCCGCGCCATCGCTTCTCGATCGCGCTTCTTCTTCCATCGATCTTCCTCTAACATTCTAACGCGCCTCGACGATTCGATTTTCAGGAAAAACGAAAGCTTGTTCGATGCGTGGATATTGAAATACTCGCGCTAACTTTCGTACGATACTTTTAAACGAATATTTTTCTAAGCGCGTGAAATTATCGTTTCGTTGTAATTCGATGCTAGTTCGCTGTACGTTACACGTTTGGAGAGCCGAGAGAGAAAAGTTTGGCAACGATTTAAAAATTCGCCGCATCGTCCACGAATCATTACATCGGGATAGCATCTGTTTCAAGAATATTCGAATAAGGAGAAAAATATTGAAAAGACGACAAGTTTCCTAGAACTAGATTTCAACTTACTTAGAACTTAGAAACTAGTTTTCAATTAGATGTTTCGATTGGAAAGCGAACGTTGCTGGAAAATTGGCGAATACTAAATGATATCGCGAAATGAATATCGCGTTAAAGCAAATATTGAAAACTTTTATCGTTTCTCCCCCTGAAACTCGAACATCCGCGAATAAACAAGATCTTTGCGTCGCATCTGCGATCTCGAGGGATCAGATCGGCCGGACACGATAGAACAACGTTTGCTTTTGTACGATAAAAGTCGTCCTATCGATCTGAAAGCTTTTTCGTTCGAGTAACATGGTCGGCGTTCCTTCGAAGTGGAATTAGAAAGCAGAGACGTCGGGGAGGCTGGCTGCAGATTTAATTTTCCCTTTGACCGGCAAAGCACTCGCTGTCCCTTGGAAACAGATCTGATTTTGCTCTGCGTAGAAATCCTGGAACATGCAGAGGCGCGTACAAATCGAAATTGGAATCGGCAAAGAAAGAGCCCTCTGTGTCCGGGCTGAGCTACCGCGGACACTGGTAAACTTGAACGTCGTTAAAGTCGAGGACGGATCTTTCGATCGTATTTCGAGTCGTTCGACCGATGGACCTCGTTCCAACGACGGACTAAGACATTAAGACTCGAGTACAATGACTCGAGATGGTTTGGTTTTCGGATAAAATGTGAATTTGACGTACAGTGGTTCGGCCAAGTATTCGAGAAGCGATTAGGAAAAGCTTAGTTAGTCTCGCACTGGAAAAATTTGTTGGACAAATTTTGTTGGAAAAATTTGTGGCGCGAAGGAAGAATCTCAAAATCAGGCCGATAAGCTATTATTTTAATTAATCGGCGTTTAATCGGTTAAGAACGGTTCTTAAAGTAAGCTAAGTTCTCCCTAGGGGAAAAATATTCACGAACGTTTGTTCGAAGAATTCGAAAAATTCGAATTCCGAAAAGCCAACTTCGAGGCATAGGGGTTTCTTGCCTCGTTGGAAAGACGTCGGTCGATGGTTCAGCAATCGCCAGTTAATTGGATAATATTTCCCCGGGTGGAAACTTTTTTCCAAGAGCATCTATGGAAAAGCGTGTTGCTGGTGAGGCAATCCACGTGGAAAGGGAAATCGAGAAAAGATTCGGATGAAAGAGGAAAGTTTCCAATCGAAATCTGAAAGTAATCTTCCAAGATCCTGATAAAAGTTTCCGTGATTGCGTTCTCGATGGTTCTTGGCGTTTCATCTCGTTTTTCTTCGTCAAAGGTGACATAACCCAATGAGTTTCTCTTTTCTCCTTCCTTCTTTTTCTTTCATCACCTCGCCCTTTTTACAAGCTATAAGAAACAGTGGAGTAATTAGTTTGCCGGTGAATCGTTTCCTGTCCTGTTTCAAGTGGCAGCATCGCGAATCAAACGTAAAATAACGACGGTAGTAATTATACGAAGTAAGTAACGTGAAATAGGTCAATCGATATTATTAATCGTTAATTTAATCATTATTCCTTCGTTTGTTATCAATTCGAACAGGAATAACCGAACGTAGATTGCGTACGTGTACGTGCATACGTACGTGTTATAATTTAGATGAGAATAGGTCAAAAATCTCTCTCTATTTCTCTCTATTTCGTTCGTATTTTATGACTAATTACATTTCACGACAGAATGAAAATGTAAATATTTGCATTTTTATGGATTTAGCATGGTAGAGGAAGTAGGTTCGTTCTTAATTGTATTATTCTCCATTTTTCCGGTGGATAAGGGCTGCCTCCGTCGCCTCGTGACGGAAATAATCGAGTTACTGCGTTAAAAACGCAAAGTGTTCCGCGAAGATCGAGTTTCGAAAAATTGCGTTCTCTGGCATCGTGTCGGCCGTGCATCGAAATGGTAAAATAAAAGTCTTACCTCGTTTATACCTAATTTATAGAATACCGCTGCGTTCTAGAAAATTGGTGTGCGACCAAGCGCGATTACAAAGTTGCGATAGTGTCAAGCTTGCTTCTCATCGTTTCATCGATTGTTGATAGACTGTATCGCACTTATTAGGTATTTATACATTTATGTTAAATTTTGGGATAAAAAATCTATAATCTATAATCTATAATCTATCGCGAGTAATTCCAAAAAAATATGAAAAATATCGAAAGTTTCTTCTCGTTTATACCCAAGATGATTGGACGATCGACGATCGACGATCTGAAATAGGACAGAAAATCGGAAATAGGATAGAAAATTCTCACGTTTAATTTACAAATCATGGCCGTACTGTCCGACTATAAACTGGCTCGTACTACTCGATGTGTGCGCGCCGATCGAATCTTTCGCAAACGCTTTTGCCGAATCAATGGCATAGAACGAGGATAGAAACAACGTGATTCCAAGATCCCTTTTTATCTATCTAGGTTTTTAAATCGAAGCGTTCCTTCCGAAAGCGACGCGCAACGCCCAAGAAAACGTAAAGATAGTTTCGTTCAAAACTATTTTCCCCGATTTTATCCCTGGTCGAAACGTTAGAACGCTCGAATATTTTTCAATGCAATCGAAGTAATCGATTTAGACATATCGATGGACATAGGTAAATTTATTTATGCGAAAATGTAATCGCAGAAAACTAGCGTCCCGTTTGAGTATATATGCGAAAATTATATAACACGATATTACAAGTAGATAGGATTAATTTTAACGACGCTAGCGTGAGCGTGTTCCGAGGAATAACCACTTCGGTTCTAACGAAGTCAAATTAATGCCTGAATGCATAAATAAAATGTCTGGAGAGCTTACGGTTACCCAGTTCACCGATCCTATCGAAAATTTACAGAATGCGGTGAATTTCCAACGTTATCCGAGAAACCGTTCGAGTGGCGTATATCGACCGTTGAATTCTATGCCGACACAATGCATTTTTACTCGAGTATTCTCGATTATCCTATAAATGGACGGATCCATCCTTTATATAGCGCAACCTTGACTTCGCCAATTATTCGTTATCATACCGAGGAGCTGATATTCATTTTCAAATCGATAACCCACTGTCTTCTCTGTCTCGTGTAAACGTTCAAAACTCGATACGAATTAAAGATACGAGATACTTCGATCGCGCGAAACAAGTAACGGCGTAACTATTCTATGAAAATTACACCGTTCACCGATCGATAGAACTTATAGCGATAGTTCTTATCCTCTGTTTTTTAATCTGGGGGCATTTTTAAAATTCCGTGCTACGACAATTCGCTTGAAAGTGAAAAATCTCGATCATGGTGAGAGTCGTTGGAGTCTGCGAGTAATTTCTTTGCATTTGTATCAGCTTTCTGTAGAATAAATGTCGATACGTTTGAAATTTTACGCCTCCATCGCCCCGTATATTTTCCACAGGAATTTCCAGTTATTCGATTCGATTGCACTTTTCGTCATCTAACGATCAATTAACTTTATTTTATGGAGTGGATCGTGTAATACCATATCGTATAAAACCATAATAAAACCATATAAAGAAAAGGATGTGCGTTAGTTTATTTAAACGAGAAAATGCTTTTTCTATATGATACCGACATCCATATATACAGGATTCTTACGCGTTTATTATTCGAGACTAATTAAAACGAGAACATTATCAAGTCTAAGATTATTTGCTATTTTATTTCACATCATCGAAGCGAAGGAATATCGTTAGCTATTTACGATGAAAATGATAAATTATCCGAGTCTGTAACCGTCATAAGATACACAAGTGAAACAAAGCGATTCGTTGTTGAATTTGAGCGATGTAGCGATCAAAAACGAGAAAACTAACCGCGAGATTTGCACATAGCGGATTAACAAACGGAAAGTATAAATATTCTTTAAAACGTCTTCGTCTCGTACGTACGCAATCGAAACGAAATCGTACTTTTACTATACTATTGTACTTTCGTGAAAGAAGTAAGATCCGACGACACCGAGAATCGCTTGAAGATAGAATTTTCGGCTTGGTGAAATGTAAGGAGGGTTCGCGATCCGGATCAACCCGTCGGTCATCCTCTTCCTCACGTCCGAGGAAACCGAACGTTGTACCGACGATTTCGTGATAAACCGACGATGTCAAGCGTAAACACGTAAGCCGGAAAATGGAGATGGAATGTCAAGGAACGTATATTTCTAACGTTTCGATGTTTTTAACCTTTAAATATTTTGCTCGAAACAACGATACTTTACATAGTAAACATAGTGAATGCGGTTTTCTTTCGTACGATTATCGTAAGATTATACGTAGTTTCGTGATTTCCGATTAAAAAATTACAAGATTAAGACAGATTATGAGAATGACAATGATAATGTGGCTACTATATCGGCAATGTAATGGCAATGTCGCTGGTTTTTCAGGATTTTCTGTGAAAAGAAACGGCTGCCGACCGATATTCGCGGAGGACAAAAATAAAAACGACAGCAGTCTCTTGTATCGGGAAAGCCAAGAGGAAAAAGAGGAAAGAATCGTTTGCCTCGAGAGAGGTACTCTTGAACTTTTCAGGTCAAACAAGTTACCTGGTGAATTTTTGATGCTCGCTACGCTAAAACTCGCTAAATTACCGGCGAAACTTTTCAAACTAATTTCATCAACGTTACGAATCGCTACGAGTTGCTGCTTCTCTGCATCGATCGAAATTAATTAACGAGTCAAACAGAAACGTTGAATTCTTTGAGCAAACTTTTTTCTCATGCTTTACGTGCCACCATTGCAGTCTTAAGCTTGTTTCTCAGCAACGTCTACGAATATTTCCTTCGAAACATACGTGTATGGGTTATATCCGCGAAACGAATCTGTTCGTACTTCTCGTACCAATTTCTTCGTTCTTGTTAATTCCATCGTAGTAGTAGGCTGTATAAATATCATACATACATACATACATTATATATATATATATATATTTGTTCCCGATGTATCGATCTGCGTTCATCACCTATAATTCTTATCTTTTTATTTAGCCTTATTTTTATTTAACGTCGTGTATCAGTCCACGTCGGTTTTAGGGTATACGCACGCATTGATAGAATGGAAGCAAAAGTTCCAACGATCTTCGCCTTGACGCACGTTGTCAAGGACACTCTGCTGAGCAATCCCCGGAAGGTTTCAGCCTTTATACCATATAGTAGGTACGGTATGCTGCTTATCGCTTGCAAAAGGATATCACCAGTATGTATAAAATATTTGCAGGAGCTTATCGCTATATCTGGTAGGATTTTGGAATTTTCTACTCACGTTACCTTGGTTTAATTAGATTTACGTAAAAATAATAATATACCGCGATAAATATCCGCGGTCTACCGACTACCAGAAAGCCCAAGGGTGCCATACAACTGCTAACTTTCCAAAGTTAAACCAACTGGCCAAGTTGCCGGGTACACTCGACATTTTTAAGGGCAGTTTGATTAGCGTTCTACGCGTAAGCTTCGATGAATTTTCGAAGCAGGGTCGATCGATAGCCAAGGGGGCAAAGTTTCCAAGTCGGTTGAGCACGTTGCCTGGAAGCTTTCAAACGGTTGGTACTTTCAAACTCAATTAGCACCTCGGCTACGAAAGATCCGCAGGGCTTTGGTAGCTCTGGTAAAGTCCGACCGATTATACTTTATATCGCAGCATGAAGCTGGGTCGATTCGAAATTTTGATAAGAAAAGATTGACTTTTCGAATTTGTCGAACGAAAGATAGATGCTGTGGCGGAGAAGTTGGGAGTTTCGAAGCTTCGACGATAGACCTAACCTTTTTCCCCGATTCGCAAAAGACCTAATGTTTTGCACGTTTTTCCTTCGTATCGAATAAATTTTTATCGCTATCGTGCCTACAAGCCACGATATCTAATCTATAATTACAAATAATGACGAAATATAACATTTCAAAAATTCAATATGTTCAAGGTGCAAATGGTAAAATTAAAATTTCCAATTTCCAATCCAATTTAATGGTAAAATTAAAATCTTATGAAAATGTCTTAACCGTTTAATATATTATGATGTGTGTATTTTACGATGTATCAAGTTTAGAGATAGATTTACCGCGTGAATGCTGTGCACAGAATCCCTTCGCCGTCACAGATGCTTACAGACGATGGGCAACCGTAGGTAGAAAGATAAAGAATCCAACAGAAATCTGCCGGAGACTTCCTCTTTACGCAACATATCATACGACACATTGCCTCGTTCTCCCGCGGAATGTTCCGAGCAAAGCACCTGCCGTTCGAAGAAACAAACTCGTAAATTCGAAATAATCGTCCTAGCAACGAGTAGGGATTTCACGACGTGTCAATTATACCGGTGGAAATGTACCGTCACTCTATATTTTCTCCGATCCAACGGAGACATTCTTATTTTCTGAAGAAATTCTCTTATACGAAGGAAATTGGTCGATATAAAGTTCGTTTTAACACTTTCGATTACTCGTATGGGTATTGTATGATATTTTTACGATATATAGTTACGATATAGAAAGATATACGCTCGAAAGAAACAATTTGCAAATATCTGCGAGTCGATCGATGTCGCAACGGATTCCCAATGGACTCGGAAGGTACAGCCAGCGGCCGATTCATCGCCGATCGATCGATACTCGAGCGTTACGGAAACGCAATTTATTCGACCTGCGAGTCTCTGCTGCATACGTCTTTGCAAACTGGGACGATCATCGATCGACCAGTACCTATCAACGATCCATTGCCTCGGTTGTCTCTCTTTATCATGGTATATCTTATATCTTCGGAGGCAGTGGAGGCCAGTGGAGGCAGTGGAAAACGGCAGAGAAACGAGAACAACGAAGTAAGTAACAATCGTTTGGATCGAGGCCACAATTGGATAGACAAAGTTCAATTTCAGCCGGTAAGAGAGCGGCACCGACATTCGGTCAGCTTAAGAATATAGCCCACTGTAGAATACCAGATTTTCCTGCTTCTGATCAGTATCCTGAAGCGACCGTAATAAAAGCGTCCTCTTTGACAACGCTTTCCAAGTTTCCATTTACTTTCCGCTTTCTTTTGCTCGAATATTCACGATAGAAGCTCTATGAAATTTTACAATGTCGTTAAAACGAATATTCGATACGATCTGTCAGCCGCGTATACGTAAACAGGTTTTTGGGTTTGAATCTTTTCCTACTGCCGTTTCTTTTATTATTATCGTTGCGTGTATATCAACGATAGGATCCCTGTCGCGTCTATTTTTTAATTCGTAAGATTCTAAGACGGGCGTTAAGTTGTAAGATAATGTAAAAAGAATAGAAATTTGTATATATGCGACTTTATCCTCGATTCTCTATGAAATTCTTTTTTTCGCTCGTGGAAGAAACTTGATACATATAATATAAGTTTGACGTACTATAGCGTAACGGAGAAACACTACGTCGTGACAGGCATACGTTTCTGAACGTTGAATACAATTAATTTTCTGATCGTATAGAAAATAAATTCGGTCGATTCGGTCCGACCAGATGTTGCAGATTAATTTCAGCTCTTTTATGCTAATAAGTTACGATAACACGCAAATCCACGATATAAAGATAACATCCGTTATCCACTTGTCGTTACACGCGCCTCTCTCATAAAAATCCAAAAATATTCAATATTCTCACAACTTATCATTAATCTCATAGGAATTTGAAATTATTCAACTTGGATCCTTCGCGCTCCAAACTAATGCGTAACAAGTTTCCGAAATACGAATCTCCGTTACGTTATTCGGATCGAATCGAACCTCTGTTCTGTTATATCCATCCTCCATAAACATAGCCGACACCGTTGAAGAACAGGCATTCCATTTTTCTGGCTAAGGTGATCTAATACGAGCCAAAAGGAAAGAAAACAATCCGATCGAGCAACCGCTTTGCGATCAATTCTTTTGCGTAAGAAGGCGTCGAAGCGTATGCACGATTCGTATCCTCCGATTGGCTCAAGCTAAAAGCGTTTTCCTGTTTCGCGACGGGGATCGTGAATCGTCGGTCACTGTACCGGACAAAAATGTTACGATCAAGGTGGAAACGTTCGGATCTTCCCCGGTGTTCGTTATCGTTCTAGCCCAGCTATCGAGAAAGAAATCGAATTGCATTTTTATTACGGATTAAATCCTCCCCCCCCTCCCCTCCCCCACCTCTCCCTTCCGTCGACGTTGTTACGAGCGTTTGGTCGCGTGCACGCTGCACACGGTCGATCAGTTCGATACCAGCGGAACTGTGCTTATCTAAAAAATTCGTTATTTGGTCGTCGATGCTCCGGGGTAATAGTATCGAGCCCGATGAATCGCGCGACATGCTGGTATCGAACGGAGGATTAAACGGCTTTCCATTAACTCGTTGAAGGATGGCATTGATTTTGCCAGGAATTTCTAAGGGATATCGTCGAGATTGTTCGGAAAACGTCCGACCGAGGACGTTTCTAAAGTTTAAGGTGAAAACTATTTACAGAAATTCATATTTTTACGAAGATTCTTAAACAGGACAACGAGTACTATATTTTTCGTATTTTACATGTTTCACGTACATTACATGCAGTATTTTGCATATTTCCTGCATTTTACGCATTTTTACACTTTCAAATTTTCTACTATCTAAATGCATAAAAATCTGCTGTCTAGCTGTTTTGTTTAAACGACTTCGTTGATTCGAATGCGAAATTATTTGATCAAATTGATGAAATTGTTTTTCTTTTCTTTCTCTTTTTTTTTTTTTTTTGTTTATTCCAAGTAAAAAATTCGAACCAAACGGAACATCCACCATATTACATCCATTTTGTTGCAACACGTTCATCCACTCGCGACGCGTACACGCTATTAGTAGCAACAGGCGTTGCCCAATTTTCGTCCGAATATCTCACAGTTAGGTGTTACGATAACAACCGGTCGAAGGCAACGAGCCAAACAACGACAACAATGTCGTTACAAGGGCTGACAAAGCGAGCATTAGGGAGAGAGAGAAGGAGAGGAGAGAAATTAAGGTACTCCTTGGAAACTATTTGACAAGCATCGTGCTTTGTTCGACGACGACCTCTGTTTACCGAATCGGGTTTCGCGATAGCGACTTTTCATTAACCTACGTATCGATGCCGCGCGTTATTCTCGTGTGTGAAAAAGCTCGCGTCTCTCTCTCTCTCTCTCTCTCTCTCGGCCTAGACTTCTTCGCGTTATGATTCTGAAGGAATCGGTGTTCCTTGACGATGTTCGATCCTTGAAACTCGCTGACCGTTTCCATTCTTCTCTGCAAAGACGAAGGATGGCAAAGAGAACCTTATTTCTTTTATCGCTTAACCGGCATGGAGAAAACGTAATTTCTGTGATCGCTATTAGCGGATAATGGGACGAGATGAGAATCTGGTGCGAAAGTTCTGTGGCAAAGGAGAGTGAATTTCGACGTTTCGACGTAATGATCTTCCAATCTTCTAAAAAAAGTTCTAGAATTCTTGTTGAATTGAAATTTCGCTCGGTGCGTAAACTGTCCGAGTTGACTACGGACGGTTATTTAAATATATTTGTCCCTAGAAGGTGGAACGTAGGGCGAAAAAGCGTAGACAAAGTTGTTTCTTTTGTAGATTTCGATGCTTTAATTTCTTCTCCTTTTCCGTTATTTGTAGTCGTATCGTCATTCAGAAGGCGGTTCGCTAATTCTTGTATCGACTTTGCGTCAGAAAATGGAGGATCGTGGACGAACCGGAGCCAATCGGAGGTTGGCTGGATTTGAAACGCGTTTATCACCTTGGACGTGATCGAGTTTCCTCGACCGTATGCGGAGTTTCGTGAAAATATCGTTGGAACGAGTAACGGGATCCAACAATTCCTCGTTATTCGATTTGCCAGCGAATGCCACACAGCGCCTTCCTTGGTTAGCGAAACGATTCGTTCGCAAGGTAAATATTCTCACTAACGCCGGTGGAAGTTGCTTGTTGAAGTTTCATCGAGGTCGTGAGACTGGAAAACGGAAACGGTGGCGGAGCTTGAACGACGGTGAATCCAAAGGACGGTGAATCCACCGTCTGCTAGTCCATCTGTTTCAGAGTTTCAAGCGATTTCGTTCGCCGAGTGGGAAAACTTTTGGTCGAATCGTTCGTTCGAACGTGATTCTTTGAAATGCTCGAAGAGCGAAGATACGGTGTAGCGTCGTGTTCGCGTATCTCGATCTCATTTAGATGAAGAACAGATTCGTGAGAAGAAACTTGGCGTAAAATATTGTTATACGCTTTTACTCGAAGTAGGTAGATAGAAGTAGACGGAAGAAGTACGGAAAAATCGTTTTAAAAGTGGTGCGCGAACGCGTTTCGAGCGTTGCAACGATATCGCAGATGGACGGCTCGGGCGCGATCGTTGCCACCATCGAGAGCGCAATTACTCGCGTGTAACGCCGTTGATAAAAACGACACCATAGTTAGCCGATATGTTTTTCGTTTCTTTCCGAAATTTCATTGCAAGAATACTATATTATCGAAGGTATGCTCTATGTATGTCGATTATAAATATTTTTACTTCGATAGACGATGGACGATAGAACTATATTAAATTGTTTACTTCTATGGGACGTACAACAATTTCAAACTCTTACAGCATATAAAATGTATCTAATACCGTTAAACGATTGACTGAAATGTCAGTGGAACTGTGGCATACGGAAGAAGCACCGACGACGACACGAACCAACGTTCGAAACGATATTCCGGCTCGTGGGACCAATAAGTAAATATGGATAGCGCTTGGTCAGACCGTTCCATTCGGGTGGATTACACGAGCGAAGATAGTGCCTGGTCGAACGATCGCACCGAAGCAGTATCCGATAAAGCAAGTAAAGTAAAATGGAATAATAGCTGTGTTAGATTGGAAGTAGGAACGCGGGCTGGGATTTGCATAATGAAGTCATTGTAGACCGTGTCCCGAAAGATACCGCGGTATTTCTGCTTCCTTGATTTACGAATCGCAAAGTGGAAAAGACCTAAAAGATCGTAGCGTGGCATACATTTCGAAGCGTAAATATACCGACTAGCCTTTGTTATACTCGATTTCGTAATACGATATGGAAATGAGAAACCGCGTTAAACTTCCTTTAAAGTCACGATTCTTCCGAACAATAACGTTTACCTTATAGGGAAAAGATTTCGTTTCCGCTTAAAAGACAAGAATCGGGTTTTTCGTGGAGAGAAATCCTTCCGAGGGAATAGGTAACGTCGATTTATTATAATTCTACTTTTTTCGAAAGAACGTGCGTATAAAGCGTCGTTAACGTAAACGTACTAGCAAATTTAAAGAAATCTCCTTTTTAATCTATATCGTCGTTTAATTCTATATTTGATATTATTTTATCAATAACGATGGAACACGATGGAATATAACGATGGAAGACGAACCGAGGAGATGATTTCTAGAGGTGATTTCTAAGGTGTTTAAAACGCGCGTGAATAGCCGGATTATATTACGATAACAAGCGTAAAAACTCATATAATTCGAAGATTAAGCGATTATTCTTAAACGAATCATGATAATAAAATTGGTACAGCGTATACGTATAGAAAACAAACAAGCGAAATAAAACGGGTCTGATTATCAGACGACAGAAAGGGCAGGAAAAGGAAAAACGTCATGTCGTATCGATGGATAAGAAGAACGGCAGGAGAAAGGAATGGTGGAACGAAAGAAGAGCAGCGTGGTGAAATACACGAATGTATTTACTTGCTGATATGTTCGTCGTGCTATATCACGCTCGTCGTTAACCCACATTGCACATTTTTTAAGGAGGTAGCAAAAAGCAGATTTGATCGATATCAATGAACCGACGTACATTTATCAACGACGCTTGCATTTCTTTCCGCGATGAAATTATTTTTCTTGGAATCTCATTTTATATTCGATGCTTAACTTTTACCACGAAATAATCAGACACAGAGAAGAAGATATCGTTTGATCGAAGAAAATTTGAAACGGGATCGAAATATTAGGAGAATTCGGCGAAACTAATAGATTGTCGTTGTGTTAGGAGATTGCTGGCGCGATTCAAGTTTCCAGCGTAAGATAGATGTACGTGATATGCGCGACATTGATTGCGCGAACGATGAAAATCGACGAGAGATCGCACGACGATTGCGATCGGTCATAGCGAGAGGAAACTTTATGACAAAATAAGTAAACGACTTGTTCTTTTCGAAGGTGAGAGACGAGTGATTCGGTTCGCCGAGGGTCACACAGTGTCGATTACAAGGCACGCCACGTTCGCTGGCTGTGAAAGGGGAAGGTAGACTCGTTCGAGGGTAACGTTGATCTTCGCTGGCGATGTTACTCGTCGAAGTAATAACGAGTAAGCGTTACTGAAACTCGAGCAGCTGCACGCTGAAGCTCGATAACGATTGTGTTGATGATTTTCGCTGGAATCGGCACTCGCGGAAAATTGATCATTTCTTACGACGATGAAATTATTAACACTTAGTTATTAGTTATTAGTTATTAGTTAGTTATTATACGAGAATGACCGTAACTATCTAAAACTATGCATATTGAACAACTTTTCGTTTATACAATAGATTATATTTTCCGGTATATTTCTTGAACTTTTGATTTTTTTCGTTCAACGTCGTTTAAATATCGACATATCACGTTGGTACCTATGAAATGTATCGTTAATAAGCCGTAGATGTGTGCGCGTACACGCACGTACGATTTATTAGAAATTTAAAGATACAAAAATACACGGAATCGAATTAAACAAGGTAATTCGCGCGGTCATTGCGATGTAACGAGCGAATAAACTATCGCCATACGAATTGAATAATTAAATAGATGTAAATTAATAACAACTACAAAGACGAACTCCGCTATCCTGTAACGCGTCGATAGGAAAGAGAGGGAATGGATAAAACGCGAACGAAAGCTTCGAAATTTGCTGTTGCTAGGCTAAGTACGAAGTCATTTGTGCACGGCGATCGTTCGTTATTGCAAGAAAAAATTCATTTCAATTCAATCGTCGATATCGAATGATCTATCAAAACCACGATTCCCACTATATCATTGTTCTCGTCCTGTCAATACGAGATGGCGTCGAATTCAAAATTCAAAATTGCATAATAATCCGGCCATTGGCGTAACGACTATCGAGAGAAGATATATCGAAGATAATAAATATTTCGAAATGAATTCGATCGCTGCATGTTTTTCTCACTTAACTGAAGTTAACTAAAGCTAACTAAAGCTAACTAAAGCTAACTAAAGCTAACTAAAGCTAACTAAAGCTAACTAGAGTTAAAGACGTTTCATTCGTTTACAAAAACTTGCTCTACAAAATGTTTTGCTAAACAAAGAAATGCCCGTATTATTAATATTTAAGGAAAAAGATGCACGTCTCACGATCTAAACTGACGCGACAAAACGTTTTAAAGCTGCTTTTGCAACGACTGCAGGATTATTACGATTTTTCTTCGTATTGGTAATCGAAGACCACAACGGAGTACTCGAATATAACGCTGAAATTTACTTTACTAATATTCGAGTAAACCGATACGTATCTTCGATCTTTTAACAGAAATAAAACCGTACTATATAATTCCTGTGCAATACATAAAGCCTTAAGATATTACTTAACAAATTTAACGTTAAAAGCAACGTTAAAAAAGAAAAATAATAATAATAATAATAATAAATAGCAAACATACGTATAAGTAAGGAAAAACATAAAGTACGAAAAAGTTTTTCTTCCAGCAACTAACAAACTCGTGGTATAAAATGGATTTTCGGAGGGAAACCTGTATGTGTATTTTCGACTAATCTCGTGGAAAGTAAAGAAGCAATTTCGAAAATGCGGGTGAATTTTTATTCGAAAGTTCGTACATCACTGTGATGTAAGGAAAGTTCAACGATTAATAGAGATGTGCGAACCGAGAAATTGCGTAACAAGTTTCCGTCGGCCGATAGTCCTGAAACGAGATCGATCGTCGATCCGATATTTTCATTTTAACAGGATAAAAAAAGGTTCTTCCGCTGGATGAATTTTTATAAGAGTACAAAGGGTACGCGAAGTCGAATCGATCGACTCCACCCTTTTCAAATAATTCGATATTATTCTAAATTCGAAACTCGAACACCGTGTAGCGTCTAGAAATTATTATTCAATTTTTGTGTCATCTTCGTACACGTATATAGTTATAATTTAAAAAAAAATTTATTAGAATACAATGCCGCGTATACGTAACACGAAGCGTGATACGAGGATCGGAAATAGCCTGCGCATATATTCCTCGCGATAATTGTTCTATAGGTCTATAAACGTGAAAGAGGAATCAGATAAATTCTAAATTCCAAGTTGTAGATTCGCTTTATCGTCGATTTCCTCGAGATTTCCTCGATCGATTTCCATCGAGAATCGCCATTTAAAGCAATGACGAACGAGGGTGAGAAGAAAATCCTTCCGAAGCGATTTGAACTTTCGTTCGTCGAGATTGCACGATTAATATCGTGGATAGGGCGACAGCAACGATGTTTTCTTTCCACCGTTGATTCTTTGATCCACTTGAATCGCAGTTTCTAAAACGGCAGATGATCGCTGGTGTAGAAACCTTGTAAGAGGATCGAATCCTTATATAGAGAGCAAACTGTGGATATGTAAATGACGAGTGCGTTCTAGAAGCTTGAATTCGTCTCACGATTTCGCGCGAATCGCGCTTCCTCGGTTCGTTTATCCCAAGCATTCGAACGAGGGAGAAACACGATTTTCTTTAAATCGCTTCTCGGCAAGATCGTTCGACTTCGTTTTACCTCCTTCGCTTCTTCCTCCTTTGCTATATCCCATTCTAGAAGAACGTCGTAGTAAGTTATTGCCTGCTGGATTGCGAGTATTTGCGCAATTTCACGAAATTATCCACACTTTTATGGAGGAAAATCTGGATCGATAGTATTGGATATTATAACGACTACCGTAGATATTTTATATATTTCGATCGAATATCACGTGCATTGAAAATTTATATAGAGGCTGATCTAAACGTCAGTCCGCGCGATCTTTCGGCCGCTGTGGATAGTCGGACAGAGAAATATTTCGTTTTAATCGGCGGCAAACTTTTCTACAACGAAGATCGGTCAAAGACGTTCTTGTGCGAGTTTTCAAGCTCGACTTTCTCGAAAATGAAACATGCAGAGCGATCTCGTTACTCCCGATTTTCATCTTAGAATTTGATTTTCAGTCGCAGAGTCCTGTTGGCTTTGATTGTATTCGATTACTTCGATTTCACGAATTTACATTCACCGCGTAAGTATATAGGTAAAGTAATATATAAAATAATTTGTCGTTGTATTTAAACAAATTGCGAGAATCTAATGGGATTCTCTTTCGGAAATTTAATACGGTACCGTACGATGAATCGTTATCTCGATAACGTCAACGTCTGGCGTGCGATTTCGTTCCGATCGACGAATCAGCGCTCACCACCGACCATGTTGGTCAGAAATAAATATTGCCAGTCTAAAAGGCAATAACCGCTTACGGGAATACCATAGCTAGGGTAGGAAGCACATCAGCTTTTCCTGTTTGCACATCCTCCGCATCGCGTAATTACATTTACACGAGCGGAAATGGGGAACTGGGGCGCGACAACAAAATTGTCCCGAAAATATGCCGGAGGAAACGCGGTTACGGCCGGGCCGTAGCGAAATTCTCCAGTTAATAATTAACGTTCATTCGGAACGACAAATTGCTTGCCGACGGGCAATAAAAATTCGTTGAACGCTAATCGTTTCTCGTTGATTTGGTCGAATATCCCGTCACGGTGCACGCGTCGTGCATATTTTATTGTACGATGAACATTGCAACCAGATATTTCCAATCTTATAAAACTATCGATAACCAATCAACCAATACGAATAATACTACGACGCTGCGATAAGAATTCGTTCAAAGACGATCGTTAAGATAATCGTTATTTAATGTAACAACGTTGAGACTATCAAACGTTAATACGTATCCGTCATACGTACATCGTATGTACATACACGATAAGGAATAAATTCCACGTACTCTTGATATCCTAGAAATGGCATTCGTGTATCGCATTTCTCTCTCTCTCTCTCTCTCTCTCTCTCTCTCTCTCTCTCTCTCTTTTTAAAGTCGCTTCTGCGGATTTCTACACCTGCAACTTCCGTCTCGAGTAAAAGCTGTAAAAACTGCATCGGAAGGAAGTGTAACCGAAAGACTGGAGGGGAAGGAAACTCGGTAGCAGGAGCAGCGATATTTCGCTAAACGTATGGTCGGTAGTGGAGCATTTTTCAATCTTAGAGTTTTAATGAACACGAAACTTTGTTCCCCCGAAGGTTGTAAATTTTCGCGTAATTGGTAGAATTGAGCACGATAGCGTGGTAAACCTTGCCAAAGGTCTGACCGTGGCCGCTTCCTCCGCTATGCAAACGCTCCATTATGTGCAATCGCATGACACGAAAGTATAGCTAATGGAGAGCGTACTGTAACGACGCTTACTTAAGCTTTAATCGATAAACAAATATGGGAGAGGGAGAGACGATCGAAGCGTGTGAAAGCCAGGTATACTAGATGAGCGATTACCTTTCACCTGACGACGTGTCGGACGGATTAATCGAGCGGGGCGAGGGTGAATTCTTGCGGAAAATTTGCGCAATATCCGGATCATGGCCATTGTTAATTTCGTTAACGGGCATAATCGCGAAACTACGCTGTCGAGATCGTTTTAAAGTTGTAACGGGATCGAATTGCTTCGAGGCAAGTAGTTGCATTTTTCCTCCCTCTGCGTTATTCGTATTATGCCAGCAATCTGTTCTTATTAATCGGTCGTTTTATAGCGGTACCTTTTACATATTAAACTCAATACGATTCTATCGTATCTCGCCATGCTGCGCGTTTCGATATTTATTATTTCGGCCAAGCGATTACCTCTCGAAGCACGTCTACTCGGATCTGTTTTCCCCTTTACGACTCGAAATAAATAGTTAAGTGACCGCCATTTTCACGAGTTTACGGTTGACCGACTCTCTTCTACTCTTATATTTCTACAGGTTTTTCAATCGGTGAACAGCCGAAACGCGTTTTTCTTCTTACAGTCTGATCGATAAGGGTAAAACGAAACTACCCCGATGTTATCCGACTGATTCTATCTAATTCGCTTTTGTCGATCGTTCACGCGTTTCCTGTTTGACGGAAAAGGGGGAAAAGCAAGAGAAAAGCGGGGACCAGCGATTGGGAACACGAAGCGGATCGACCATTTGTTCCATTAGAAGCCAAAAACTCGCGATGAATAAATTCCATGATGCTCGAATACACGCTGTACAAATCGTATAACGTTCGGCATTGAAAAATGTTTACAACTTGATCGTTTCGCGTCTCTTTCGAATATTCTTTTTTTTTCTTCTTCTTCTTCTTCTTTTTTACGTTATAACGGAAGACTGTTCTTTTTATTACGAACGAATCGTTTCTAAATCGTGCATTTATGAAATTGAAAAACGAAGGATATAATCATTATAGTATAGATACAATTCATAGTATCATGGTATATAGTAGTCGGAGATACAATTGTGCGCGTCATTTCGACTATTTAAGGACGCTGTTAATCGAAAATGTAAATGAACGCGATCCTTCGGTGTTGTTAATTTCGCTTCCGGAAACTCAGTGGAATTTAAGTCGTGGCAATTTTCACCTTCGCGCTGAAGCATTCTCTGCAATCTAGTATGAAAACTCTTGCAATTCGAAAATTTCTTTCCCGAGAATGCTATTTAAAGTTCGTTCAAACTGCAAAGTTTATAGACGGGAATTAAATCGCGATGCATCGTAAGAACGATAAATAGATAACGATACAAATAATATAAAGGAGGCTGACGCGTTAAAGCTGAGGCTACCTTGCACATTCTCAAATTTACTTCAACTTGAAACCGATCAGATTGCATAGATCGTTCCTTAAACAAGAAATCGTTGCCGCGAAGAATCTTTTGATCCAAAGTTATTTTTACAAATCGATACATAACGCACATCGACACAGCGAAACTTGAACTTTGCAACTTCAACGAATCTCCTCGTATTATCCTACCAGAGTAAATTCCTCTATCAACAGCTTGCGTCGCTCTATATGTCCTCTATATCTCTGTTGCGGCATTTCCGAAAAAATTCTGTTATCCAGCTATCGATTAAATCGTGTTGTTTCAAAAATTAATGCCATCGATACCAATAGCAATTTCTTTGTTTCAATAAGTTTCTAACGAAAAAATCTTCGAAGACAACGGACGCCTAAGGAGACGTTTTTTACAAATAATTGGCGCTTATCGTAGTGGTAGCACGACGTGTAATCGTGTCAGGACAAAGTTAATTGGTCGATAAAATGGTGTTTCTCCGTTTCGATCGCTAAATCGCACAATCACGAACGATATTTATCGATATTACTCGGCTGTCCATGTATAATATTTCGCAAAATGTAACACCGAAAGTAATGTTTCAATATTACTGTTTCAAAGACTACGATCTGTGTGCAAAGTTATAAAGATAGATTAAACTGTAGTTGTAGCGTATTAAACAGCTAGAAAGAACACCGAAAGAAATATTGTCAGCAAACGAGATATACGAGTCCTGATGAACTGTGAACGAAACGAACGCGCAACAAACAGATCGGTATTTGTCGATGCCGAATCGACCGATCTACGCTGAGAGCGTGCAAATTTCACTGTACAAACCATGCCCCGGCTCGCCATCCTCGCTATCTTCCTTCTCCGATACACGGACTCGGATCGTCGTCCGAATTTTTGGCGAATCGCCAACCGAAACCTACTGCCGTTATGCAAATCAAATGCAAACTGTTGCATCGTTTCGCGAAAAGACGTCCTGGAAATTGAGTCGAGCATTTATCGATCGGGAAAATCGTTTCTATGGGTGAAGCGACAAGGTACGAATCTTCCTTGAAACTGTTTGTTCTCTTTGTTCTCCGTGTACGACGTGGCGTTTATCGGTTGTTTCTGTTACTTTACCTGCCATTACCGATGCTTCTGACTCGTGACTGGTCGCTGTTTTCGCTACCATTAAATTTCCCTCTCGATTCTATCGATAATTTCTTCGTCGCTTACGTGTCTAACGAAGAATCGTGAATCGCGAAATATACAGACGGTATTATGCTACATGTATAGTTGAGAATATTTCTGTTGTTGTACTGGCCGCCGATACTATTCGGATAGTCGTATGTTGAAATAAGGGGCGTTGGGATATTCGAACGTTCGGATAAAAGGTGTCGGAAAGGTTGAGATGCTACTGAACCTTTGTTTTAGGCAAGGGAATCGATTTGGAGGATAGCGGTGAAGACGTTAATATCGGGTCAGACGCTCCTGTTCGATAGCCAACGATAAGCGGATATTCAAATACCGAAGTTGCTTAAATTCTATTTCTTTACTCGTATTCGTAAAAGATATAGAAAAAGGTTTGATAGATTCGAAATGGCAGGCATAGAACTTAAGAACATATTTTCTAGGGTTTCGTGAAAATCTTTGCGAATGTTAAGTTTCGTAAAGCTTCGTTAAGCTTCGTTAAGCTTCGTTAAGCTTCGTTAAGCTTCGTGTCTGAACTGACACGGTGACATTGTACTTCCGTGTTCCGTGTATGGCTTCTCTCTGGCACGCGTCTGCGTTATTTTCGTTCTAAACGTGTATCGGACTCGCGTGACGATTGAAACGGAATTCAGTTCTACCCTATATAGTTGCTCTTCGATACGCCTTGTTTATTAAACCCCACCCCCTTGAGAGTTCTCGCAATTTTAAATCTCTCACCTTGTATCGACGTATCTTCCGATGTATCTGGTAGAAATCGATATTTCCTGCTTGTTAACAAGCGTCGTTACGACTGAGTGCAATTTCGTAGACGATATACGTACAGCCGACCTGCATATAAAACCTGAATATCTATCGATCGATTTACAGCACTTTCATTCTCTTGGTGTCTTCGTTTCGCTCTAGAATCTGAAAATCCGAATCGATTGAAAAATCGAACGAAATAACGTTCTACCGTTCTACTTGTGGAACACGTATGAAGCATTAATAGTCACGTCGCTAGTGATAACTTAACAAATTATTAATTAATCTACGAAAATGCTAGTTATTTCAATACTACGTTACATAGTTTTTCTTGTTTTAAACGTTTCTTCATTACAATTCTTCCGTTAAATAATTGCGACCAAGCTATGTGACCGAGGCTTTCGTTTCAATGAAATATCGATATTACGGAAGAAGACGTCATCCTTCTCGTCTGTTTTCGTACGAATAAAACGTTGACGCGTACTTGATTTAATTAAACCGCTTTGCGTTGCATCTTAATCGTTAGAAGTTACTTGTGCAATTCGTAATCGTACGATGATGCCATCGAAATGTCACGCGTAGTATTAAAACAATCGGCCAATGTTGCTTTATAACGATCAATCTGATTTATTCGTTCCGAGGGCAGTTTTAACTCGGATGACCAACGTTTCTCGAAAGCATCGCAATTAAAGTGAAAATTAAAGAAGAATATCTGGCATCTTGCGCGTGCGTGCAATAACGTTTCCTCGTTCTAAACTAATTTCATTTCTGGACAGAAATGTTACGACTCGATCGTTTGGATATGCCGGTTTTATGAAATTGCTGCTACGTTTACGACTGTTTCGAGATAGCTCGTAAATTAAAAAAATCGTTTAGCTAGGATAGAGAATATCGTTAATTTTCTTCAAAAGCTAAGTCTTATTCGTAGATAACGTTAAGATAACCATACACCGTTTAGATACAAGTAGGAAAGATCGGGCGACTGAAAATGCAGAAGAACGATGAGAAATAGCAGACTGCGCTTTTTCCAAAGAACCTGCTTATCTTCGTTTCCGTTTCGTTTTGTCGTCGTTAACTCGGCTCGAATCGACGAAAAGTCTCGCTCCGTTTCATCGTTTCATTCAGCAGCGCTACGTCAACGTCGAAGGCCATTTTTCTCCACGCCCGAACTCTATTTACACTGGAGAAACAGCAGGGGCAATGAGAAAGGAGAGAAACGGAAAGAGAAGGAACACGCGACGAGTTTAGCAAGCAGCGCGGAATAATCTCACCGTTTCTCGTAAATCGCGACTTCGTTCCTGGCAATTTGTTCCGCAATCGGTTGTTGGCAGTCGTTTCAGCGTCGCGATAAGCGACCGGAACGAGCGTTAGTCCGCCATCCGGCGGAGATCTTTCAATTTCTCCTCGTTAAAGCTCTCGGAACGCGGTCATAAATCGTTGAAAGAAGCTTTAAGCCCCGATACACCGCGGAGACATCGACAAACTGGCAATTAACCGACGATTTGTCGAGCCTGGCCTTGTCGCGCCTCCTTTCGACCGTTTTGCTCCTTTCGTAGGATCTCGAGCGCGTTTAACTTTGAAACCGGCGGGGATTTCCGCGTTTCCAACCAAATGCGCGGGATTATTTCTCATTACGGATGGGAAACTGACTTTGCTCTTCGCTCTTCGCTCTTCGCTCTTCGTTTTGCAATTGGTCGGAATTGGTCGAGCAACTGCGAACAATCGCGTCCCATTCCCTTATCTTTCTCATCGCCGCTCTAATTTCCCTTACCAGAGATCTAAAGCGAATTGAAACTCATTCTGTTGCACTCGGACTAATTTCAGCTGATTGTATCGACGTTTGATCTTGCCCCGATTTCCCCTACATCGCGCGTTATGCATCGATCGATTCGTTTCCAGCGTGAAAACGTACAAATTATTTTACGAAAAGCTGTTTCTACCGAAAGAATGGACGATGATCTTAAATATAGATCATTTTAGCGGGTCAACATCAACGCGTATACAGCGAGGGTGAGTATGTATGCGAGTACGTAGATACATTGTGCGTTTATCGTTGAAACGAGTCTCTTTTTTCTGTTTTTTACCTGGCGATATTTACAAGAAGAAAAAGACGGGGAAAAGGGAGACATTGCTGATTCGAAACTCGATATACTATATTTTCTTGTATGAAAACGTCTTTGCTGCTTCTGCGTCGATCGTTCGTGTCCTCTTGCGTTGTCTACGACTACGTTACGAAACTATTCCTTAACGCGAACATAGCGTTCCCATATGGAAGTAAGATTTGCGATGGAAACAACCATAAAGCGAATGGACGAAGGGACATTCTTCCGTTTACGAATTCACCTTCTACTTGTTTCCGTTTAGATGTACCACTGTGGCCATATATTCTTCCACTTGTCGAGCGTTTCGCTTGTGCGGACATGCTGCTTTCATACTCGCCGTCATAAATGCTACGCTAGACTATACGTCTCTCGATGCGAGAAATTCTTTCCTATCTTCGTGTTTGGAAGGTGAAACGAACCTCTATTTACGTGCTATTTCTTTATTTATATTCGTGGAAATATGAGATTGAAGAAACGTAATAGTTCGCCACGTGGTTACGACACCCTCGATGATACGCGCGAAAGAAGCGACAGACCTTGACGAGTATTTCGTCTCGCTCTCGCGAACGGACCTTGAACTGGAACGGGGCGAAACAGACGATTATCCGTTCTGTCAACCACCAGCCCGATAATCGGACAGGCTGACGGAAGCATGAAAACCGAAACTATCGAAAAATCTCGTGTAAATACAGCTACTCTGGCGCGCGTTATTAGCTACTCGACAGAGGGGAATAGAAGTGGAATGGAACTAGAATGGAACACGAGATCGTGATAAAATTCGAAGCCGAGAGTTATCAAATTACGTATCGACTTGCCCGATTTTACTCCCTCTGATCCTTCGGTCCTCGTTCCCCACCTCCCATTGGAGAAGTTTCTTTCCTTCTGCTGGAAACTGCTAACAGAACGTGACATTTTTTTATGTAGTAGCACGATGCTTTTACGAAGTGGTAAACGTTGATAAAATGGAAGCTGATCTAAGAGAGAGGCCAGCAGCACTAACCTGGCTCAAAGTTCTTTTTTTTCTTTTCCTTTTTTTTTTTTTTTTTTTTATGGTACAACTCCTTTTACACGAACTCGGGAGACGAGCGATTGATACGTATGCAGGATTTATGCACAGAGTTTAACGGCCAAACTTTGTCGGTATACTCTGTCAGCCGAATCAGGTATACTCGAGCAAATAACGTGCTACGAATATGCACGGACTGCCAAACGCATTCGTACACCTTTTATAGAAATATGCGATATTAATGTGACTCGATAATACGTTCGTTACGTAGAAAACATCCTAAAACTTCCTTGGAAATTTCACGTTACGTGACTCGCCGATCACGAGACACGATCGCGTACATATGTACTTCGTACGTGGCATTTCCGATAGTCTGCCAAAGAAACGTTTGCGAGAAAGGTTGATCGATCTTCCGTGTTTCGCGCAGCTGGCTATTAAAAATTCTACGTTTCAGGACGAGTCGATCGAGCTTAATCTTTTTATCTATCGTATCACGATCTAGAGTCAAGAAATTTCGATTCGGTTGTGACGGTGCGATGCGAAACCACGTTATCGTTATCATTGGGTTTCTTGAATAAAAAGCAAATAATAGTAATAGCGTATCGACGGTTTGCCGATGTCTCGGTACGGCCATATTTTAACGCATATACTGACGCTATAATTTAACGTTTTAACTTGCGAATATACGTGCTAGGGTTAGCTATGCTATTTGAAGTCACGCGTATGAAATCATAAAATTATAAAGCTATAAAGCTTGTGAATCGATATCGTTTTGACAATCTTTTAATCGTAATGCGATTGTTACGACACTCGATCGACCGCACGAGTATTGTCGCCAGTTTCGGCAGTGGTTAATAAAATTTCACGGGAAATTAATGCCTTTGGTAGAGCGGCGACTGCTCCTTCGATGCGCCGTGTGCGAACGCTGCAAAATCAATAACATGCGCGATGTGGGCTGATTTGCTGTCGCCACATGTGTACCGAATAATCTCAGAAAAAATGTTAAATACGATTACGATCCTACGTAGAATTTCGATCGTTTCGTGTCAAAGATTATTTCAACGAAACGGAATTTGAAACCTTCAAATACCAAGGCCTTTGTAAACCTTTGTAACGTTCATTTCTCTTTTTACATTCAAGTAGTCGATCGTTTAAGGTGTCGATCAGACTGAACTAGTTTCAACCGATGAATGGGAAGATTTAATTAATGGCGTCGAACGATCTCGTTATCTGTATCCAGCCTTATATTTCTACTTCGTCGCTGCTAACGTTTGCTGCCGTACGTGTCGACGAAAAAATGATAGAACCTTCGTCATTAGCGAAACTTGACAAGTTACGAGTTACGAGTTACGAGTTACGAATTACCAGTTAATACTCGTATTTATTAATAACGAATCCTCCTTCTTAATAACTTACTGTATCATATATTACTTGTACTTGTCTCGTGCACCTCGCCGGATATACCAGGCAACGACTCGAACAACGATCCTAGTTGTTTCAAGGAACACGAGTTCCGTTCGTTAACCGATAAAATTTTCCAATCGAGTCACGAGTCCGATGTTTTATGTTCGACGGCCGGAAAACTTGGCGAGCAACGGCACGACCAGAGAACGAAACTTGTTAAAATCGGCCACGTCGTTACCGTTCTGTTTTCCTTGGCGAAAACGAACCAACGAGATTGCCGAGAGAAATCTGCGAGAAAGTTGCTTAAGAAAACGCAAGGGAAGCAAAAAAGACGAAAGAACGATCTCCTCTTCCATTTAATTTCTCCGTTTCCCTAATTCGTTCGTTTCGTTTCGCTTTTATTTTCGCGTCCCTTCGAAACGATTTCTCTTCGTTCCTCTCCACGGAATGAAACTGTCTGTCCGAGAGAACAGGTTCGAACCGAAGCGAGCCTAACCGCGATCTAACCGCAACCTAACCCCTATAAAAAGATCCGTAAGGCTTGAGGTTTCGCTTAATGGCGTGTCAGCCAACGATTCCGTTCTCCTTGCTTCCGTTGGAGCTCGTCCGGCGAACGATTATATATACACGGTCATTATGGAAGGCGAGATTCGATCTCGATTTCCGTAAGGGGGCAAATAATCATTAGGCGTTGATTAATTAAAGATAAACGCGTTCGTCCTCGAAGGAATTGGTATGCCGTGCGAGTTTAATAGCTTGGGATAATTAGCAGCCACTTCGATCGATCGGATCGTGTCGACGTTTTGTCCGTCTTCTTCTATCGTTTTCTCGTGAGATTCAATCGCGGATTCGATTGTTTTCATCGGCTTAGCTTACAGGAAACGAGCGACCTCGTTTCTCTCGCGCAACCACAACCAGGAACCAGGTCATAGACGAATCGTTCCGATATTCCTTGGCCACCGCGACGATAAACCAGGCTCGAACTAAATTTTTCATTCGTCGTTACAAACGCTATGTATTTACGTTCGCTACGCTTTTTCATCATTGCTGTCTCGAATCGATCAAGCTGAACTGCCGAACGAATCACGTTATTAAAGGATATTAAAAAAAAGTCAGACAGTTGGAAAAGTACGAGGAAAAGTAGGTCGGTACCTGGGCGTGCGTAGAAAAAAAGAAATGTATACCGAATAATACGTAATATCGGAATTTTGAAGTTTGAAATTTTACTTCTCTTTGTAAAATGTTGCTTCGTTGTAGTTACTTCGAGCGTGCGTACCGTCCAACTTAAGGTATAACTTTGTAGTACCGAATGTCACTCGATATTTTTATATTAATAGAACTCCGCTCACACCGTACAGTACTACATCGAATGACAGGTAGCGTGGAAATGTGCTCGATTCGATGTAAATAACGGAATGGACTATCGCGTACCAACGAGTAAACAGCTTGTACAGTTCTTTCATAGAGGATGAAGACACCTAGGACGGGCAGTTATCGACCAAAAAATCAGAATATCGCAATGTTTGGGCGATCGAGGATCTTTTTATTTACAAAATAACTTGCAGGACGATCTTCTCTGTAAAAAAAAAAAAAAAAAAAAAAAGACGTTTTACAGACATTGTATATAATTAATTATTTTATTATATTTTGATAGAATCGTTTCTTTCGACCAGGGTACTATAATACTCTTGCATCGTGTGCAGTTACACGGTCTTAGGTAAAGGTAAACGTGAAAAGGCAGGCTAAGCTATCGGTATCCATGGGCCTTGATCAAAAGCCCCATTAGCTTTCGCTGGCCAGTTTGATCGGCAAGTTTGATGTCGTGCTCCCACCCCCCCCCCCGCACGCTGTGAAGCGCGAACTTCCTTCCTTTGCCGTCACGAACCTTTCCCTTCGGTACAACGTTCTCTACGATTTCGTAGTTCAAACTACGTACCGAACGAACTTTTTCGATTTATATTCCCGCTGTTTCGTCTTCGTATATTTGCTAACAAAATCGTACGATATATACGTATACGTAGTTGTTGAATTTATCTCTGTATATGTTATTTTCTATTCCATTTTATAAGGAAAGATATTTAAAGTGCCATTTAGTGGATATTTCACAACCTAATAGAACTAAGATAACGGCTAGCAGCTTTTTGCGTCGACTCTCTTTTCTCATCTATCTTTTCGTTCGCACTCTATCGTAAAACGTTTCTCTGTCAATTGCTCCGATATTGCTACTACCGCTACTACTACCACCACCACCACCACCATCGCCACTGCTTCCAGTTACATTTACATCGATTCTCGTGAAAGTGTCGGATTAATCAGCAAGAAAGCTGTAAAAGAGATTGGGACGGTAGAAGTGCTTGCTAACGGCGTGAACAACGTGTTTGCCAACGACGCTACGTGTCGCAGAATCGGAGTTTGCCCTTTCGGCAGGATTCGACAGAACGTTTTTCCACTTTCGTATAAATTTCTGCACAGATATGCCGATAACCGAAATCTTTATCGGGAAAGTAGGGAAATACCAGTTTGCCGCGAAAATCGATGGTGTGCGAACTGGTGAACTCTGCTGGATTTAGTTTCGAGCTTCAACGCAGATCCAAAGCTTACAAAGCACCGCGATTTAAGCATTCCGTGTATGCGTAAATACGTCTGTGAAAGTGGAGAAGATAAATACGATAGAAGATGAAAGATAATTTAAAGGAGGAGATTGTCGAAAACGAGGAGAAGATACGTGGAACAAGAGGCTGATATCCAATCGACAAGCAGGAGGACGAAGAAAATAATATATGCAGATGATTCTAGACAAACGTTTAACTTGACTAATTAGATTTAACGATAAAACAGAGACGCTACGTTAAACGAACGTTCGTGATTCACGAAGGAACGCTTAAATCGGTGACAGAACGAAAATTCAATCTCCTCGATGACCAACGTCATTTCCTTGATAATATGCTGGGAATAATGGTGAGAATACGTCGTCTCTGACCGGCGTTTGTGATCTATTCCCTCCCTTCGAGCAATAAAAAGTGGGAAAGAGAAGGGAAATTTCATAAATTATCGCGATGCGAGTGGCTGTGGAGAAGGCCGTCGGTGAAAATTTCTCAGGTGGAAGGCGAGAGAAAAGTAAGTAATCGGTTTGCGAGGAAAGTTCTCGCCGATATCTATTAAAAAAGAGGAACGCAAGGTAGTAGTCCTCCGTTCTATTTCAAGAGCCGCGCGACACGTTCGATTCGCTTGGAACGAGCAACGTTGAAAAAAAAGTTGTCCACCGCCACCTTGTATCGTACCTTCTTTCTTTTCTTTCTTTTTTTTCTTTCTTTTTTCTTTCTTTTTTCTTTCTTTTTTCTTTCTTTTTTCTTTCTTTTTTCTTTCTTCTTTCCCTTTTACAAACTTGTAAAGCTTGTACGTATGCGGTCAGTCGCGAAACTGCACGTACATCTACGTAATTTCGCGTGTTCGAATTGTCAAGAGGCTGAAAACGTAACATGCAAAATGTCGGTTCCTTTCTCGAAATTTCTCGAAATGCTTGCGATATTTTTCAAGCTTTTTTCCTTCCTATCGATTTGACATCGATAGATTTTTTCAACGTGCTTTCGTTGAAACTTTTTCAACAATTTACTGGAACGAAAATGGCTCCGAGATCGCGGCTACACCGCTCTCGTGAAAATTATCAGCGGCGCGTAGACATCCAGTGGCGAGGATAACGCGCAATAATCGCGAGGTATTATTTATTTAGTCGCGACGATTCAATTTCCCTTCGGATCGACGAAAATCCGCGAAAATTGCCTGTTTCGCGCTGCAAAATCAAACTTCGCCTGCCTTGCTACGCCAAGGGGAAATTTGCAGCGCGTCAGCTATACGAGGGAACATTGCTGGAAAATTGCTGTTTCCCTCGACAGCAAGGAGAACCGCGCCAAGAGGATTCGAATTAGCGCCACGGATCCCCGTTGTTTTCCCCTCTAGTTTTACACGCACATCCAAGTCTTCAACGAACGACGAAAATCTCGTCTCGTCCTCGTATAATCTCGTTGCACCGTCTGCGAAGAAAGCGCTTTGTGCTACTTGGATCGGCAACTCCATTCGAGTGGCAAATGTTTAAAAGCGTGGAAAATCGTGGAAAATCGTGGAAAATCAAGGAATTATCTTTCCGCGACCACCGTGTCTTTCCCGCGCATATATCCTATATCTGTAGATGGATATACAATCAAAACAATGGATATACAATTCAATCTCTTAATCTGTTCGTGAGCACCGATTCCGTAACACCGATTTCATTTATCGTTTCGTTTCTCTCTTTCAACGTAGATCATCTGCTCTCGATGAGAATGATTGGACAAAGAATTTCGCAGATTAGTCTTATATATCGGCGTATCGTAACAAATAAATAAATAAATAACGTTATCGCGCTCCGACTGTGCTCGTAACTTTTTAATTAGAAGGCATCAGGTTCGAAATAAGACACTTTTAACGCGTTTCAACCATGTTGTATCGAACTGCTGCTTCGTACAGGAGTCGGCTCCTTCTCTCGATGCGTCGACCGGGAACCGTGTAGAAATGTCGCGATTCATTCATTTCCTCGTGTCGGACGATTCGTTCGTCGATTCGTCGGAACGCCGTAGCAACGATTCCAACTACAGCGACGGTACTCGCGATTCAACGAGATACATGGCTGGCATTCGCCAGTATTCCGATTACTTTCGTTCCAGCCTTTTCTACCCAGGGATTTTCGAGGATTTACGGACGTCGGCCCGGTCACGTTCTTGTTTCGTCGCTTTAGATCTCTTCATCGCGGTCTCGCGATTTTCATTGTCGTCGTGTTTTCGCGAAAACGGAAAGGTTTACGCGTTCGCCGCCACCAGGCGATCCACGTTACTAAATCTCGCAGAACGACGACATCGCTGAGAAAAGGTTCTTTCGCTTCCAAATCCTGCCTCTTGCTTCTATTTTAGAACAGGGTCGAATAAAATTCAATTTCGTGTTAAATTCGTTTCGTATTAAAATGTAAATTTATTGGAATAGCGGACGTTTCGAACGCGAAGATATAAACCATTTTATATGGTAGATCAGGAATACGTAGATATTCGTAAAATACGTAGATCGCGGATTCTCCGAGGTTCGCAAATGTTAGGGCCGAATTATAAATGAATTCGTTGCTAATCAGGCGAAAGCTATTCTTTGGTCCGTCGATTCTCGTTTCTACGACACAAAGAGACGATGCTTTCGAATAGTACCTTATCGAATGCTATATTTAAATAACGATTCGAGGGACGTTGTTTTTAACTTTAAACCGAATAATCGCTCTTTTGTACGGAATCGTCGAATTTAAGCATTCCACGTTTAATCGGTCGAGCAAATCGTCTACGTACGGACGAAATGATATTAATAAACGTGGTATAGTGGAAACGCGATTCGCTTAATAACGTTCCGAGTGGAGTAATTACTTTGCTGGTTAACGGTGTGCCGTTTGAAGTGACAGCGTTACAGCGAGTCGAATGTAATAACCGTGATACTAAATCTATGGGTGCACACGCAAAATAGGCCGATTAATCCGTTAATAAACGCAACTAGATTACGCTGTCGCCACGCAGGAAGCGATTAAAAAATGCGATTTTACACCAAATGCAGATTGTTCGACCAGGTCACCGGTTACTGGTTACCGGTTACCGATTACAGGTTATACGTGATCATAAAAATTGAAACGAAATTGCTGATTGCAGGAAACGTAGCGATTAAACGATTAAAAATCTAGCGTAAAGTCTAACGTACGATCAAACGTCATCGTTGAAGAGCAATTGTTTACGTATTTTCCAGCTACCGTAGATGATCGATATTCTCGTAGAATAAGCAACACGATGTTTCAATCGTTCCCTCTGATACGAAACGGAGATAGAAAAAAAAACACACACACGGAGATATAGCTGCGTTTCTCGAAATCAAAATTTTCTCTAAACATTTTCCTTCGATATTTCTCGAATCCTCCGAATCAACGAATCGCCCAGCGAAGCTAATCCACGCGAGGCGTCGAGAAAACAGAGTCCAGTGTTCGTTAACTTCCCCGCGAACGTAAATTAAAGAAGAAAGAAACACGGGAAGCGGAAGAATCGTCGGGAGAAGAAAGGAATCGTCGAAGGAAGCATTCTTGGAAGAGAGTTTGAGGAGAAGCGTAACCGAACTAGAGTGTCGCGGGACATCGCGTTTCCACGGCTGAAAATAGATCTGGAAAATAGATCTGACAGCGACATGGAAGCGGACATAGGCTGCCTCGCTAAAGGTATAAATCCAAGATTTTCGTTAAACCCGAAGGAGACGCGTCGAGGCTACTAGAAAGCATTCCGAAATACGAAACACAGGGGAGCAAATGTGTCCGTAAATTATGGATAGGATGTTGGAATCAGCTTGAGAAACGAAAGAAAGCGTCAGAAGCGTCTTGCTCCTCGGTTTCACTCGCGATAAGTGCTTTTCCATTGTGCCGCATCGATCGCCCATCTCACACGGACGTACATTTTTCTTATTTTCGCTTCGCGAACGTTCCGGGACTCCGTTTTATATTTATCCCGCTAACATAGGTCTCTGGTTTTTGCTAAGCGTCAACAGTCAGGGTTGATTTCTCTTTAACGAGTATGTTGGAAATATAGAATGACACTTTTCATTGGCATCATCTCGTTTGAGAGGGAATAGATTCCATCGATTCCTCCTCGCCTCAGCGCCTTACTTCTTTTTTCTTTTTCTTTTTTTCTTTTTTCTTTTCTCTTTTTCAATCGAATCTATCGAATTTCTTCGTTTTGTTAGGAAAAATCGGCGTATCGGCCTATCCTTGGTTTAGATTTGAAGCGAAAAACACGTGGAATCGACTCACGCGGACCGTAAAGATCTGGTTAATAATAGCCCAACGACAACGTGAAAAAAGAACTTGCACAAAACGTTTCGCTTCGTCGCAATTCTCCCTTCGTTCCTGCTTTTGTCAACGATAAAAGTTTCATGGAAGGGGGTAGGACGTAGCGAACGACGGCCTGCTGTTTTCCACAAACGTGCCGCATCCCCGTTTACGAACTGCAGGCGATCGGACCGACCGACACCGCGAACACACGGATAGACATGTGCACGGAAACACTTCCAATCGCTTTGAGTACGTACGCGACTCGATCCAGACTCGCTCAACGAAACTTGAAAGCGAGTCTTGCGAGAGTTTCAAGTAATAACGATACGTAATAGTTTATTCGTCAGCCTGCCGGCCATCGAAAGAAACTAGGTTTACTCTTACTTGTTTCAACCGTACGCCTTTAATTTCCGCAAGAGTTTGCTCGTCCGAAACGACTCGAATTACCAGAATCTTGAAATCGTTCCGAAATTGAGACTCGAACCAGCCATCGTTGATCTAGAGTCGTTAATCGACAGAGAGAGAGAGAGAGAGAGAGAGAGAGAGAGAGAATAAATGGGAAATAATAGATTCAAGAGCAACCGTTTCCACCGGCGTTTATTATTCAACGACGGCACGGCTCGATAAATTTTGCGCTGACCCAAAAATGCCGCGGGACAACGCGCTCGAACCTCGAACGGAATTTAAAGAGCGCTCCTCTTCGAGTCAAGCCACTTAGCCGTAGACTTTTGCATCGATACTCTCTTTCTCTCTCTCTCTATACCATATATATAAGGTCACGAAGAGGCTTTCAGCCGAGAGAGAATACCGTCGAGAGGCTTCGTGAAATTTTGGACGGCGTTTCAACGGAACTCGTTCGTGGATCTTGGAAAATCTGAGATGTAGATCACTTTTATTAGGGTAGAAGGATAAGAGGGATGGCTTTTCTAAGGGACGAGTTTCTAAAGAGATTATGATTTAGGAGTGGATGAGCGGTTTTGGGCATCGCGGGACAAGCAAGGGGATCGTGGCGTTCGTAGTTTCGAATTCCCAGTGAAAACGTTTCATATACACCGGCTACGAAAAGGGTATTTTTTTACATCGCTGTATTTATTATCGCGCGTTAAGTATATATTTACGGTGTTGGATACGTGGTTTGACTCGAACCGTTTCCAACTTGAAGATGATTCGGGGTATTTCTGTTGACGATTCGAAGATGAATCGTCACTGAGGAACCGAGACGATACAAACCGGAGAGATAGATATCGATCGGACGTTGCGAAAGCCAAATCGAGAACGGGTCGTTTAGCCGTTCTATGTGCTTTATTTGGCAATTTTTAGAAATTGAGAGCAAAGATGGGGTGCCGTTCGAACGGGGATGGAAATTTGCGAGAGTTGCAGGATGCGTAGCACGTTGTTTCGGTGGATTGTGAAAATTTTTAGAAACTAGGGCGCCACAGTATTTGCGGCAGATTGAGAATTTTTAGGAATTGGAAATACGGATGAACGTGATATTTTCACAGGTTGTCGTAAACTCGAAGAAAATCGAAATATGATATCGTTGCTATGAAGGATTAATGATTTTTTCAAAAATTTCATCGCCGGTAATTTCGTAGCCACGACGTGAAACGGCACTTTGGCTCGACTCGCCGAAGCTCGAAGCTCGAAGCTCGAGAACCGCTGAGACGCTGAATTTTCGAGAGCGTATCGAAGATCGAAAACCTGCGAAGAATACGTTCGATCGTCGTTCGATTATTATCTATATGCGCATTTAGGCATTTACCTGACCTTCTATTTGTATTTCTCTCTGTATTTGCCTGCCACTATTTAGATCGCGGATTTTTCACATATTCATAGGAAATTGATTTATTATTTTAACTCTATTGCGAAAAATATAATTCGGGGGATGGACTTGTAATGGGAAGCTGAAAGTAGAACCTTCCTGCAATTCGAAATCGACAGATATTCGATCGGATATCGTAAAACGCGACATAAACTTTTAAAATGTTTCCGTTGAATGGTTTGTTGTCGAGTTGCGGTTCGATGGAACGAAACTTTGACTTTGAAAAATATCAAAGTAACAGGAAAGAAAAAAAGGCGACTATCTAAATCGCAAGATAAATGAAATCATTCGACCCTTTGTCCTTGGAATTTGTGGACATTTCATAACAGAAACGATAGATTGCACGGATACTGTTAAATATACGTATACAGTAGGTTGGAAAAGAGCCGATGGTAGCACACGGCACAGCAGTTTTACCTCAATTTTTCTACACTCTCTGAAAAAAGCAGTTTTTTTTCGAGAACGTTGATCGATTACCACGGCCGTGGTACAGAAAGCGTAATGCAGTTACATTAACCGATTTCGGCTGTGAGCAAGCTTGGAAATCTAGAAAAAATTCGCACTATGCGTTGCACTCTATTTTTCCTCTGCGATATTTTTCTACGATGTCGGATTAGCCGAGTGATTCTCGAAAAACAAAAACCTTATTCGAAAGCCGATATAATAACTTAACCGGGTATAAATCGTCGAAATACGAGTACAATTCTAAAATCGTCTTTTTATCCCTCGATCGATGTATGTATATCGGTTATATCCAATTGCTAACAACGTAACGTATGCACACCACGAACGCTAGATTCGTGGTACGAACGAAGCGACAAAGCTTCTGTGATTCGAGATAAAACGGAAAACAAGGATACGATAATTGCGTTGGGCTACTCCGTTTTCGAGAAAAGCGAGTTGAAGCTTGCGAGCGAGCCGCGTTCCGATATTTCCGATGCCAGCGACGCGAAAAACGATGGACGAGCGTCAGGAAACGATCGTCTCGGCCGAACGGTTTTCCGGAGAAACAACGTTCTTCGCCCGTTACCGAGAAAAATCAAATCGGAAAATTTGATCACTGCAGCTACTGATATCCGTAAGGAACGCGATGGTAAGCGGGCGCGCAAGCAATTGTTCGTAGAGTGCGAAATATTTCTCATTTCGTAAATTTGATGTAGTTGCTATTTGAATTAGTTGCTATGAGAGTACGACGAAACGACGAAACGACGAAACGACGAAACGACGAAACGAAACGACGAAAGAAACGATCGAATACGCGTTTCAACGGTAGAACAAGTCCTTTGTTAGTCGACTTTGTTAGTGCAACTATCCTCGAAATTGACACGTTGTGCGCGGTCGAAGCCGGTTTGCGCGCAGGATCAGCCGTTTCAATATAGAAATGGATTTACTTCATAATGTAGTGGCGACCGAACGGAAATGAAAATACGTGAGATTCGAAAGAGATCGAGAGCACGTCGTGCAATATCGATTGCGAAAGTGGAGAACGACGAGTGGAGAAGTCGACGGTGTTTCGCACCACTCGATACCAAAGAGTCGAGTTTGATCTCGTCTCGTACGTACGAATAGCCGCGATGAAAAATTTCATCCAATTATGAATTTCACGAATTTTATGAAAACGGAACGCGCGTAAAGCTTAAAGTTTACTCGGAAAACTAAAGATCTCGTTAAGTTCGAAATATTCGCAACGTAGTTGCCAGGTAGAGGCCGAGCAAATTTCAGATTCGATGATATTAAACGGTGAAGTAAAGTCGTAAACAACGGCGAAGCGAGATATGACGAGATTATAACGAGATAAGGCGAGAAATGAGTGGAAATAAAGATGAAAGTTGGAAAATTACGATCGAGTTGCTCCATCGAATGATTCGATTCAGCCGAAATTCCTCGAAAATTAGGATTTTAAATTCATCGAATATCTTTTACACGATCGAAGTCTTAGCCAGCCGTCTATACGTATGTAGGTGAGAGCGGCGTTTGCCTGGCCAATTATTACCCACCGTTGGCTGGCAAAGTAATATGTCTAAGATACTCGTAAACGGATAAAGACGCACCGTCTGGGTTTACCGTTTGCGAACGCAGCGCGATTAGAGTCACTACGATGTCATAATCGGTGCCATGTTCGGTATTATGTTCGAATAAAAAGAGAGAATTAAAGGATGAGAAGGATGTGGCGAGCAAAGTTTCTCCCGATACGAATTTCGTTTCAACGTTATCTTCCGCCAACTATGACGATACTACTATCGTAGTGACGTTACTACTCGTAGCCACTGTAAACAATAATTTTGTCGCTGTTTGCCTTAGCGCGTTAAACGAACGAGAAAGAAAAGACTTACCGATAGAGCATCCGCTCTTGGCGATCAGCCTCCCGGTAAATCTTGTAATACATGGCGATCATGATGATCCCAGGCAGCCAGAAACTGACACTCGAGCTAATCACGGCATAGAGTTTGTTCACTTGGAACACGCACACGTCCGGAAAATTCCTTCTGAACTCGAGATGCTTTTCGGTGGTGTACCAGCCGGCGAAGATGGGCAGGAAGCTCATCACCGTCGGCGAGCACCAAACCACGCTCAGCATGGTGCTCAGTCGAAGATTCGTCATGATCAATGGATAGTCCAGCGGTTGCACGATCGCGTAATATCGATCCACGCTGATGCAGCACAGATGAAGAATCGAAACGGTGCTGAAGAACACGTCCAACGAGTTCCACACGTCGCACATGAAATAGCCGAACAGCCATCTGCCGGACAGCTCGACCGACGCGTTGAACGTCATGGCGAAAATGGCCACCAACATGTCAGCCAACGCCAACGAGACCACGAAGTAATTGGTTATTACGCGAAGCTTCCTGTGCCTCATTACGGACACGATCACCAATAGATTGCCGAACAGAGCGCACAGAATGATGAAGCCCATTACCATGGCTTTTACCGTTAGAAGAATCGCGTGTTCCAATTCGTGGCCATTTTGCTGTTCGTAGGGATTCGTAGAACGATTCGATGGGCCAGTATCGACCAGCACGTTCGACAGACTCGATAGATCGGTGCTGTTGTTCGAATCCTCTTCCATCGTCTCGTTTAGTTCCATCTTTCTCGCTGCAGCTCCCTACCTTTTTTCAGCTGCGTTTTTCAGCACTTTTTCGCTTCGTCGCGTTACCGTGATCCGCGCCACTGCTCGACGTCCTCGTCCGCTACTTCGACGGCCTCGGTCGACGAGGTTACGCCGCAGGTTTCGTCGCAGGTTTCGTCGCAGGTTTCGTCGCAGGTTTCGTCGCAGGTTTCGTCGCAGATTCCGCCGGGCCATCGAACGACCACGGAAATCCACTTTGCTTTGGCTGGCTAACGGACGATGTCGAAAGGTTAGATACGGACGAAGGTTGCGTTGCACGTTTCACCGTTCCCAGCCAGCCATTTTCCCGGGATAACGCGAGTCGTAAGGACGGAGTCGGATTCATCGGTGAACGGTGTTGGTTCGAGCGACGGTCGTCTTGTACGTGCACGGGACTGTATCGAGAGACTCTCGAGGCGATTCGTTGGACAGGTTGCAGGCGGCACGTTGCACGATTGCAGTTTCATTCTGTGGCTCGCGCTGCTCGAGCGAGAACGAGACGGGGCGCGGCTCCGTGCGATTTTTCCACATCTTCCGAGTCTGAAATTGCAAAAGAGAATTGAGGCTGTGCGAAATTTCGCGGAAACTTTGTTTCGCCGTTGATACGAATCGGACGTGGCGCGCTAAAAATACACACTAAATTTTTCCGCGCCTATTATTCAGCTTATCATGGGAAAAATGTCCAAAGTCTCGGACTTGTATCTTTTAGCCGGTAATCCTACGTATCCTATATTTGTGCGCGCAAGGTGTAGGATTTTTGCACGGTTCGTTACTTAACGAACGAATGTTAACTTAACGCGTCTTTCACCCAACGCTGATAAATATCATCGTACGTAATTGCAATTTTTAATTATCGATATTTCCGTTTTTATAGATATAATCGAAAATAGTAATAACTTGCGTACGTGATAGATAGATGAAGAAACATAATCGTTAAATTTCATTCGGCTACATTCGAACGAATAATCATAGTTTACGTCGATTCCTGTTATTCGCGATTGTGCGCATTGTGAAGAATAACGAAAAATTATCGTACCGGTAGAACGTGCGTACCCGCTGGTTTTACAAAATTCGTACGTGCTTTCTCGTCGCAGAGAAAATTACATTTCGAACGAAACGGGATTACGAGGGAATTGGCTGGAACAATACCTTGACGAAATATAAATGACGAACGCCGATCGAAAGATGACCGATACATATACGCAGCGAAAAAGCAAATATCGTTGGTCGCGGTTCGTTAAACGCTTTCTCGAAAATCGCATTGTCAAAATTGTTAGTTTATTACAGACCGCTGATTTAATTATTTACTCTAATTATTTTCCACGTCTATTAATAGTAGCTATACATATGTAGACGCTATCCAATCTTTCCAGTCGTTTTATTCGTCTGTGGCTGTTTGTTTCCTTGGATCGAAGCAATTGAAAAGATAATTTCTCCATCGATCAGCGACACGGTTGATTCGCATCATAAAATACCATCGTCCCTTTTCATTCCGATCCGAATTAAATCCCATTACGATTTAATTATCGCCAACTATATTTTCCTCAACGTCAGGTTTCACCTTCTCGTCGGTAATTGATCGATCGTTCGCTCGGTCGATTAAACTCGTCCGTTTTTCACCTTTCCTCTCGATACCTTATTATAACGTAAAACTACGTTAAATCTATCCAACGATATTTCAAAAATCACACGAATCTGCCGCAAAATTTCAACGTCATTTTTGGCCGGCGATCGACATCGGGTTTCCGGAAACAACGTTCGCAACGGCGTCCCACTAATCTGGCGATAGAATCACAGCGGGAAATTTATTCGTAAATTGCATTTCGGCATTCGATGTTATTAGCGAAAGCAATTACAGGCAAAGAATTATTAAATCGTCGTTACAGTTAACGGTACAGCTACCGTGGATTAACTTAATTGACCAATTCGCGGTCTAACTCGTTAAGCGCAACAGCGTAAGTAGCGTTAGTAACGGCACAGTGTAAACAATCCAGCAACTGGATCTACTCCGGTCCTCCGCAGTTGGCCGGGGGCGCAAAGCTGCGACCCCCTTCTACGTAGAAACACGATTTATGCACGTTTATGCACGATTATGCACGATTATGCAGGATTGTGCACATCTCTACATATGTATACGCGTTAAGCGTGTAGCAACCGACGAATTGATTTATTCGTATCGTTCGTTCGAGAAAAATTGCCAAGGATACTTCTATATTTTCCTAACTTTATCTACGCTGTAAAATTTCTACGCGTTTTTCCACGTATTTTTTGACAAACACGACAGTTTATGCTCCGACGCGGCGATACTTTTATTCCATCGTGCAAGTATCGAGTATTGGATTTACCTTTTAAATGCATAATACATGCTTTCGGATAACCCTGTATTTACCGAAAGTTTACCGATAATCACTGAATAAAGCAGCCACGTCCAAGCGACTGGTAATCATCTTTCGAACATCTGGTACATTGACAAAATGTTCGTCTTGGAAAAAATGTAGTCTCGGATCGGCTCCGTTTTATCAAATTTTACTTCGTTACTGCATAGTACGAGGAAGCCCTACAACGCCGGACGTATGCCGCACTTGTACTACTGGCTTCGTCTCGTTCGTATTCGCCAAGAATATAGAAATTTCGAATCGTGCTTTTCCAACAACCTTGCTTGGCTCTGATTTTTCGTCTCATCTCGGCTCTACTTGATTACTTTCGCTACGTACACCTTTTTACGAAGAGGAATGAAACCGCCAGGAGTTTGTACCGAAAATAGAGAAACGAGTACCGGAGATGTGTGTGCGTGCGTGCGTGCGTACGTGCGTGTGTGTGTGTGTGTACTATACTATAGATTTTCGCAAATTGAAATTTTCTTTAAACGTGTAAACATTCGCGATGTACTTGCATCGTTGACCTGCATACGCAACTATAGCGATTGTAAAGAACGAAATGATCGAATCGTTGATTTATGCGTATAATTGTAGAACGAAGATAGTGTGGTTAAAGATAAGTAGATTTCCACCAGTATCCCCGTAAACGATGAAAATATTCGATTGGATGGATGCTCGAGGGAATGCGATATTCAAGGTGAATCGGATAACGGGTAGGTATGCAGAAAGGTAAACGGTTTACCTCGAGGTTCCACAGGTGCTGTGATTCCCGACGTGTATCGCACGTCATCCTATCCGACGGCAAGCTCTCGTTTCGATTCGCTATCGCAACGTCCTTCTATTTCCGGTCAACGTATCGTTAACGGATTCTTCGATCGTCCATATCGTTCGCAAAATACCGCGCAAACACTCGTCCAATTCCTTTCTGTCTCGCTTTTAATCGACTCGAGGGCAGTTTCTACGAAACACTTTGTAACACGATCGATCTTAACGTAAGAGAGCCAGCGGCAACTTTGGCGATGTTTCTTTGATCTTGAATTCTAATCTAGATTCCAATCGATTGCAACTCCGACTTTTGTCGGTCACTAGAACGAACCACGAACGATCCTTTCGTTCGTACGATACTTTTTAACAAGCGTTCTTTCTTCGCATTCTCCCACTTTTTCTCTTCTGTTCTTCCTTGCTTCCTCTAAACTTTAAACGCCTGCTTTCGAAACGTCACCGTTTATTTACTGTTTGATCGGGAACGAGATTACGAATCGTTTATTATCGTTTTCTTTTTACGTTATTTGTCCGACTTACGTCGACGAAAACGAAAACAATTTATAATTCACAACTGGCTGACATAACGTACCGGCGCTCGCGTGCTCGGGATTTAGCGAATCGCACCGCAACAACCTCAGGCTAAACTCAGGCCACGTGTTTCGAATCTGCTCGGCTGCCTCGTCACAGCTCGTTTCGACGAGTCATCGTAATTATCCGCCGCAGGTCCGACCAAAAATCGACCGGTCTATCGCCGAACGAGAATTTTTCATCGAAAAGAATTCTCCGTCGCTGTCGCGGCCGAAAATTAGATCGGTCGGCCAATTACCTGCCAATCGATAATTAAAAAAAGAACACACACACAACTGTTTAGTTCCTCCGATCCGTTTGATTCGAAGAAGGAGACGATCGCCGGGACACGTGACGCTAACGATCGGACGCGGTGCTCGTTGGGACGATCGATTCGACAGACACGAGGTTGGAGGAAGGTGGCGGTTCGACGACGAGAGAATAGTCGGCGATACGAGGCCGAAGATTTTGTTTACGCGAGCAGATGGATCGACGATGGCGAAACGCGACGAGGCCGTGTGTCCGTTCGAACGGCTTGCGAGGCCGTGATGAACTGTGGACGAACAGGTTTCCCGCTTTCCGCTAGTCTCCGCTAAGCTGGCGGCAGCACCGGGGGCGTCTGCACCTTGGCATCCCCTGCGCGGACGCCACCCCCTAGCCACACGGAACGCGACACGCTCGCGCCGGGTTTTCGGCTGGCACGATCGCTACGAAACGGCTTCTGGGACACGAACCGACCGACTTTACCGTTCTACCCTGCGCGATTCCCCGCGCTTCCAACAGCCCACGTCCGATAATTGCCCGGGAATTTTGTAGAAGAAGGGGCACAACCAAGTTGAAAATTAGTCGAGTTCCAGTTCTGCGAGCCTGATCCGATTATTGCGCGGACGACGGTTGACTTTTTATACGATCGCTTGGGAAAGCGGCGATTTTAGCAACAAGCGAGTTAAGAAAAGTTACGCTGGTGCTCTTGACGATAATCGAGATAATTGGCAACTCCGCCACGTGTGGGCATACACGCGTGGCTTTTTACATCGATCGTAAAACAGCATTTTCCCTCGAAAATATAGAGTATGTAATAATAATAATATGTAAGCTTGTTCGTTATATGTAATAGGTAAGCTTATTCGTTATATCCGAGGGTTTGTTTAACAGCGTCAACGGCCTTTTGCGAACAATTTTTCCGATTAGTACGCGGCGGTATTTTATTTCCCGGAAGATACAACTTTATTCTCTCGTGTGGTTCTCCGCTAACGAAATACGTTGCATCGAAATCTTTACGAAGAACGTTTCCAATCGCTAAGAATAAAAAACGACGAAACGAAACTGCGATAACGATTGGGACAACTCCGTCCCATTTCTCTTCGTGCAAGAAAAAAAGGTTCTTCCTTTCGTGGTGAATTTGCGCGATACTCGCTATGCTTCGATTAAGTTGCAAGAAGCTGAAAGAAACTCGATATCTACCGTAGGAACGAGAAGGATGCTATTCGCTTTGGAAAATGATGACGCTGAAACTAGCTGCTCTTCGGGCTTATTAGCTGTTTAGCTTATTAGTCTGTTACGGTCAGCCTTTTACGGCCGATGTTTTTTTGTCTCCCGATCACTCGTTATTGGTTTTGAACGCGTGCTGCGCAATTCAATCGGTAAGAAGCGATCGTTTCTACGACGGCGTCTATCGTTACGAGATCCGCGACTTTATAACTTGATCGGACATTCTGCGATATAATAGGGGAGACGCGGCGATCGTTACAGTACGATCGTAGGCACGCTGGCGGCAATTTGTTTGAAAGAACCGAAACGTAGCCAACAGACGAGATATCGAAGATATCGTTTTCTTTTCCTAATAGAGGAGAAACGACTTTGATCTCTGGTGAAACGTCTGCGGTAACAACGAACAGACAGGAATACGCAGGAGAGAGGAAACGGACGACGAGTCGCAAAATTATTACACGGTTCGTAATTCCTAATTCATCGACTCCGTTGCAATTTCTCCTGGCAGGCTAGATCGAATGGAGGCTCGTTAAACTCCGACAAAAGCTCGATGCAAAATGGATGTATGCGGGCGTACAGTCGTATCGCGAGTCATTTATCAATTCGAATTACTCGCGCAGTTTCGAGCGAATCTGGTGAATTTGTCGCAACTTGGACATCGATTTCCTTCCAAATATAGACATATCGGTGGAGCAAAACGAACAACGACTATGAAAAGTCTGCAACGTTGTTCCGCTTTGAAATATTTCGACGAAACTTGGCCAGATAATTGCGTGACAAGTTTTCAAACGCCAAGTGGCTTTCTTATTTCCTCTTTCATTTCCTTTTATCTTTCTCATTGCTCTCTTATCTTAAAGCGTACAGAATCACAACCAGCCTTCGCTCCGACACACCGAACCAATTCGTCGATTAACATCTTCCGAAGGATCACCGAATAATCGAGCTTTACGACGAACAAATAACTTCCGACGTAGGCTATTAGCCTACGATAATAAATAGCGTACGATGCTGAAAGGGTAGCGTATTGAAAAAATGTAACTGTAACGATCGTGAAATATCGCGAAATATAGTGAAATATCGTGAAATAATATCGTGAAATATCGTGAAATACGTTGTTGGCCGCGAGATCCACATCGAAATCGAACAAATTATTATTATTAATCGTCGTTTGTAAAGAATTTGCATATCTCCGTAATTGGTGAATTGTAGGGAGGACGCATTCACGCGACCTCGTTTACTTTCCAAAATAACTGTGTGCCACTATTTAATAAATATGGACAAACGACGGGTCATCTTTTAAAATGTGTTTTAAAAAGTAAAAGCGGGCCGAGGGCAAGGGCTTAATTATCGGGCTAATTGAACAATCTCGAGCACCGGTTGATCGAGAGCTTTTAAAATGAATCATCCTGCGCTCGCCGATCGAAAAACAAAGTAAATCGTTCTATTAGCGAAAAAGAAGAGAGAACGTGAAACGACGTGATGGGTTGGAGGACCGAGTGGGAAAAGCACTCGGGAATTAGGTCGCCGCGCCGGTGTGAACGATGGGCCATCATTAAAACGACAGTAATTACGAAGGTCTGAGGATCGCTAGGAAACAGCGTTCGAGGAGTGAACCAACGATCGACGAGCATCCAAAGATCGACCGATTCTCAAAGCTTACGTAACGTTGCGGCTTTAATTAAACCGAAGCGACGTATCGCGCTGAACGAAAGAATCGTCGTTCCGATTGTTTCGCTGGCCACTATCGATAATGAGAGTTGGATGGCAGATATCGAATATCCGTTACTAGCAATAAGCAGTGGAATTTAATGCCACGTAGGCAAACTAGACCGTTCACCACACTTTCGCCAAGTTTTATTTTAATGAAACTTGAATTAACATATAAACACACACACACAGAGAAAATAAAAAATATTTTCGTCGGAAAGTAAAAGATATATAAAATCAAGACGTTAAATCGATGGATTGATAGAATGACAGATTCTTCTTCTTTAAGCTTCATCGTAATCCAGTATTTATTAAGTGCTCCTGTATTCGCGCATTACCATTATATAAACTCTATTTACATGCATACTTGTACGGAAATACGACACGAAGGAATCCGCGACGAGCTTATTCCATAGAAATTCAAATTGAAAATCTCGTCGAGTGACCGCATTTTTCTTCTTTCTTTCTTCTTTTTCTTTTTTTTTTTTTTTTTTTTTTCCTATTTCCTATTAAAGCGACGAGGCGCTTGTCGTTTGTCGTAATTTGGTAATTAACCGCTCGATAAGGATAATTAAGGGCCATCACACTTGAGAAGCTCACTCCGTTACAACGTCATAATATCGATACAATATACTATTGCCAATTACGAGTATGACAAAGCGACGCAAGCATCGAACCGAAGGTAGAGATTGTAGAAGGTAGATGTCATTAACGATTCGTGCGTCCGATTCTTAAAAAACTGTTTACAGGTTTACAGGTTCGGTTGAAGGATCTTTTGAACTGTAATGCTATGTGTGTGTGCGTGTGTACACAGATACATCCTTGCAGCGATATCAAATGCTAAGTTAATTTCCAACAGAGGCTATTCTGAATCGAAGAAATCGATTTTAAAGTCCTATACGCAATTTAGGAAGACTTTCGAAAGTTTAAACGATCTCTAAGCTTGGCCTTTGAAAGTACGTGAAACGCGATTCGCCATATCGACGTGGTTTTCGCCGTTAATAAGTTCCCAATACAGCAATACAGCTTCCAATAGTCCCGTTAGTCGTTTCTTATAAAATACTAACGAAACGAACCAAACGACGCAGTCGTGGCTTCGATAACGGCTGTACGATAAAAACAGGTAGAACGATGGAAAAATAAGAAAGGAAAGTAAAATATCGACAAACACAGCCGACAAACGTTTTACAACAACGACGGAGGAGCAACGATTCGCTGCATTTGATATTTGGCTTTGCGTAAGTCGTTGATCGTCTTACGTAAATACTTACATCGATTACATTACAACGAGCATGTATCATGAGAGATTGTCTTTCTTCGCGGTCATTACACGCAGTTAATCGAATAATCTTTCGCTAGAACGGTTAAGCACGAGTAACAAAATGTACAACATCGAAAGATCGTTTTGGTCAACAAACGTGCTTACACACGGTGGTACTGTAACAAAGTCACAGTCAACGGTTCTCGTGACGAAACAGTTTTAGTACGGAATCGCGTGTTTTTTGTGGAAAAAAAAGAAAAAAAAGAAAAAAAACAAGAAAAAGAGAAAGAAAGGAAAAAGAAGAAGAAACAAAGAAGGAGAGAAAACAAATGTCATTAACAACCGTACTGTCAATTTTTAACAGAAAATTGTAACTTTAAAGATGCAGACGTTTTTGTCGCATCCAAGGATCGACTTGAAAATATGATTTACATATATATGTATATGTGCCAGAGATTTCCAAGTCAGATCGTTGATCGAAAACGCTTCACGCGTGCGATCACGTCGGGATCCAAGGGCATAAAGCAACGTAAATTTGATTAATCCACCTCGATGATTCTTATTACGGATTTAATAATAATAATAATAATAATAACAGTAGCAGTAGTAGTAGTAGTAGTAGTAGTAGTAGCAGTAGTAGTAGCAGTAGTAGCAGCAGTAGCAGCAGTAGTAGCAGTAGTAGTAGTAGTAGCAGTAATAGTGGTACTAATAATAATAATAATGATGATGATGATGATGATAATAATAATAATAATAATAATAATAATAATAATAATAATAATAATAATAATAATAATAATAATAATAATAATAATAATAGCAATGACAATGACAATGATAATGATAATAGTAATAGTAAGTAATAATGATAATGACAAATAGTAATAGTAATAATAATAATAATAATAATAATAACAACATAATATAATATAATATGATAATCGTAGCAATTATAATAATAAATCGTCATTTAGAATTATTGTACATCGATATATTATATATTTAATATAATCTATTTGATATATTCTATATTAATATAAACTTCTATCTCATCTTAATTAAATTCTTAAATCTTTATATCCATTTTTTTTCTTTTATCACCTGCCAAGAGTAAATTCTGGCAACACGAGCGAAAAACACTTACATGTTAACGAGGGGAAAGAAAATACCACGTAGAGCGTCTCTCTTTTTTTTCTCTTCTTGTTGATCTTCTTTTTACATCATAATTCCACGTACGTAACGCCGTGTCCCGAGAATGTCCCGTTTCTTCTCGCTTAGATAGATCAAAAATAATCACGTGCTCTTATCGCTTAAATTCGCGCAAATGAGACCACAATGAGAAAGAGGAAATAAGAAAAAAAAAAAAAAGAAAAAAAAAGGAATAAAGAACGAACAGAAGAAAAAGTACAACAAAGACGACAAAATCGTTACTCATTCGACACGGTGTTACTTCGTTAAACATTTGCTTTTTCTTCTAATTTTTTTCTTTCTTTCTTTTTTTGCAATTGACTTGTGAAATATTCTTCTTTCTATCCGAACGTTCGTATCCTGCCCTTCGGATAATCGCGCAATAATTAAATCACATGCTGAGCGTGTGATTAGAAAAAACGACGGTGCTAAAAAGGACTAGAGGCTACATTAGAATTAGTAAAAACGAGACTAAACTTTAAGCGATACCACGTGTGTAATAATAACACGTTCTCATAAAGAAACGTTATCATTTCCCTCTTACGATTTTTTGTACTTTTTTGATTAGGGTTCGTTATTTGGCCGAGCTAGTTACCATTAAATCTTTGTCCATTCGCGAATACCTCGTATTACAGTATATGCGTATATACATATACATATACATATACATATACAGTGTATACAATTATGTATTATATACACTCACACACGCCAGGCATATAATTTGGTACTTAAATAGTACTACTTGTTTCTCCCTTCTCATATTCGCCCTTCTCTTTTTTACCTCGTTTTATAAAAGTTCTATTTTACTGCTACGTTCGTGGTGACTACACACCATCCGTTCGATCGATCCACTCGCACAATGTCGCTCTTTTCTTATTATACTTTTATTTCCTTCTTCGCATTCTTCGTTCTCGTCTTCGTTTTCTCCTTCTTCCTCGTACTTCCGCTCTAAATGCTCATTTTTCATCTCCGTTCACGCAGAAGAAAGTACAGCTTAATTGGTACTTTGTTTACGTTTACACATACCAGAACCGGCCACGGAAAAACTACAACGCTCCGCTCTGCCTCTAGTCGGACAAAAGTGTCGTTGTAATTCGACTTCGCCGTCTCGCTTTTACATTAATATTAACACAGCTCAGAGTTAACAAATGATCGAAGAACGATTACAGAATTATTTTTCCCGCCCTTAGGTTTACTTATCTTTAAAAATCACATGATCCGTACCAGAATCTTCGAGTACTTTCACGCGCGTATGATCAGACAAAGACCGAAATGACCTTTACAAATATCTACTGTATATTCTTCGTCGAATATCTTTTTTCTTCTTCTCCCTCCTCTCTTTCTTTTTTTTTTTTCGTTTTTCTCTTTTTTCTACGACTAACAAACGAGAAGATCCTTTTATCCTTTATTCCTTTACTTTTTATAAATATAATAACACCGACGTATTTTTGCACAATTTACGTGACACGTTTCGTCGAAACAACCAAGAAACAAATTATCAATCCTCTCTGCATTGAGTCTGCTTAATTACAACTTAAATGTGACTTCCTTTTTACCCCATTTTGGATTTATGGATTTTAAATCCAGAACGTACAATTATTCGTACATATTTTAACAATGAGATAGAAACCAAATCGTTATCTCTCAATGTGTTTAACGAGACCAGAAATTGGATCCAAATCTATCGAAACTGACGCACAGAAGCAGAAGAATATCTACCATACATGTTTCGAACCTTTATCATTTTCCAACTTCCAACCTACTACCAATTCTTAACTCCAAGAAACTCAGAGAAATTACAATGGAAATGCTAATGTTAAGTGACATGCTGACTGTTGCATTTTCCCCCTTAAATAATGAAAATAAACTTACGCTGATTATATATAACCGTCAGAAACTAAAAACTCTGTCTTGAGGTTAATATTATAATTACTTACAGATGACTTTAACGCTATTGGTGGTTATCGAATGACGTTAAGACGTGAATCTGTGATTATATCTGGCATTATGCAGGCTTCGCTATTGAGTGAACATGAGTGCAATCGAATGGAGATTAAGGTAGACTTGATGTTTTGGAAGGTAAATTATGACCTTCGTTTGGTCGCCGCACGTTGAAGGAACTCTTATTAATGTCAGGGACACAACAGTTTAATAACTTTCTAGTTATAAACATATTGTGAAGATTAATATTACATATTTTCGGTAATAGTCAACTTATCAAGAGGGAAAACTAACTCTAATAGAAACGATATTAGCTGTAACAAAAATTTCACTTGTTAACTTACTACTTTGATACCCAGAATCGCACTTTGGCAACGAAACTACTTATTGCGCAGTCTCTTGATTAAATAACAATAAAATAATACAGCAACTATTTGTAAAGATGAATAAACATCCGATATAATTAAGTAATACGAATCGATGAAATTTTAGACGTTCAGTGGTTTAGTGGTTCGGTGACCGATATTAATGTACAAAGATCATTTAAAAATGATACATTGCCAATGCACGTGTGCGCGCGCGCGCGCGCGCGTGTGTGTGTGTGTGTGTGGGTGGGTGGGTGTTAGTGTGGGTGTGTGCGTGTGTGCGTGTGTGTGTGTGTGTGTTATAACATTCATACACTTCTTTCTGCTGTATTCAGAAAGTTTCGAATCTCTGAGATCTTGCGTTACAATTAGTTTTGGGCAAATCATAGAAAAAGTCTTTTCTGTTGAATTTCGATAACTTAAAGCATTCCACCTTGTTATTCATCCTCTGTGTCTCCGTCGCTACTGTAATCTTGTAAAACTGCTGGTCTCAAAAAGGGTGCGTTGTTAGTTTGACTGTAACGATAAAAATTAATTTACATCTATATATAGGCCGAAATCTAAATCGAACGAACGAAATTTAAAGAAAGGAATAAAATTACTCACGCGAGTCTCCGATAATGATTTAGCCATTCTTCTAGCATTTGTGCTACTAATAACGGTCTTTTGTGTAGTTTTTGTTGCGCAACAAGAATACCACCTTCAGTCCTGCATACATCGAGCCACTCCTTTAAAATAGATTCTTCTCGGCCTACTTCTTCTAGACTCAAAAAATGTATTGGTAAGAGTTTATGTTCTCGGTCCATTAAAGGCATGAATGTAGTCTGCATCTGTATTTGCAGCTGTTGAAGTGGACCATTACCGCCACCCAGGCCTACACCACCGTGAGATGAAAGAGGTGGTATTCTAGACGATGTGTACGGCTCGATGGGAACTAAAGCCGTGAAATGACCACGTGTATAACCCAAAGCGATAGGTGAACGAATACAAAATGAAGGTTCCCATAAAAGTGGAAGATAAACACCTTCGAATCTTGCATAACCTGTATGAAAATATTTCATTTAATCATGTATAAATCTTATGAATAATGTTACTTTCGTCGCGATCAATACTTACCTATATCTTCCCCTCTAAAACTTTTAACATATTTAACGCCATAAACAATAATAGGTCGCCTTAAAATATGGGCTAGAGCAAATACGTGTAACTGCTCTAGAGCACTTCCTGGTTGAGCAGCTGTTGCTAATAAGCTTTCCCAATCTTCTTGCCATTGAGTCTCTTCTAATGTGAAATCCAACATTCTAGATGCTTGAGATGCTTCGTATTCTCTCCATCGAGGGTAAAAACTAAATTAAGAAAAATACATGTGTTGTAAAACAATATTGTAATAAAAATTGACGTAAGAATTGCTTACAATTGACCAGCTTGTTGTAAAGTGTCAGCAAGAGCTCTTCTTAAAGCATTGTCTCGATCAAAAACACCCCAAGTAGCTTGCATAGCAGAATCTAATAAACAATCGCCGGCGGATCTATTCCAAAGTGCGTGTAAACGACTTCCTAAACGTTCGGTAATTTCTAAAGACCAATTCAGTGCTGGTGGTTCTCCGCCACCACCTTCTAACTGTTGTTGAGCTTCTTTATCTAATAACTCTTCCAACATCTGTTCTTGCACTATACTTGGTAAATCTTCAACCTAATAAGTAATTTTCTGCTTAAATATTATTCATATATAAACTACGTTACATCTAGAGATCGATATCTTTAACATACTAATATCTCTAATATCCCATAATATCCCAAAGAAAGAATTATAATGTTATAGTAACCTCAGCAGGCAAAGCAAATGTAGCTATATCAGTGACAAAATAACATGGGAAAGAACCCTTGCGTAACCGGATACTATTAGTGACATGTCTGCGAATTTGAGCAGCCAAATCTGGTGCAACATAACTTGGTACTCTTTTTACTCCAGATCCAGAACCCTCGATTTGTGATAATAATGTCGCTAGTATATCCTCTCTTTGAAATCTGTCAAAAGTATAATAAAATTGTATAGAGAACAATTTGGAGACTCTGTCTTTCTCAATGATAGTTGATTTACTTTGCTACACGTGTAATGAACAAGTTGAAACATCGCCAAAGAATATATACGCTCATGTAATTATATAAAATAAGCTAAAATAGCTTCATAAAGAAATCCTTTGTCAAAAATTACTTCCCACAGACCTAATAGCTAAATGTACTAAGGTATGTCCAACATCAAAAGCACTACTTCTATTTAGAAGCAGAACTTCTGAATGCGTCAATTGACGAGCAGGATCACCACCACTTGCCAAATAAGCTTCAACAGGAGCATTGTCACCTTCCACAATGCCAAGACACGCATTTAACCAGCACCAATCAGTATGACGCCTTAACTGTTTTAGTCTACGCTCATAGTCACAATTATTAGGGGATTGAGGAGTTGACAAATTGTCATTTCTGCTATCAGGATATCTATGTGAATTCCTACAATATAAGAAAACTTATAATAAACTCGAATATTCGTCGCTATTATCTCGCTAATTCTACCAATCAAATTCTGATTAATAGTCAATCATTCTCAACAAATGTAAAAAATAAATTTACCTTCGTCCCACAGCCAAATTCTCATCCCTCTGGGTTTGATGAATATAAGGTGCATGAGGCGGAGAAGGTAAGTTACGCTGGCTATGATCTCTTTCTGGGCTTGGTAAAATAATACCCATGTTATTGGTTGTTCTGTCTCTTCTATCTTTTTCTTTAGGATTACCACACATCACACATTTTGTGGCTTTTGGCCAATTTTCATAAGTACACACAAGACAAGACCACTTCTCGGGATGTAAATTTGCTTGCAAGTTATAATATCTTTCTGGGTGTAAGTTTATTGGAGGAGGATTTGATCCTGAGTTTGGTGGTGGATCTCCTAGCCTAAGAGGCGCTAGGTGTTCATGCAAATTCGAGGCTACGGAGTGTATTGACTGATTGAGACCTGTAGGTTTATTATTTCCACACTGAACACAACGTGTGGTATTTTGATAATTAAGATAGGTACACATTGCACAAGACCACTTTCCCAATGGTACATTTTGACAACTAAGATTGTAAGAATCTGTTGGACTTAAATGAGTTACTGGACCAGATGCGACGTTTGATCCAGACCTCTGTGGGCTTGGATCTCGTAGGCGGTAAATATCCTCCCCTAATAAAGGCTTGGCGCCTCTGCACATTGTGCATTTCAATGATGAAGGCCAATTCTCGTATGTACAATATTCACATGTCCATTTTGACTCCTGTTCTTCAAGCCTGCTATTCATTTTCTCTATATGGCCCTTTATTGTGTGAATATTATTGTCTTTAATGCATAGACAATGTAACGTTCATACACTACTTAAAAATATTTATAAAGCATAAATGTGGTGTCAAAAGTTACATTAAATACTTGTTAAATCGTTATTGCATGTAATAAAATTTTTCATATTTTGTGTCATAAAACGTGACGCAAAGATAATTTCCATAAATATTAGTGATATTATGTACTTGTCATAAAATGAAGTTCATGTCATGTGGTAAACATGTTGATCGTATGTAGGAAAATAAAAGCTGCCACAGTAATGTAAATGTAGACAGCTACCAAAATCTGCAAAGAAAAAAAGAAAAGGTATGACTAATGAAGAAAAGAACATGATGCGTATAAACAAATGTATATAACATTGAACAAAAGCAAGCATTGTCAACTTTATTAACAAAGGGATACACATCCGCAAAATAATATAAGGTAAGAAAAAACTCATTAACAGCTCCTTCATTTACATTGGATAGACATTAATCACATGCAAATAATATATATGATGAGAATAATGACAGTGTGCGAACGAATGTTTCTAGGGAAGCGTGACATTGATTTCGTTGGCGAAGCTAAACGTTTCAAAACCAAAACGCGGTAAATTGCAATCGAGGTTTAAAATGTGACTGACCTCTGTGAGCTTTTATGTCGTGCATGCGTCGCGTCAAGGATAAACGTGAATACGATATCCGGAACAAAGCAAAGCTTATAACACGTGGTAGATCGGAATTGGGGCTACCTGGCGAAAGTCGAGCCTGGTGTCCCGAAAGTTGGTGTCACGCGCGAATAAGCTCCATCGAAGTACTATGCATCGGTCGATCGCTTCGAAATTGACGTGAGGATAGTCGTCGATCCGTAAGAATCACACACTGCGGCCAGCAGCCCACTTTAATTGCATTTAAACAATAGAAAAGGTTAAGACGCACAGTCGCGTGATAAATTTTTCGCAAGGACGAAAGCCCGCGTCTTCTCTATTTGCGTTAAAATCCAAGTACAATCTTCTTCCCCACCGACGAAGACCCGAGGCACGTCACTCGTCGAACGGGTGAAACGCGACGAGTGAAACGAAACGAGAAACCTTTCTCTGCACTCACTCGCTCCTCCAAAACAGATGCGCTATCTTTCTCGCGGCTGCACTTTGCGCCTCTTTTCTTTTTACAAATCGAACGCAGTCATGGTGTTTTCCTACGATACTGGCATACAAAACTGCGGACTTCGTTGAGAAAATAGGTTTTGACAATCATTCGCAAACAGATGTCAGTACTACCAACGTTACTTCATCTGTAAAAACTCGACATTTCACGTAGTTACGTCACGCGGTTCATCCGCGGGCATCCTAACCACAACCCGCTCATTTCTCTCAAATTAACCCATTCGCGAAGGTGATTAACACATGTACGCGAATAATTTCCTCGTAAAATATCGCAAATAGTTCCGAATATTTTCTATTATGGTTATACTGATAATATCATGTCAGCTTCCGGTTTTTAAGATGCGCTACGATTCTTTCTTTCTTTCTTTCGTTTTTGGATTTTGTACCGATTTCAAAGCGTTCTATTACTCTTCTGACGTATAAAAATATGTAAATTCGCCGAGATATAAATATTGTAGAAGCAATAGCTGAGTGGCATAATTATGGTATATAATAGTCATAATAAACCATTCGTTCACGCAATGCACACGGGAAGCTATTTTTTATTTATAAATATCCTGGGCTAAGCGCCAAATGGGGCTTAGCCTAGACACCTATCCTTGACATTTGATTAAGTAAGACCATTACCATATGCGAAATACATTTAACGCGGAAAAAAACAATTATATTTGCTTTTTACAGTTTACATACCCCGTTCGTGAAACTTACGTTTCTCCAGATATCGTCTGCTAAACGACCAATGACGTCACGGTATAACAGCTGAAAATTGGTAACATAGCGGTATCTCGTGACACGATACAACTCTTTTTCTATCAGAAGACTTACGCTCGAAATTTTTTTACAACAAAGAACATTATGAGAATCACGATATTGTACGGTAGTGAGACAGGTACTGCACAAGATGTGGCTGAACAAATTTGGAAAACTGCCAAAAGGTTTTGTTATTGTCCTTCCCTCTATTGTATAGATAGAAATATATGTATATCGTTTCGCAATTAGAAAGCTTGAAATCATTAATTAGCATTAAGAACTTTATCAATGTTATTTTATAATATAATTACTGATGCTAATATTAAGAATACAATATCTTTTACAAAAGTCTCTTCGATTTTATTTCAGAAAAGGCCTGGAAAGCAGTGTCTTTGCAATGAATGATTATAACGTTCAAAATCTTGATACAGAAAAAATGATAGTGTTTGTGGTCGCAACCACGGGCCAAGGGGATCCTCCTAATAATATGAGACAATTCTGGAGACTTCTATTACGAAAAAATCTCCCAACAACATTGCTTTCTAATGTAAAGTATGGAATATTAGGCTTAGGTGACAGTTCCTATCAAAAATTTAATTTCGCAGCAAAAAAGTTAAACAGAAGATTAATGCAACTAGGTGCAATGGAACTGTTACCTATTGGGCTAGCAGATGATCAACATGATTTAGGAATTGATGCTGTTGTTGATTCTTGGCTAGAAGAAATGTGGATGAAAGTTGGAAATACATTTAATATTTCCATAATAGATTTGATTAATAGTGAAAATAACATAATCGAGAGATTTCATATATCAGAGAGAGACAGAAATTCCATGAATAATGAATATTGTTCAGTTCATGATATTTTCATGGAAGAAGTATTTACAAATAATGAAGTGAAAGTGGGTACAATAATTGAAAATGTAAGAACTACTGCACAAGATCATTTTCAGGATGTTAGATTAATTAAATTTAGATCAGATAACATTAATTACCAACCTGGAGACATAGTGTATGTTAGACCAAAGAATTCTCAAAAACAAATTGAAAATTTTTTTGATGTATTAAATGAAAATAATGTGCAATTAAATCCGGATATGTTAATTCAAGTAACTGAAAAAGAAATTAAAGTATCTAATGTTCTAAAACAAATTCTAACTTTATACCAAATTGTAGAGCAGTATTGGGATTTAAGCTTTAAACCACGCAGATCTACGATGCGACTGTTATCTCTTATCAGTGACAATGAATTAGAGAAGGACAAGTTAGATGAATTTACAACAGCAAGTGGTCAAGAAGAACTATATAATTACATCAATAGGCCAAGAAGAACTATTTTAGAGTTACTAGCAGACTTTCCACATACAACTAGTAAATTAAATGTAAAATTATTATTTGAAATTATGTCTCCTATAAAGCCTCGTGCGTTTAGCATAGCTTCAAGTTTAAGGATTACTGAAAATGAAATTCATCTCTTAGTAGCAGTAGTAAAGTATAAAACAAAACTACTAGAGCCAAGATATGGATTGTGTTCTAATTGGTTGGCGAGCTTGAAAAAGGAGGACAAGATAATATTTTGGATACAGAAAGGAACATTTAAATTTGAGTACAATAAGCCAATGATATTTATCGGTCCTGGAACAGGAATTGCACCGTTTCGTTCAGCTATATTAGATAAATGTGCATTGGATGGTAATTTAAATGATTGTGTCCTCTTTTTTGGCTGTAGAAACAAGGAAAAAGATTACCATTGTAAAGATGATTTTGAATATTTATCACTGCAAAAAGGTTTAAATTTATTCTGCGCGTTTTCCCGAGATCAAGAGCATAAAATGTAAGTAAATACTCCTTAAATATGTAAATTATTCGCTTAAATGTGCCGTTTGCATCTTATATAACTAAATTTTTGTTAACATTTTAGATATGTACAGCATGTTATACGTAGTCAGAAGCAACTTTGTTGGGAATTTCTTAATAGAAATGGTAACATTTACCTAGCAGGCAATTCTAAAAATATGCCAAATTGTGTTCGCGAAGAATTTGTTGATTTAATCAAACAAATGACAAGATCAACTGAAGAAGAAGCAGAAAATTTTGTTAAACGTTTAGAAAATGAAGATAGGTATCAAGTTGAAACTTGGGGTTAATAAAAGATTTTTAAAAAAATTAGTCATGACTGCCAATTTTAAAAATTACACATATAAAAATGCGATAGTATGATGTATCGAAAGCATTTAAAAATAAAACTTTATAACTTTATGTTTGGATGTATAAAATGGGAACTATGGTATCATTTTGTTCCTTTTTATTCATGTATATATAAAAACTTTTTAATTTTAGATATAGAATAAATTAGTAATATTTAAAAAAAAAAAAAAATAGATATCTCACATACAAAAAATATCCAATGAAATACCGATATAAATATGTACAGTAATGTACATGTATCAGTCAAGGAGAACTAATTGTCTTACATTAGTCCTGCCAATTGCGTCCATCATGTTAGATTTTTTCTGTTTGTTGATTTGAATATTATAGATGTGCGCGCGTATCACAATATCTTGAACTAGTTCGTGGTTATTCCTGAATCTCCGCGCAGCGTGGAGCTCGCTTGACGAACTCTAACCCCTATCTTATCTTAACCTATAAAAAATAAAGCAGAAAGATGGTATGTCTCGCACATTGGGGAGCAGTTCTATTCATAACTTTGAAGCCTTAACTATCGAATATGCAGTGATCCCGACACTAAACTAGTAAAGTACTTTCGCCAGACACGGAAATCCACAGAAATTTGGAGAACTCTGCAAATGTCAATTAAATACTTTCTCGCAATTCAAGTTTTCCAATGATTATTTGAATTCTGAATATCCGTCGTCTGCCTGGCAAAAACGAAACCGTATTCAGACGAAACAATTATCGCAGATTCATCTCCACCCTAATACCCTTCACTAACACGTGAAGTATATTAACCCTCAATATTGCAACAGCTCTTAATTTGATTTAATCTTACAAACTGTGAAAAAATGGCGGGTAGTTACACGAAGAAGGAATTTAGTGTGGGCCCCGAGGAACAAACTTTGTTAAAAGATTCGAATGGAACACGCATTGTGCCCGCGAAAGGTATATACTAATGCCCTTCTTTATCGCATCATTTTCCTTCACACTTTCGAACGTTAATCGTTTCAGCCTTACTACTATATTTTGAATACTTACAGCTTTACCCTTCTTACAAACGTGCACCTTCCTTTCTTTTTATTTTTATCGCAAATATTCCACCAAACCGGTCTCTCGGCGGTGAAGATTCATAAAATTCACTGTGATTTTAGATTCATTCTTAAAAAGAGCAGTATATTATGAAATGTTAAGTATTATTTTTACATGTTATATATATTTAAATATTAATTATTATCGAATATTATTATATGATGATTACATTAGGAATCATTTCATATTATATCTTTTTTATTTTTTTACATATTTAACTGATATATTTAATTTAATTTATCAATTTTATTAAGAGAGTAATACAAAAACGTTCATTTTTCTAAGTATATACAGCATCTGAAGTTTACACGTGATTTTCTGTTAAAATTTCATTTTAAAATATTATCTAGTTATCTTTAGCTTTTGACCTTTTTACCATTGTGCTTTGCATAGATAACTAACTTTGAAAAAACAAAAAAAAAAAAAAAATGTAGGAAGAAGTGATAGAAAATAAACATAAAGACGTGTTTCTTCCTAATTATCCTTCTATCGTAAGCAAAACTTTGTACATGCATATTGAGATAAGTGAAATGAAATAATACAAATTCCAATGTTCTAAGTAATTCTCTGCTATAAATTTTACGATGCTTTAAAATGCATATTATTAAATTGCATTATGGAAGAAGTATATTGTATGCATATTATACGTACAAAGGTGTCATGTTTTATATAGAACATTATTTTTTTGCTGACACAGAGTTGATGTGAACTAAATATAAACATATCTTAGATCCAAGAAACAGAAATGAATATGTTATGAATGACATATTATAAAATAACATGTGTATATATATATTTTGTGTTATTATCATAATTATCATCAGTTAATCAATTAATATTACAATTATATTTTAATAATTGACACCGTGTGCCTGATATGTTTAAATTAGCTATTCAATTCCATAATTTTATGGCATTTTTCGCTATTCTATAGTGTGCTTATAGCATGATCTTATGTATGTTATACAGGGATATAATTTAAGCAGATATGGAATACAAGTAAAATATACTTTATATCAATGTTCCCAGGTTACATTAAATCTTCTTATAACACTTTTAAAGATCGTGTACCAGCTGGTAATTAATATTTTATTTTTTGCAAAATATAAACATAATATTTATGCGATTAAGATTAGTGCTGTTATATATTCTTTTTTATCCTCTGTGCTGTATAAATCTAAGATACGAATATAAAATCATATGAGTGTGTAATATACATATCAAGTGTTTCTATCATGATCGCTAAATTGATAAATTGCTTTAAATTGGAGCATTAGTGAAGTGTTCTAAAGATAGCTGTAACTGCAGTATCATTAAATTTGTATGTATATGTGTTGCCAAAATCATATTGTGAAATTAGATCTTTTATCGTAGGCACTGAGCCTGTTCGTCTTTCCCCTGGTTGGGAAGGTACAGGCAGACCTGATGATGAATTAAATTTTAGAGGAGTTACAATGGATCAAGCAGACCTTGAATTAAATCCTCCTAAAGATAGGTATGTATATAAATAAAATGTCATACTTTCAATGTTATTTATTATAATTTACTAAAAATCTTAATTCTAATTGCTTATTTATATAATTTTAGATTAAACATAGTATTCTGCATAATGGTACTACATGGAATTGGTATCTTAATGCCATGGAATATGTTCATAACAGCAAAAAATGTATGACTCTTTAAAGCACATTTTATCACTTTTTTATCACTAATTTTACATAGGTTATAAATTTTTAATGAAATTCATTATTCTTCTAGTATTTTGTTAATTACAAACTATCTGAAGAGTATACAGGAATTCAATCAAACTATGCCACAAATTTTCTTGCATACTTAGGATTTGCAGCACAAATACCAAATCTACTATTTAATTGGTTAAATGTATTTATGCAATTTGGGTGTGTATATTCTGTATAATTTCAAATTAATGTCTTATATACGTGTTATCTTTTAATATTTCTGAAAAACATATTCTCTAGAGCATTTTCATTGTATATGATAGTCTTTATCATCATGTGATAATCTACAGATACTTAATAAGAATCAAGTATCTGTATTTAAGGACAATTTTTTAATTCTTTTAGTGGCAATTTGACAACACGTATAGTATGGGGCATCTTCATACAAGTTTTAATATTTGTATGTACCGTTATTTTGGCAATGACTGATAGCTCTGGTTGGCCAGGTGTCTTTTTCTGGATTACCATGATTTCTGTTATTATATTAAACAGTAAGATAAAATTATTTTTGCAGAAATTCCAAAATAACAGTCATTTATGTGTTTTAAATAAATTATATTTATACTTTGCAATTAGAGAGTACATTGGTTTTAAATTATAATACACTTTTTTACTTAGTGTCAAATGTACTTTCTAAGAACATTCGCATCCACATAGTACTAATTTTTATTCATGAAACACATTTCAGCTGCTAATGGAATTTACCAAAACTCTGTGTTTGGTATGGTGGCAAAGTTACCCACAAAGTACACAGGAGCTGTTATCTTAGGCTCGGTAAACACCGACTTGTACAGTCTTGTGATATAAAACTTCATGTAACATGTACATATTTAACTATATTACTCTTATGTTACTTTCAGAATATAAGTGGAACATTTACAGCGATGATTAACTTCCTTGCTCAGTATATGGCACCAAATCCTCGAACTGCGGCAATATATTACTTTATAACTGCTCTGTTTATTCTTCTTGCGTGCTTTGATACTTATTTTGCACTTCCGATAAATGTAAGATTTACAATTTTCTTATGAATTTTATTATAGATTAAGTATAACGTTTTACATGAATTACATTATTGATTGTAGAGATTTTACCGATATCGTGAATTATTACATCAGAAAGGAATAAATAAAAGGCAATTAGAAAATAACGCAAGAGACAAACATAACACACCGCCATACTGGAAAATATTTAAACAATGTTTTCCTCAGTGCTTCAACACATTTTTCATATTTTTCGTAACTCTTTCTCTATTTCCGTCTGTCCAATCTGACATAGTTCGTTCGGATCCTAATTTTATAGTTTCATCAAATTATTACAGTACTGTTATGTGTTTTCTCACGTTCAATGTTACTGCTCTCATTGGTAGTTCAATTGCATCGTTGGTTCAGTGGGTGAGTAAAATTTTGAATCGACATTCGTTAAGCAATAAATGCAGAAACTAATTTTTAAATCATTATTTTCTTTCTTTGCAGCCTAGTAAAAAGTACTTAATAATACCAGTACTTTTACGTGTTTTGTATATACCATTGTTTTTATTCTGTAATTACAAACCAAGTGGTGTTTCAAGAATATTACCAGTGTACATTAGTAACGACTGGATTTATTTTCTAATTGCTGTTACAATGGGAATAAGTAGTGGCTATTTTTCCTCTTTGTCCATGATGTATTGTCCAAGGTGAGATTTATACAATAAGAAAAAATGAAATCTTCTCTTTTTTTTTTTTATTTTTAATATTAAAACATATTAGAGAGCGAATTTTTATTTTAGAATGGTAGATTCTGAATATATGGCGACAGCTGGTATGTTTGGGGCAGCATCATTAATCACAGGGCTCTTTACTGGAATATTATTTTCTATGGTTATGCCCATCTTGGTAGCAAATATATCGTTTGAATTATCTTAATACATACAACATTCAATAATAAAATATTAATCCATGTTTAAAGACATTCACTTGATAGGAAAATCAAAAGAAGATGAGCGCAAGGAAAAGAATAAGATGAAAGTTCATCGATATAAAGTTCAATTTAATTTTGACATTACTCTATTTATGATATTAAATGAATTTAATAGATTTCTCTGCACTTAATGATGAAGCTGAAAATTTTGATGTTATAAGATGATCTGGCAAAGTAAGATGTTAATAATTTTTATTTCTTTGTTTCATACTTCTTTAAAATGCTATGAATCTTTTTGTTACGATATAAGAAAAAAAAAAAAAAAAAAAAAAAAAAAAAAAAAAAAAAAAAAAAAAGAAAGAAAGAAATACAAACATTAAATAATACCTCAAAGAATCGAATTTGTATTGTTGAAAACAGATATTTCATAATGGAATATTTAAAATCTGAAAAAAAAGAAGATGATAGAGATCTCTGTTATTACAACAAGTTTATAGTTGTGAGATTAATATTTAATCACTGCCCTAATGCAACTATTAATACTAAATTGGACCAATAAGCCTTAATATCCATATATTATTAAGTTTTTCACATGCATCAGTTAACTCGAAGCCGCTAAAATAAGCACATAAAAGATCTGTACAATTAATAATTGTTATTTACATAGACCAAATTTATAATAAGACTGTGGTTTGTAAACTTTTCATATTAGCAATTTAACAAAATTTAGGACTGAGCTGTATCCTATTTAGAAAACAAAGATGTTAAAATGGAAAATGATTTTCTTCTTTGTTAAATGTTTAGTAATGTGCTGATTATAGCGAATAATTAAAAATATTTACCATGTTGAAACACACACATGTGCATTTAAAGAGCATATTCAAATATTTTTCCCAAGGTACATAAATATTTTGCACAGAGTAGCTTTTCATAATTTTTAATCGTCCATTTTCAATTGTTTTATTATATTTTGTATGTTTATGTTCTGATTTTCAGTAATAGGTTGTTTTATATATATCTTTACAAACGTTATTACAAGGTACATTTGTAAGTATATTTGTATTAAAAACACATTTTGTGTTTTATATGATTTTAGTATTAGCTTTATATATCAACTCTTTTTTTATTAAAATATTAGATAATTAGTATTTGTCTTTTCGAATAACTCAAAATTTTCTACAAAACGGAAGTAATTTGGAAATGATATGATTAATGTCAGTCTCGATAAAATTCAAGGCAATAATATGTGTTCGTTTCACTTACTTTGTTTTGTATTTCTGATCATTACTCTTTTTTTTCATTTAAACATATTTCTATATGTTTACCATGTTATATGTAATATCATGTGTTTGCTATGCTTTTTGTTCAATCAACATACTGTATATTAAAAAAAAGGCTAAGGTAATGTGTAAAATTGAAATATCATAATGTCTAGCAAGTTTACTTAGACTCCAATATAATATTTATTTCATATACTTATGAAAAAGAAAAAAGAAAAATAGGTCATAGCATAAGTAACGCCGCGTTTTGACTCTAACTCTCAATGAGAAAAATGAATACTTCCGTTTACTTTTAATCATCGATGCATGCATTTACCTACAATTTCCTTAGCAGTCTAAGGAAGTTCTACTTCAATCACAGCCTTTAATGCTTCGACATCGAACGATGCTCTTCGGTCAGACCTGTGTTCATTAGAAAATTCATAAACGCCATACGGAAATTTCGGAAACCATTTTTGACATTTTCTCGCATTTAAAACGTGTTCACCGTATACTTTATGAACATTTTTAACAGTATCCTTAGTTTCACTGCCTTTTAGTGTAAAGTTTGTATAGCATGCAATGCTGCAAATGGTTTTCCCTGACACTCGTCTTATAACTTCCTTTAATGTGAAAAATACCGATCTAATTGTTTCAATAATTAGAGAAAGACAAAGGGAGAGGTTCCTATAAAAACATCTCAGAGAAACATGATACGCATGTTTATCTAAAGTAAGATAAGAAACGATATTACTTATGACATGACCTACTATTTGTTTACATCTAAACGAAGTGCTGCATATTTTACATTGAGTGGAAAGACGCGTTCTCTTATTATTACTCCATAACGTACACTATCTTATTATTTATTGTTTATCCTTATTTATAATAAATGTGAAGTTATTATTTGACAAAATTAAAAATATAGTTACTTTTAATAGATTCTATTACATATATTAACTCATATGTACATATGTGTACACATGTTATTTTCGTTATGACAACGACAACAAAAAAAAAAAAAAAGAAAAAAAAAAGAAAAGAAAGAAAGAAAGAAAGAAAGAAAAGAAATGAAAAGCGTACATCATTAAGTATGAACTTCTGTTTTGGTACAATTAGTAAGATCTGTAAATACTGTCCAAGTGCTTCTACATGTAATAACATGTGGCTATTATAAATCTGCATTTTTATTGTATACACCATCTTGTAAGCTATACTGTTTTACTGTTTATAATACTGTTTATGCTCTATTTCTATCAATTCACACATACAATTACAACTAATATTCCTATACACTTTCAAATTATGCTCAGCTAAATTATCAGAACCATACATATATATATATATATATATAAACAAATCTTGCTAATGGTAAACCTTAAATTACCTCAAATATTGTACCCCAGGTTGACCACAAATTTTATTCTAAAATATTGAATCCGAATTCCTAGAAGGACAATCCTCTGCATAAAGCAATTCAGACAATAAATTACAAATAAAATTCAATAAAACCAATGATTGGAAAATCATTGAACTTAAAGCTGGTAGAGCGTAGAGAGGATATTTTTATATCAATTAACTTGTGGACATATTTCATCTAAAATTGCTTAATGCATATCATTAGGTAGATTAGACTTTCTTCATTAAGATATACAATACAATTATTCACTTTAAAAAGTATTTGAATGGTGGTACATCTGTTTTTTACATGAAAAAGGAACAACAAAAAATTGTATAGCAAAGTAGGAGCCAGAATACATCAATGTTACAACATAAATCTTACCATTATTATGGTAAAATTTTTGGGCATGCAAAGTATAAATATAAATACGAATCACTGTAATATACTTACAAAGTTCAAACATTACAAAAGATGCGTCTTGAAACGTAGATTTATGGAATTGTTTTAATTGTTCAATTTATTGTAGAAATGATGTTAAATAAATGAGTAAGGACAAAGATCTGATTTCATGTTTAATAACCACTTACATTATCATAGTAATTTTTATATCTTTTTATATCGAAAAATTAGAACGTTTTCCATAACACACATTATTCATATGTATCACATTTTATTCTAGTAGATGATCACAAATTAAATTTGCAAAAAAATATTTCCTTAAAAATAGAAGTTATTCCCTTTGTTAATATCGGTATACATTATTAAACAGTAAATATTCCAAGTTAGAATATGAAAGATGCATTGTATATAATACAAATTGTGTGTTTGGGTCAGTAATTTTTACATAACATACACTTTTTCTATCTTTTTATACGGAAACACTTCTTTGGTTTTTGGACAAATTACAGTACCATTGTTTTCTTGAGCCATCTTTTCCAATGCCTAAAATAAAATATAGTAAGTTAATTTAGTGAATTGATAATTATATTTTATAAGAAACAAGTTTATTTACTTGTTCTCCATATACATATCCATTTGGCATCATCATTGGTTGATTATATTCATTTAATGGTTTTCCACTAATACTGCAGACAAGTCTAGACTGTGAACAATGAGCAAAAGGCAATGGAACAGCTAATTCGTTAAGGGCTTCATTGCATACCGGACAATTTGGATTTCTCCCTTCTTTGTTTGCGCTATAACATTGAGGTGTTTTTAATGCCGATAAACCTGCCTGTAATGCTACCGTAAAAACACTTTGAGTTGCTAATTGGAAAAGTCTATAATTTTCATGCCTGAATTGCTCAATTAATCTATCCCATCTGTAAATATTATATTTTATAAATATACATGCCATATATTATAGGAATTAACAACATATAATTTAATAAATGTGCTTACCTCTTTTCATCTAACAAATCTTTATATGGACTAAGAGACGTATTTGCTGGAAATGCTAATTGTCCCATACAGCATTGAATTTCTTGCAATTGGTAATCATCATAATTGGTAAAACATTTTCTAGCATGCTTGACAGCATCAAGCCTCCTATCCTGCCTTACTAACTCTATAAACTCTTGCACGCGTAAATTAAATTCCATAGTACTTCCTAATTTCCTTAACTTAGATCGATTGTCATAGCACCATCCAACACACCTTGCAGTTTCATGATTTGCTAAGGACGTTTCTACTTCCCTGGATACCATAAAAACATCTAAAAATATGAAACGAAACAAGCAATATTATTTATATTCGTGAAATACTGAGTAGCATTAATATTGGACATACCTATGTTTGTTAAATCTCTAAGCTCACTACTATCTGCTAATTTAGTTGCAGTTGTATAATAGCCTTTCCGAAGAAAATATTCTATCAGCATTCTATCAAGCCTCTGCCTCCGCCACTGATTCACAACGCTCGGTGCGGTATTGGCGTGTTCTTTTAAATGTTCTAGACGTCTTTTGCAAACCATGCTTGCTTGCAACTCCTCTGTAATGGATTCGTGCGCCTTTCTCTTTAATGTTTGAAGTTTCTCCACAACTCCACCTAATAATAGGCTCATCTCCCCAGCAGGAACAGAGGTTTTATTATCCTTTATTAATTCATTAGCTGCTGTTTGTACGTACGAAGCTTCCCTATCTATGACCTTTTGTGCTAATCGAAATTTTTTGTTGAGGAGTTCATAAGGAACCTAAGAACACAATATTGTGCATTAATTTATTAATTTAAATGGTAACAGGATCTCCGTAAATTTAAATATAATAAAGCTCATGAAGTTAGTACAAAATAGCGCAAGTCTCATAAATGATAAAGAACTGTCAAAGATCTCGAACGTTTCTAAGGAATTTATATAGATGAACAAAAAGATCATAACACAATTACAAAAGTATTAAGTACCTTTAACGTTGGGTATTCGAGGCTTTTAACGTCTGACATATTGGTTATGCTCAAACAACGCGAAATGTTATACTTAAAAATTGGAGGAAAATTATATTTATTATGTCAGAGCTAATACACTTTACTATTATGTATCATAGTTATTCATCTCTTTTTATACAAATTGCGGATATAAGCACAGAATGATGAATACAACTAATTTGACACTCTACTATTTTCAAGAATGGTGAAAGCTCTCGCTCTATTTTAATAGAGATAATTATCATTTTGTTTACGCATGATAAAAACGTTAGTATTATAACGTTACAATAGATGGCTCTATTAACGATAGAAATAAGGGATGATCCTCAGACTAAATCATGTGACTGAACCTGACTCAACTATTTGTTAACAATTAAAGAACTTATTATTGTTTCTATCAAAGTAGAATTTATTTTGGGATTTTTTATAGCGGCGAAAGAAATTACGGCACTCGTAATAACAGTGCAAAAGATCTTGCCATTTATCTTTACGTTAATAATCTTATTTAACGTATGTGTTATATCTTATTCTTGCCAATGATTCTTGGCGTTTTTGATTGGTCACTGGAGCGGATTAATTTTTGGCTTTGACCAATCGCGAAATTTGAACGTGTAACCCGAGTGCAACGTAACTGAATAGAAAATGCTAATAACGTACGCGTGATTGAATGTTTTGGAAATGTGATGTGCAGCTTTTCCCTCGCAAAGTGTACAAGACTTTATACGAAGGTGAGCTTTTGAAAAATTCTTTATTACAATCTCCGGTTTCAGTTAAATAATCGTAATCTCAAACAATCACATGTGCATCCCTCATAAAAAAAATTTATTTCGATTATTCGCTAATATTAACATGTTATTTCCATACTTTTTAATTTTAAATGCTAATTAAATAGAAAATTTTTATGGATTTTTTCCATTATAAAAGCGTATAAATTTCTCGTAAACATTAAATAATTCAAATGCATGATATCAGGATGAAGAAGTTAATGGCCCTGTAACAAAACTAATTCTGCTTATAAATATAAAATCAACACATTTATCGTCTGTGATTAAATATAACGATAAGTAAAATCTTGAAAACGAGACTATCTTGAATAAAAGATTTTTGGAAATTGTTGGAAAAATTCAGCGGATATTTAACTTAACCGTTCGGTAAAGGCTTCGAAAAGGATCGGTGATATTCGGATATGTTCGGCCGGTGACGGAGAGCATCGGTGGCGCGCGCGAGTCACTCGGATGGCCGGGGGCCGCCATTTTCCTCCAGCGAGGGAGACAGTCGCGAACGTAGTTCCGCGCATTGTCGACCAATTTTTTCGTCGAATCGAGAGATTTTCGGCAAGAACTGGGGCGTCGGGCGGGCGCGCGTGACCCCAGAGCCCGTATCCGAGCGAGTATCGTTCCACGGGAGGCTCGAAGTCACCCGTGGACGCCGCGAGAATCGTGTGAATCGTAATACAGAGTCAAGGCGCCGCGCTTATACCCCCGATCGAGACACAATCATAAGAACGCCGTGTGAGAGAGTGAATAGTTTGGTGATCGCAGTGTAGCCGGTGAAAATACACGAGTACCCAGGAGTACCGTGGACCAAGGAATACTGGGAGAATCGCCTCCGACAGGTTAGTCAGTGTTTTTCTCACGTAGATCGCGCCGCCGAGAGGCTCAGTATACGCCGTGTGCGTCGCTCGCGCGGCCCCTGGTGTGCACGGTGCATGCGTGCACACACGCACCGGAGAAAATTCCGCGGGTTCGTGCGTGTGTATTTGTATGCGTTTCTATCTTCTGTCTCTGCTCTGAACGTACCAATACAGTGCATACATAGTTCTTCGTTTAACCGTTCCACCGTCTCTCTATATGTATATGGCGAATGTATGACACTTAGTGTGCGAGTGTGCTGACTAGTGTGATATGGCGGGAGACGCCGCGCCAGCAACGGCCACGCGCCTTTCTTTTTATTCAGCCCTCCGCTCTCGCCACTGGCCCGATTATTCTGCTGTCTTTTCTCCTCTTTTACCAATACTTTTCAACTCTTAAAAACTTACACGGAGTTTTCGACTCGTGCCTCGCGAAACCCGAACTCTATTCGACACTTAAATACTCTCTTTTCCACTGAATTGTGTGTAATCGTATCTTGACGTTGACCTTCGGCAACGCTTCAACCTTTCCGATGAAACGTTACATATTCGTGCTTCTCACATTTCCCTCGTTATACTTGTTTGTATGTATCGACGCGTAACATCCTTTACTATAATATGCAAGTTCATTACAATATGTTAATTTTCGAGTAGGATTCCAATGGGTAATTAAACGTCTTATCTGTTTTATCACGACACGTAAAGGGTATAATAACGGTGCTTGTTCGAAATAAATCTGCACCGGTTAAATTACCGCGTGGAACGAATCGTACGATTTTCCTTCGATTTATGGTTACGCTATAAAACGCACGTGCGAACCAAGCGAATTTTCTGACATATCAGACGAGTATGAAAATTGTTATGAATTATTACTAGGTGGCAGCACTTCGCGCTGTTATGCTTTGAAATTTCATTTATGAAAAGAAACATTCGCAGGGAATTTTCAATCTTCGTCCATCTGTGTATGCACAGGTACTTACACGTATCTGAGAACTCGGTCGAATCAAGTTCGCGTGATGTTCCCCCTTTACATTTTAATAAATCACGTTACTGGAAATGTTTGATTTGCCGTTCGAAGAGCATGTCGGAGGAGCGAAATGCCTATGGTGCAGTACAGTCTGATGTAAATCATTTATTCTGCTAAGTGTACGTATCATGCGACTGACCGCCATTTGGATAGACGCTTCTAGAATATCATTCATTTGTATCTCTCGCTCCTTCCGTCGACAGCCTGTCTTCTCCATATCTATTTATCTCGTGATATACACCATATTAATGTGTTTTGCGTTTTTCACGCGAGAGACTTACATACGCACACGCTCGCTATCCCAGAGAATTTTCTTAAGCGAGAACATAATTCAGGAACGCGTTTACACGCGTCGCTAATTATCGCACCGCGTTCGTGCTACAAATTAGCATCCTCCTCAGAGTTCGAGCGAACTTTTGCGAAAACGATTATCATTCGTGCTTGTGGGTGACACCGCGAACGCACTTAGTGGTTCTCAACTTTTTCCGTCCTGTTTCCTGGTGTCCCGATGTTGTCGCGTGAATCTTTTATACGTGTTCGTGCAACCCGCATCCTTTGATTGATTTGATATATTGCTGCTTGCTTCTCTTACAATACAAAGTTGTAGACGACTGTTTTAGTGTTCACAACTAATATAACGAGCTTAATTGATTTTAAAAGTTTGTCGATTTTTCCCATCTATCCTCAATTTTTTTAATTAGTTTTAGTCATTTCTTTTACTATTTTCTAATTTAAATTTAAATTTAATCTAATTTAAATTAAATTTAAAGAAAAAAGGTTTTTCTTAATTTTGTGAAGCAACGAAGATTAAAAAAGAAAAAAAAAGAAGAAAAGAAAAGTATAAAAGAAGAAAGAAAAAGGAATAATCATGTTATTTTATTTCTTTTTTCTTTTTTTTCTTTCTTTTTTTTTTTTTTTATTAGAAGGATTATAATACGAACACCAATTAAGTATTAATTATATGGTCCTTCCGTGGTTTAATAACTTGATAAAATTTTTGCGATTATTATTTATTAAAAAATAATATACAAAAGGAATATTTATAAATTAAAAATGATATAACCACGAAGTTTACATAATTGGATTTTCGTGCGTGCATAAGTGAAGTTCAGAAATATTTTGTAGCATGATAAATGCCACTTATACTTCAACTTTAACACACGCACTGGTTTGGTTTTTCCACGAGTTCGATGTTCTTGTCTGGACTTGGTTAACAAGCTTCCGTTCGAAACGATAAAGCATGCTAACGACCTACTAATCTGAAATGTGTAGGGTTCGAACGACTGCAAAATATTAGAAGCGTGACATCGCGTTTTCCGATGAGAAACAACACCTAACATTGGAGTAATAAAATTATACAAACAAAATGAACACGATAAAAGAAGAAATGGCGGGGAGTCAAAAAAATACTTCTCAATGTTTGTGTGTACTGTGTAATGTGAAATACAAAATTGTAGATACGATGCGAAAGTAGTGGAAAATTTCGGTATGTACGCATAGTTCGATGGCTAATAGCAAGCCTTAAAGGACGTCGGCGCCAAACGGTATGTTGGATTGCGTAACTTTCGCCGAATTTAACGCGAATATGGAACGAACGCGTCGCGTACGTTTCCCTTATTTCGTTTCACCGCGCCGGTGCGCGCGCGCCACATGCACGGGTAACTTATTCATCGTTGATTGTGTCGGTATTTAAACGAGCTCCTGTTCTGGCCTTACGTAATTTGCTGAACGCGGAGAGCAGCGGTATACACGCGCTCGGTTGCTTATTCAGCGATGTTGTGACCTGTATTCACGTCGCGACACTTCTGTTTCTTTTTACTAGAAACCCACTCACGGCTGGCCGTGTGTATGCGCGCGGCATCGCGTATATTTACGTTTTCCTCGTTGGCGCCGCGTAAATCCATCCCCTGCAATCGTCCAGGAGAAAGGAAACGGGAAGGCGTTATCCTTCGAGAAAGTTAAGTCGTTCTCAGTTTAACGAAGGAGGTCGGTTTTCGCGCCAACGTCACTGACCAATCGCGTTTTTCCTTTATTTAGGCCCTCTCGGTTCGCAAGAATATCTTTGCTGTCCGCCTAACGTCTCCCTTTCTTTTCCTGCGTTCTGTTTGCTAATTGTCTGACAATTCGTACATCACGATATATATATATATATATTTATTCTAATCTATATATATATATATATATATATATATATATATATATAGTATTTATTATGACAGAGCGTTACTCGTAAATATCGACTATAATTCGGTATTTGGTTTCGTCAAGTAGTGGATCGATGGTAGTCTTAGTGCTTGTTAACTGACGGTTGGACATAATCGGGTCGTATATCGCGTTCAATTCGGTTAAGGAATATGTCGCGCGTACGGGTCGTGGGACGGTGCGTGGCTTAGAATTTTTGTTGCCATTTGGTTTACTACTTATCGATGATTCATGGTTCATAGTGAACCACGAGGTCGTCAGAAGAATGAATTTGTTATTGTTTGTTCCAGACTCGGGTCGCACAGAAAGATATGTATGTTGCGATTGTGTATCGCTCGAAAGCAACGTCATGTCATCTCCTAGACACGAAATTATCCGGTTAAATGTGCGACGCTGTCACTTTCTTTTTACAAAACTATCTACCGTGTACCTATTATTAAGCATCCGAAATAAGAGCAACGCTTCAAGCGTTTGTAAAATTTGCTTGATTATTATTCCCTTGTTTGTCGTATTGGCGTGTCGTATAACGCGCGCTGAGCCAAAACAGTTCATTACACGACTTGCATAGTCTTCGATGGGGGGATACAGATGCGTCGCAGGAACACGTACCTCCTATGTACATCTTCAGAAATGTTATCGCCCGCACTGATAATGACCCGATAATGCGAAAAATGAACGAGTGTCGTACTTTCGAATCTCTTAAGTTGCTCGAACGTTTGTAGTTAAATTAGAAGTATCATTACGGATAATCGATTTCCCATTCTTTTCCTTTTTAACGCAGCGACGGCTATTATTTTCATCGAAGGATAAACATTTATTTGGAAAACAAAAGTTTCAAAAAAAATAAAAAAATAAAAAAATAAAAAAAAAAAAGTAAAAAAATAAAACGTGCGGACAAGTATAAACAAGGATGCACGAGCGAAGTTTGTGTAGGCTTTGTTCTCTGTCGTCGCTCTTCCGTCATTTTTTGTCGCGTAATTAAAGCGTGAAATCGCCACGAGGAGGAACGGGAGGAGAGATGACGAAAGCTGGCCAGATAAAGAGAGAGATAGCAGGATCGTCGAGAGGGGGGAGGAAAAAAGTGTCCCTGTCTCGTACGAGGCTCGGGTGGAACCAAACCGCGGCGGTTATTATCGATCTCTCGGCATCGTTACACTTCGTCCGGGATCCGTACAAGTGCGGTAAAAGGCACGAGAGAGTGGTTACGTCGATTGTCCACGGGCTGCAGAGAGAAGCGGCGCTCTACAGGCTGTTTCTAAAATAAACGACCAAAGCTTTTCGAGTGCGTTTTGTTTACCTTCACGATGGGGGACAGGATCCCACGTTCACAGCCGCGGAAGTGACTTTTTTTTTTTATAGGTCGCAGTCATTTTTTATTCGTTACAGGGATTTTTCTGATTTAGAAGAAAAACATACTGAATTTCTTTTTATAAAATCACTGTGAAATACATACTTGTTTTAACGTGTATGTCCCGGATTCATTTAACGAGTTGAATAGAGTACAGTTTTAGCTAGTCGTTTACGAAATACTTTTATAAAAATATCGATGACAAGTACCTAGTCATGATAACAAAATATTTGTTGATATTTATGAAAATGGTTTACGAACAATTAAGGAAAACTTACCTTATCTTACAGAACGTATTTTGGGGTACCTGTATTACATGGACATGATAGGAACATGTGACCTCAGTTGACTAGGTGAAACTGACCTTGAAATATCTGTGATTAATAGTCCTTGAAAAATCTCAAATAACTTTAATCTGGCCTACCACACCTAATCATGCATAACTTATCTCCATTATAGTTACACCGATTAGATTATTAACGGGTGCTGGTTAAGATTCAATTATGTGAATATATTATTTGTGGTCTCATTCACGAAGGTAGTTAAAGTTGTTCGTTTACACTGCTATCGTCGCCAATGTTCAAATTACATCCTAGTTTCGCGTGACAGAATTCAAAGTAGCTTGAGAACGTGCGAGAAGTTTTCTGTTAGGAAAGAAAACCATTTCTAACCGTTAACGGTGAATACTTATTTCAATTTTAAACGCTTGCAAACTAGCCAGCTATAAGGAGGATAGCTTTGCAAGGGCAAACCTCTGTCGCAAACAAAAGATAGCCATAACTCGAAAGGGAGTATTTCCCCTCCGTGTCCATGGGATCTTTTCCCATCCTCAAGGTGAACATCGTTAAGGCCCCCAGGAATTGGCTGAAACGAGAAATACAACTTATCGGATGACTACAATTACACAAAGCTTATGGGCATATCTATTTATATATTGTCATTCAAACTTTCCTCCAAGAGTTGTCTTCTAAGTGATGACTACTTATGTAAGGAAGTGAGGTAACTGTAAAAATCATCGAGCGTGCATATAACGTTAAATTAGCATTGCATCGGTTTAATAAAATTGAAAAATACAGATTATACTTTTTACATGGAAACTTACAGCTTAATATGAATTTAAAAATAAAGCTCGACGACCTATTTTACGCATGCAAAAATAATAATATTTATTCCATTTTTAATCATAAAATTTTAGAAATTTTATTAGAGGCAACCATAGATTATCCTATTAGATCCCAAATGCTTTTCCCTGTTTTAGAACACCCTATATACATAAATGTATCGACAAGTCAAAACACGTACGTATCGTTTAAACGATTAGCGTGTAGCGTAGTCTCTGTCCATAGTAAGCACGAACAGTTCATCTTGTCCCGTTATGGACGAAACGTTTATGGCAGTAGTATACACATCCAAAATTTGTTCGCTCATTTTTAGAAGCGCTGTATATATCCGATCGTTCCGTAGAAATTTCAATGTAACAGCCTAAGTGGCGTGTGGATGAGTGCACGACAAAGAGGGAAAGGGAGAGCGAAAGAACGGTGGTCTGGTCGGTTGTAACAGGTGCCCCCACCCGTTCTCTTGTTGCCCTTACTCTCCTTGCCTCGATGCCTCTCTTCTCTCGCAGCACTGTTCTCTTCAGGTTTGCCCTGTTCATCCTGTGTGTATATCTTATAACGTTTCCTATCTTCTTTCTCTTCGTCGTTACTTAGCCTCTTTTATGTAAGGCTAGCAAACTGACCTGACTCAACTATTGGGTATGCTATACTTCTCTCAGGGGAGAGAGACGAGCTATAGGTTTCTCCTCCTCTTTTCGGTTTCGTCGCTCAAGTTTCGTCGAGCATGAGGAGACGGGGCTTTCCGTTAGATGTCGTGTAATCAAAAATCTGCACGATAGAGGGCACGTTTTTCGCCGTTTCCTGCCAGTTGTATGCGATTCGGACAGATAGTAATTTTACCGGATATGTTGACTCGAAGCTTTTCATTACAATTGTATTCATGCAGAAGGATAATAACTTGCCTCATAGTATCATATGCATTGAATATATGAGTGTTTTCTTAATTTGAGCACGATTGAAAAGAAAACAGAAATACTATTTATAAATTAGTCAATTAAAACAGGTATTTTCATTTAGGATATTACCTACCTACCTACCTTTGTAGAAACCTACAAGAAATAGAAACGTTTATAAATCCGAGATTGGATCCAATGGCATTTTTTTTTCTCCACTACTAAGTGCTGCCCCGGTATCGCTCGCAAATGGCATTCGATAGATACTAGAGCGTGTCGTACAGATTCGCGAAAAAGATATATGACAATTTCTATGCGAGCAGCCAGCGGAACGTTGGAAACTGTTTCGTATGCACCCTGATTTCTTTTCGTCATGGGCCGCTTCTTCTTGTACAAATAATCGAGAATAGGGAAAAGCGTAATTACTGCTATGCTATTCAGGCTACAGGCAATCGATTTCTACAATGCCTGTACAATGGAATGAAAATATAGATATTGCTATTCGTTTCTGCCAGTCTTGCGGAAAACGGACATGGATAGCTATAATAATAGATAAATGCACATGTATTACGTAAATAACGTGGAACAATGCGTCTGGAACACGCAAAAGAAACGACGTCATTGATCATACTTGCAACAAATTGGTTATTTGTAATCATGCAAATACGTTCCATATATTCTAATACGCATTTAAGGATTATTACCAATGTTCTGTTCTTCAAATTATCGACAATGCTTTAGTATTCAATCATTTGGATCACTCAGATATCGAGATGTAATTGGTTAGATAGTAACGGACGTACGTGCATCATGTATCTCCGTATTCATTGCTCAGTCAAAGAAGGTCCCCACAGTACGCTGTACATAACTACGGTCGTTGGAATATCTTCCAGTAAATTGACCAAGCTAAATATACTATGCGCGTATATACCTGGAAATGTCTGAAATACTTCAGATTACAGGAATCGCGCTATAAACGAGATAAAACAAATAGAGATACGCGGCTGCTACGTGAATATTGGATAGTGGAGGGGGGGGGGGAGAAAAGGTGTGGATCGTTCGAAAGAAATATACAAAGTTAAGAAAAAGAAACTCGCCGTTGTCGTCATTGAGGTGATGTAGTCCGAACGTGAAGTACGACCCCAGGATAATGGGGATAGCGCATCGCCATTGTAAACAGACTTGGAAGCAGTAAGCAGCTCCGGGATTTAGTTCGATGTGTCGGAGGATGGGGACAGCGGGAGGTGGTTGGGCGAGACGGGGAGTCTGACGGTTGGGATGAGGAAAGCCGGAGAGTAGGGTGCCAAAGCGGGGCGAGGGCGAGAGGGGACGTGTCGTGAAGAGAGGGGCAGACTGTCGAGGGTGGGAAGTTGCCGAGACATCGATCGGGCCGGCCATTGCTTGCCACACTCCACTACTAGGAGTCAAGATGCCATATCCACTACGAGGAACTAAACTCCATGAAACTACTCTCTGCCGCTCTCTACGCACTTGTCCTAACCCGCTGTAACTCTGTATAGGTGCGCGCCGCGCGCGCATAGGTCGAGCTGACGCGACGAACGTTGGGGACGATCACACAACGGAAAGAGAAAGGGGTAGGGAGGGCAGAGAGAGAGAGAGAGAGAGAAAGAGAACGGAAAAGGAGGTAAAAGAGCGACGGGGAAGACACGAGAAGCAAGTTTTATGTCCTCTGCGTACGTATTACGTAGCAAGCACGCACGTAGGTGTATATGGGCACATCCACGAGAAAATAAGTGTACGCGGGACTCACTCATCGGTGCTGCTGCTGCTGTTGCTGCCGCTGCTGCTGCTTCCATGCTGGTGAATCGCGCGCATAGAGGAGAGAGAGAAAATCGTTTGTATATACTTGCGGCCCCGTGAGGTCGCTTTTATACGCGCACTCTCTCACATACTTGAGCCGTTCTCGGACGTTCTTACGCGGGGACGCCAGCGAGCGTGAAGTAAGTTATAAATTGGCCGCTCTAATACGTGGACGAACTTGTTCTCCATGTAACCGTTGCGCCTAATGGGTTATAGGTCATTACGCTTCGCTAATGGATTATCATTTCTCTAGGAGTTATTAGTCCTTCCTTGCTCGATTGATTTGAGATATTGTGCTAATCAACGCGTCGAGCGCGTACAATATACATAGATATATGTGTGTGTAAGTATTGTGTATTTCTCCGAACGATGTGTTCTTTAGATTATCGTGCCTCTCTAGAAATCATTCATTTCGTTGGATAGATCTCGCATGGGAAAATTCTGTCCTGACTGCGTTCGCGCTCAAATTAATATAATATCTCGCTAAGTTTCTTCTTAACTAGAATTAGAACTACGAGGTTCTCAGCCCGAACCGGTTTGTTTGGAAATATTGTCGTCGATTCGCTGTACATCGCTGCATTTTCTTTAACGTATTTACGATAATAATGATTACTACTGAGCCTGTTTCTTTTCATTTTTTCTTTTGTATTTTTAATATATCCAGTGAGGCATAGTGTGCAGTAGTAGCGTATGGAAGGTTTTACGAACAACTTTCTTTGTTTCTTTGGAAGTGATTTATTCCGTGAAGCGCGTCTAGAATGGGCGCGGAAACAATAAGAAAAGTTGTCGCGGTTTATGTGGAAAATTCTGATTCAGAGCGGAAGAGGATATAGGGAACCGTAAAGAAGAGGAGGGGTTGGCGAAGTCGACGGAGTGTATGTAACTTTGAAACTCAACAAGGGTATATTCATCGCGTTCCCCCTACCCATGAATAGAAGGAGACACGAGCTGGCACATGTCTTCAGCCGCACTGGCATTGTTCTTTTTATGTATGCTTCTCGATCGAGTCCTTCTTAACCCGACCGCGCGGCGCAGTGGTGAGGCAGAGTTATGCGAATGGATGGATCTCTCGTACAAGAGATGCCGTAACAATTCTTTGCATCGTAATACTCGAACGGACCGCGACCGTGCGCGCGCACGGTCAGATCTGATTTAACGTCACTCGTCGGCCGGCATGGAGACGCTTAAAGGGATGTTAAACGGATGTTAAACGGTTTTGAGAAGCGTTCCGTGTGCTCGAGTCGTTCCACTCGCCACCTGTCGGCCTCTCTCTCTCTCTCTCTTCTCTCTCTCTCTCTCTCTCTCTCTCTCTGTCTTCAAGGTTTCAGATATGAATGCAACGAATGTGTGTAGTGACTCGACACGAGTCCCTGCTCTTGTACTTTCTCCCACGTACACTCTGTTGCACGCTTTTGCTCTGTAGGTTATTACTGGTTGAAAGTTTGAAGCGGCGAACGATTGTACCGTCAGTTTACCGTCGTTGCTCCTATTATCGCTTTTGTTCAACGAACGTAACTGGCGACGCCTTTTGTCAGTGGCTAATTAAAAGTTTCCACCAACTTGGGAATCTTTAACGATGAATTTTTCTGCTATCGCCGTTGTTCCTTTTGCGCGAACACGAACCGCGCGGCGCTTGAATGGATCCGTAACTCCTGCCGAGGAATAGTTTGCCAAGGTAAACGCCCAGGGACGATGCTGAAACGTAGCGAGCCAAATGTTTTCCAAGTTGACTCGCACAAACTCGAATACTACTCGCGCGAGCCGGGATGAGTCACTGGGTGAGCCGATTTGACTGTCACGGTGCAAAGGCAGCAAGTTATTAATGCGTGCACCTATATCGATCAGTGTGTAAAAGAGGAGGCAGACACGGAGGTTCGTGCTTCGAGCGCACTTTGCATGTGCATCGACATTTGCAGAACCGAGTGCGATCTCAAGGCCGACACGGCGAATGAATTTACAGAGTTCAACCATTTCTTGTTTATCTTGCTTTCTTATTACTTTTCCCTTTCTATTTTCTTTTCCTTTCCTCAGTTATCCTGCTTTCTCTCGATCTGTTTTATTTTGCTGAAATTTTCTAAAAATCATATTAGGACTAATTTACAAACCCTTTTGGTTTTACGAAGAGGAAGAAAATAATTGTTTTAGTATGTTACAAAGAGCAAATATTAAACGAATTAACGGTACGGAAAAATTAGTCTTATCTTCAAAATAATTCGAGATGATTCATAGATATATACTAATACTTCATGAATTGAATTTGCATACTAAATAAGTATGTAAAAAAATATCGCGTGAACATAAGCGATATATACAATAATTTATAAGCTGCCGTTATTAAGAAAAACGTTAGGAGTAATTAGAACGCTACCGTATTTTCTTTTAAACATTATCAATTGATTTATTGGTATTATCATAAATTATTGAAATAAGGATTTAATCTATTCTCTTTGACGAAGAATCAGTTAATTCGATATGATGGAGCAAAAACCATTTCAAAAATTTTCCACATAAATATATACATACTACGTTCGATTTAACGCGTAGATATGTATGTCCTACGAAGTATTATCTTTCATTTCTATGAATCATCATGCGTATCTTATGATCTTCAAATATATTATCTGTTTACTTAAAGATTTCTACCTACATAATCTCGTTATCAAATTATTATAAATAAATTATCTCACCCCTACTACTTTAAATAAGAAGGTTCTTGCGCATTTCCAGTTGTATCTTCGAAATTTGTAAAAAATTTAAATTAAAAAGATAAAAGAAATTTTAATCCGTGTAATAGCGTACAATTGCATAGTGTTTCCTAATAATTTCGCATTCTACATTCAAATGAATAGCAAGTTTCTTCTCTTGCACAATAATTTAGTAATGATATATTTAATATATGCAATGTCAAAGATTGATATGATTTACTAGTTAATAATATTAAAAGAAACTACTAATTGTTAATATTAGTATATTGGCAAGTAATGAGTTATTTGTTACAAGCTTTCACTGCACAAACAATTTTTACAATTCTATGTCGAATAATTTGTTAAGTTCATTTGTAGAATTTTGCTTGTTTTGCTGTTTTATTAGACTTGTTATCCAAGAGAATTTATTAGTGAGAGCATTGATAACTTGCAAGTCGCGATTGGTAAAATTTTGCTGATAATATTAGTTCAGCAGTGCAGGAAGTACCTGGAAATAACGTTTGCGCAACGTCGAAACCATTAACAATTTAGTTAAAACGTCTAAATACGAAACTGCTTCTTTTCCACGTCTGAATAATTTTTTGCTCCAAAAAATTGTTGGCGCAGGAAAGTTCTTTCCCTCCGTTTGGCCAGGAGAACGGTCGTAACTTCTTTTCAAACTATGTACATACATACATGAACCCTGAAAGCTAAACCTCTTCGTAAGTACCGACTCGACCGGTTTCTTTTTTGCTCTGGCGTACCATCAAAGGAGGGACAGTACGCGGTTGATGCTGACTGGTATCTGTTACAAAACGATGCTTACAAGCTCCTATACACGTACGTACGCGAAGAAAGGCAACGATGAACGCAAGCGAAACTCGCGCTTTCCTTGGAATCTCGTAAACTTCGTCTTGGAATTTCGATCGTTGCCTGCCACTCTGGACACGCGGGAGGGGGCAGAGTTCTCAGGGAAGTGGGAGAAACATCTTTCTTCCTGAAACGTCTCGTCGAAGTTTACAGGCTTTACCTAGCTGTTTCCAAGTCACTTTTACTTTTGACCATTTTCACGTGAAATTTTATACTGTGTTTTGAAATTTTTATACTGTGTTTTATACTGTGTTTAACCGGTAGCGAAGGAATTCAATTTATAAATCGCTGACCTTGAACTTTTATGCAGAGATATTACAAGAAATAATCACAAATACTTATATCTAATAAAGTGTATCTTTTCAAAATGTTTAATCTTTTAACAATCCATATAACAATCTTAATTTCATATATACACCATATATATAAATCATGTATTGATCATATTGATAATAGTCATATGAAAAGGGTGTCTTAATTACGTTATTTAAATTTAACACCGCAAACTTTATATCCATACGAAAGCTCAACAATTTATGCAAATCATCTTAAGAGCAACACTCTTAAGAACGGGCACATGAAACTCCTAAATTTTCTTCGAACACTCACAGCTCCAGGTAGTATAAGCTTTGAAAAAAGAAGTCTTGCCCCTCGTACCCGCATACGCATGTACATACGTGAAAACGTCTCGTTCCAGCTGCAAAATGGATGGCCTGGGCCTGGGCCTGAGCCTGGGCCTAAATGGTTAGGCCGCAGATTGACGCGACCGGTGCACGAAGAGAGTAGCACAGAAGGCAAACGAGAGTGACACCGGTCGCGCGCGGGTCGATGCCAATCGATCGTCACGGCGAAACATCGTGACGAAAGTTTGCGGAAAAGTGATAATTCCAAAACACATTGCTTATTCGTGGAGCACCGTAGGAATGGATATAGGAGGAAGGAAAGGATGACCAAGACAGTAGGAAGCACGGGCGCGGGACTAAGGGAGAGACAGAGAAAGGGAGAAGGCACACGGCAAGAAAAGGAGAGAAGGGAGAGGATGGAGAGCAAGCCAGGCAGAGGCAGGCAACCAGGCTGGCAGGGCAGGCGTTGGAGAACCGAAGTTTCGCTTTAGGAGCGGAGAACTTAACTGAGTTAACTTTGCTGCCGAACCAAACTTTCCGCCAACTTTAAGTAGTCGCCTCTCCTCTTCTCCTTCTCCCTTTCCACCCTCCCTCCCTCCCTCCCTCCCTCCCTTTCTACACTCATGGCCGTTCGCTCGTTGCCCGCTGGAGAGACGAACGTGGAGGCGGAAGGTACCAGAGCAACAGCCCCTCTCTTTACCCCTTTGCCGACCATTCCGTTGTGCCCAAGGATGAGAATGCCCGAACGCCGACACCGATACTCGTCATCATAATTGGACAAGTTTCTTCTGCTCCTTTCTCCATTCTAGTACTCGACAGATTTTTTACTGTTCTCTCTTTCACATACACGCGCGCGCGCGCGCGCGCACGCACACACACGCACACACACACACTCTCTCTCTCTCTTTCCTTCTTTCTCTCCCTCCCCACCTCCCCGTTTGCTTTCCTCTTTTTCGTTTTCGTTCGTTTTTTACATTTACAACTTAGAACAAACTCTCGCTCTCTTTTCAGGCACGGGTATTTATTTAAGCGTCTGTTGTTCGTTGCGCAGAGTACAACCGATTTTTGTTTCTACAAAGAGAAGGCCGCCGTTGTCCTGCTTCTCGATGGCTCGCAGATGGCGCGTCGATTTTTATCATCGTAATTGGACGACTATCTTCTTTCATGTTCTTTATTCTTATTTTGTAATTTGAACGAATTCCTTATTTCGTTTGCATTTTATCGATAAACATGTATTGTTGCAAGGAAAATTTATTCTTTGCAACGTGAAGACTGATTTTGGTTTTTGGTTAATTAAATGAAATTTCTGAGCATGTAGAAGAATTTTTTAAAAATTGATATCGATTTATAACTGATAAATTTACGTGTGCATAATATGCCGGATATATCCGAGAAACATGAGAGAAGCTAAAATATATATATTCAACATTTAGAACAGTAATTAAAATAATGACGTGATTTGTGTTTAAAACTGACCTAAAATACGTATCTATCGGTGCTAACAATACATCGCTTTAAAAAGGTTTCCACGATGCTATATGCGTCATTATAACGAATGTTATCGCTAGTGCACTTTCCTAATAGACTTGTTTATATTTAGCTCGCTATCAATGAGTATTCCTAATGCCGAATTTCAAATAATAAAGGTTTTGTTATACCGAAATGGTTTGATTCTAAATAACTCATTATGCATATTAATAGAAATATTTATCACGGAATATTTAACACGTCCGTCCTTTATAATATCGTTATATTGTATGACTTCAAGGAACAAGGATAAATCCGTATAAATGCATATCTTTTACAAATATATTAACATCTATCTTATTATATGTATAATAACAGAAATCTGTGCTCAAAGTAAACATATAATGTAACTTAACCTAATTTGCGATTAGTTAAATTTAAACTTAAGGATAATGCAATTCTTAATTAATTAATAGCTATATCTTCTTTTGCCTAATTACATATTCATAAGACGTGGCCGTATTCTTGAATGTTCACGCTGAAAAAGTTTCGTAGCGATCGTATTATTAATGAACCTTTGACTTAATTTATGGGATCCTTCTTGAATCTGAATACACCTCCTCTCCTTGCCGGTCGATATAAAAAAATTTGCCGCGATTATTATCGCATTGAAGTCGTTTGAATTTCACGTGTCACTAACAAAAACCTAGTCACCTCTCCGCGCGGTAAGTTTTGAAACAAACTTTACTTTATCGTGGCTCGATTGTAGGAAGGGAGAGAGCTGGCAGGACGAGCCTCCCTCCCACCAACGGTTCTCCGCCAAGTAAAGTTGCTCCCAGGTTAGACAATAATTGGATAACTTCGCCCTCATAGCTCCCCATCCCACCGGCAGCTTCGTTGCCCCACCCTTGCTCTGCTTTTCCCCTCTCTTCCCTCAATCTACCTCACCGCCCTCACCACCTTCCTCTCCGCCACCCTTCATCGTTGTATCTGTAACTCGAAAAACTCTGTTGCACACTGAGATTAAGCTAAAGGGTTGAATTCGACCGCTTGGTCGAAACGTTCGTTCTAAAAGCTCGATGAATTTTTAACTCGTTCTAGAGTATCTTTTGATAACTTTTGAGAATCTTTCATTGCTGTAAGGAACATTGACAAGCGAACCTTATAAGTTGTAAACATTACATACAAGGTGATGCGTGGCTCCTCTAAGTACTTTCTTAGTTGATAAAATTTTAACAAAACTTCATTTTATAATACAAATTCATATCATAAAAATCATCTAGAAAACAATTAATAAAGAAAGGAAAAAAAAAGAAAAAAAAAAGAAAGATAGATTTGATAGAGATTAGGTGTTGTAATATTTGTTTATTTACTTACTTGTAAGTGCGAGGAGGAAGTAAAGATTATAACTAACATAGTAACACTGGGTATATTTCATCATCGTAATCATTTATTCATGCGCGGAACTGTATAATAAATAAAAATGTTCTTTCTGAGCGCACTTCCTCAACACATTGCTCCTCCATGTTACGAACCGTACGTGTATTACGTATGATATACGTTGCCAGCTGTCGAACAAGGGCTTAATCTCGCTTCCTTGCCTCTCCTCCTTTTGATGATATGAGCTTGCATTTTCGCTGAGTTGGCACAACATGTGCCCAAGTCAAAGTGCTTGGGTTTGCACTCTACGTTAGTATCGCATCCTCGCTTTCGCTGAGGCCAGCAGCGATCTCATTTTGTAGCCTTCTCTGCGGACTGTGTTTCCGATTGCTTGTGTGTATTGACCCACAGATTAAACATTCTTAATGTGTATCATTTATCTTATTATTAACCTTACCACATAGAATGTTTCTGCTACGGCGGGCCAACTGCTATATAAACTCACTGAAGAAATCTCTGCGAGCACTTCTAACAAACGAGATCTCGATCTGTGTCGTGAGTGTCAATGAAAACACTGAATGGGAAAAATAGTTGACATAACAGGCTAGAAAATTAGCATTATGGATTTCTATTTAAGACGATTATTGACGCGTTCTGAAAATTAATTGTAGGCTATAACGATAAGTGTATGTTTGTTCGCAATTTCTTTAGTATAAAGCAGTTAAAGTAATGTAGAATTTTCTATTTCCGAACAGAGAAGAGAAGGTTTGTTTGAATTGTAGTTCATCAGAGAATATTCTATAGTACTACACGGAAGTAGTACTAGTCTAGGTTATACCAATTGTCAAGAATACCATATTGAAGTACTTTGAAGAAAGTTTGATTCATTTTTGATGATCTTGGTTAATTGTCGTGTGGTGACGGCGTCCGACGAGGGCGCCACGTGTCAGTTTCTCTACTTTCTTATGGAACTTCGCTGGTTCAGCATTTTTCCGTTCCGCCATATAAAAGCACCGGGTACTAAATCGACTCTTATCGAACATATTTTCTGTTTTCGTATAGTTACTTGCGTATCGATCATATTAGTAGATACCAAGATTCTAAGAACCGGAATTTATGAGTTACTAAGCAGTTAATCGGACATTAAGCGTACAAATGCATCATGATTGGTTTACAATTGCTGCCGAAAATGGGCTGAAAACGTCGACCCACTAACCAAAGCCAGGCATTCTATTATCAGTTCCAAAAACATTTGCCCCAGCTAGTAATTTCGTTCTCGATACATGGTGTGTCCTGTGCAATACTTTTTACCGCTGTTTCACACCGAAGTGTAGAAAGTTCATACGTATTTTTGTTTGACATAACATCGACGTTATATTCTTGAAACTTCTTATATCTTCCAAGCGCTTCTATCACTGTGCTGGACACGCGTACTGCGCAGGTTAAGCCGGCGCGTTTCAAGGTAACCTAAAACATTCGGTTTCGTACACGCTGTTAAGTGTTTCGCTTTCTGTAAAATAAAGTAATGCTAAATTTTCTCACTTAACTGAGTACCAATATCTTGCCGAACTATTCATTGCATGATATTACATCCGTGAGTGAAATATTCGCAACCATACGTATCACATGGATTTCTTTTCTACGAAGAAATTCATGAAGGCGTCGAAATGTATGTTTATTGACCGAAGTTCGTACTTCATACGTATTGCGCTTTCTTTCTCAATATTTTAATTATTGAAGGTATAAATGTAATTGGCACAATTTTCTTTTTTTTTTTTTTTTTTTTTTTTTTTTTTTTTTTTTTTTTTTTTTATAGAAATTTTACCGCAAATTTTATCTTTCTAATATGTATAATTTGTACATCAAATATTATAAAATGAATTCTAATACAATTTAGTTTTGTTTATGTTAACTGCAAAATATGTACGTATAGTTGATTACTATGAAATGATGAATAATTTTAATTCATTATTATTACTTAGTGGACTTTGCATAAGCGATATTTTAATTGCTACTGTATTGCAACATCATACATTAATAGACATATTATTGTGTTATGTATATAAGTATGGCAGGTTTCAAATGATCTATATCTTAAATGATATTTTATTTGAAATTTTCAGGAGACGGTGTTCAACAAGTCGTGATGCGTTGGGGGTTCGGCGGTCCTTGTCCAAAAACCGACCAGAAATCAGTGTTAGAGAAGCAATTTGTGTGACAAAGCATAAAAGTGCAAAACTGTATTTTAAGATATACTCAGAGGCTTCCTTGTCAGTGGACTGTAGGACTTCCTTGGAAGAAAGCAGACATTCTTAGTGACACTGAAAGTACAAGTGAAAAATATAAAAATTGGGGGGGCTGTTTGACCGATGGACAAACGGAAGATGATGCCCAAACGCCCTCGAATGGATAGCCTGAGGGGTCCTATTGCAAATGGGCCCATTCAGACACGACCATTAGTGGCTTTGTTAGATGGTCGAGACTGTTCTATTGAAATGCCGATTCTCAAAGATGTTGCAACAGTAGCCTTCTGTGATGCACAGTCGACGTCAGAAATTCATGAAAAGGTAAGTTATCTGTCTATAATGTGTATTCTGTGTTATTAAAATTTCTTTTGATTAAGGAACATCCTTTATTTTATTATTTGTAATAATTCATCGAGATGTTACTATAACCTTCCTGTAGGTATTAAATGAGGCAGTAGGTGCACTAATGTGGCACACTATAATTCTGACAAAGGAAGATCTCGAAAAATTCAAAACATTACGAATCATTGTAAGAATTGGATCTGGAGTAGATAATATAGATGTCAAAGCAGCAGGGGAACTTGGCATCGCTGTGTGCAATGTGCCTGGATATGGTGTTGAAGAAGTAGCTGACACTACTCTTTGTCTTATTCTAAATTTATATCGACGTACATATTGGTTGGCAAACATGGTACGCGAAGGAAAGAAATTCACAGGTCCGGAACAGGTAAGAATTTCGAAATGTGCATAGTATATTTATTGTGTTACGTTGCAAAGGTATTAAAAGTCCAATTTGATATTTGATGTCTCCTAGGTTAGGGAAGCTGCAACAGGATGTGCAAGGATACGGGGTGACACACTTGGTATAGTTGGGTTAGGCAGGATTGGTTCTGCAGTTGCCCTGCGTGCCAAAGCCTTCGGTTTCACTGTCATTTTTTATGATCCCTATCTACCAGACGGAATTGAAAAATCTCTTGGTCTTAACAGGGTCTACACATTACAGGTTTGATGTCAATGTTGTCGTTGTTGTTGTTGTTTTTCCTTTCTTTTTTTTTTTTTTTTTTCCTTTAAGGTAATAGTGTAGCAATCTCGGTTATATTCTATAAAACTTAAAATTATATGATTTATTACAGGATTTGCTATTCCAGTCAGACTGTGTATCCTTGCATTGTACCTTGAACGAGCACAATCATCATCTTATTAATGAATTTACCATCAAACAGGTATTACAGGCCAAATTTGAATTTTTTTTTTTTTTTTTTTTTTTTTTTAAGGAAAATTTCTTTCCTTTTTGTAAATGCATCTCGCAATAACAATGCAATATATAATGATACAGATAACAACCTTGTTAAAGATTAAAATTATCTGCGATAAATTCTGTATTATTCTTGTATTTTATTCACATTAACTTCTTATATCGTAGATGAGACCTGGCGCCTTCTTAGTCAATACAGCGAGGGGTGGTCTGGTTGATGATGACGCTTTGGCCGCAGCGTTGAAACAAGGCAGAATTCGTGCAGCAGCACTTGATGTACACGAAAATGAGCCATACAATGTTTTTCAGGGTCAGTCATCGCAGTGTGAGTTTTATCTATCCATACCACCTAACCCCTCTATCATGTAACTAACGTTTTCCTTCATCATCTTGATCCTCCTTCGTCGCTATTGGATAATGTAAGCTCATGCAACAAAGGTAACGCTCAGAAGAAGAAAAAAAGAAAGAAAAAATTTTCGTATGTATAGATAGTATAAAAAGAATATATAGATATAATCATATCATAGATATAAATCATTGCAAGGTGTAGAAAAACTTCATTTAACTTAAAAACTTCAATTACGTAGTTTACGATATAGAATCGGATATTTTTGTTTCATTGCACTCCTTGATATACAGAAGAAACGAAAGGAATTTTAAAAATTAAATATAATCGCTAATAACTATGAGCGGTTGATGCAACATCAAACACAACCAACAACAAAACATATGTATGCAAGAATATAACTACAGAGAGAGAATTGATAGCAGACATGTATTGATACAAAGCACAATACCGAAAAAATCGGATAATTATTATATTAGTATAATATTGAATATATTATTGTACATATTAAAATATCGTCTGCAACGAAAATGATTTTTTGAAACATTCTTATAATCCAATGCACTGAAATGTTAATTACATGACGATATCTTAATGACTTATTAACATAGTATTATAGTGTATTCAATATTAATGAGTTCATTAATCAATCATGTGTATTACCGTACGTTGCTTATATATACAAATTTGATTTCGCTATTATCGGATTTGCTTAATGTGAAGCGCGCGCGTGAAAATTGATTCATGAATATTGAAGGGATGGATAGTTAGTAAAGTAGCGTATTTCTGTATATGTTCTATAGGTCCTTTGAAAGACGCACCCAATCTATTGTGTACACCACATGCAGCGTTCTACAGCGATGCAAGCTGCACCGAACTGCGCGAGATGGCAGCCAGTGAAATACGAAGAGCTATCGTTGGTCGCATACCCGACTGCTTGCGAAACTGTGTGAACAAGGAATACTTCCTTTCCTCGACCGGGTAAGCTTCGTTCGTATGTTAAATAAAGAAAGTTCAGCTTAACTTAAAAAAGAAAAAGAAAAAAGAAAAAAAGAAAAAAGAAAAAAGAAAAAGAAAAAGACATCAATAAAAAAAGAAATCAGCGTAGGGTATTACTTTTCTTAGTATCGTTGCATTTGTTTCTCTTACACCGGGGAAAAAGATATCGTAATTTTTACAGAAACAGATTTTCAAGCAGATGTTAACTCGTATTACATGGAAAGAGAATCGAGTGTGTAAAGTAACGTGGTTAGAAGCGTTCGAACCTTTGGATTTCCTAAGATCGATTGGGCACTTTGTAAAAGGCATTTATCGAAGTGGCCAATTTCTTTTCGCTTTCTCCAGCAGCTACCCTGAGGGGATCAACGGCGGATACTATTCCGGGGGGCTGCCCGTTCAACAGGCGCATTCAACGACTCCTCACGATTCTGCACCCCCACCTCCTGGTGGGCATTCCGTCGTCGGCGGCGGTGGTGGTGGGGGTGGTGGCGGACCGAACTCCTCTGCAGGCGGTGCAGGCGCCGGGGGTCCTACAGGCCCCACGGGTCCAACGGTAGGCGGCGGTGGGGCTGGAGGCCCTACTTCAGCTCCTCCTACTGCTGGATTAACCGGTATACCACACAGCATAGTGAGCGAGCCTGACCCCCGGCCAAGCCCACCTGCACCGAGCCCTCGTTGACCTTGAACCCCCGACGTCCACTCCAGCACCACCCTCCGATCTAATTTCCCTTAGCCATTCACACACGACCTCCGACGACAAATGGCCGATTGACTAACGTGTGTTGTGCACGATGTGCCCCAAAAATCTGTCCGCTGCTTCCGACGAACTCGAGGGAATCCATCCTTGAGAAAGAGTGAAATGAGAGAACGGGGGGTAGGCGGGAAGAAAGAGCGAGCGAGCGAGCGAGCGAGCGTGCGAGAGAGAGAGAGAGAGAGAGAGAGAGAGAGCGAGAGAGAGAGAGCGAGAGAGAGAGAGAGAGGGAGAGAGAAAGAACAAAATGGAGAAGAAGAAAACGCAATGGAGAGAGTGAATGAGTAGGAGAGAAAGATCGAGGTTTGCCTTGCTTGAGTTGCTGCTGTGCGTGCGTTTAAAACGTGTGTTCCCCGGAGTGTACACGTGTTTTACGACGTACGTATCCATGTAGAGTATGCATGGCATGTGTGAATGGCGCGCGTATGTATGACGAGCTTGAGTCTGCGTTTGGTGGACTCCTGGAATAGTGCATTTGATGTAACATTGTGACCAAACCAAATACAGTTGGGCAGTAATGATGACAGTTTATAAGATGTCGTGGTTAATGGAGGAAATAACAAACGGTGGGTAAGAATCCTCTGTGTCGTAATTTTGTATAATTCACTTCATACTTAACCGCACGTGACTTTAGACAACACAAATGATGACAGAAAGAAAAAGAAAAAGAAAATACAAGGAAAATGAAGTTTCATTGATTTTTTGTTTTTGTGTTTTGTATTCCGTTTTTATCAAAGTTTAATCAAACTTTGGTCGGTCAAGATTGGTAATTAGTTCCTCAGGCCCATGATCAGTTCTTCCTTTTATAATGATACCTGCAGCATCGAGAAGTACATTGGCTAGTCATAGAGTACAAATCAAACATGGGTGAACATTACATCTGGCACACAGTTGAAAAGCATATTAATGAGTTTAGCCTAAATATCCTGTATAAGTTTTATCAATGATATTTCGCTTCCAGTTAAATAGGTTTAACGAGACGTAGCGAATAAACAATTTCAGAATTTCTTATTTCGTATTTGCATTAATTCCATTTGTAATTTTTGCGCTACATAATAGTTTAGTATCCCATGAAAACATCTAATACTATAAATAAAAGAAAAACCTCCCTGTTCGATATAAATATATATATACATATATATATATATACATATATATATATATACACACACACACACACACATACACACACAACGCATATATATATATATATATTATATGTTTTAATCCTTCATATTCTTTCATTTCAAACATGAAACATGTTTTTAGCAAAGTCATGCATTATTTTGCCACACTGTATTTGGGTTCGCGCATGCTCTTTAGTTTTTGTTTCTAAAAGAGGAACCATACTCCCGAGAGCGTATATATAAATATATGATTTGGCAACTTGAATAATTTTTACAAACTTTATTTCTTTCGTGGACGTTGTGACTCTCAGTGTTAGTATATTATATTAAAATGGAAAATGTAGTTGCTCACAGATACATTTTTATGTTTCACTTAAAGATCATGAAAATGCTGCGTGATAAAAGGGAAAGAAGAAAAAAAAAAAGGAAAGAAGAATACGAAGTCAGTAGTATATCTTACCTGTGTTAAAAGTGGCTAAGAGTAACGAAGGAAATTGTAAAGAACTATGTAACCGTTGGGGCATTCTCAAGCGTGTGGTACATCACTATGTTGTTGATAGTACTAAATAGGACTTGGTAAAACCGAATGCCTGATTTATTCATATTTTTAAATGTCGATTACCGATAGAAACAGACGCATTTCAATTGCCTTACGATATATATGTACGATCAAAGTAAGGTTTGTTTGTCTTCACGCACCGATCGGTAAAACAAATTAAAAATGTATTGAGAAACTTAGTAAAAGAAGAATGGTATTCGTGAGAAGGGAAGAAACTGCACTTGATAATTGCAATTTTATAAATTCCGATTGTTCGAATTCTTCCAATTTTGTAAGTTTTCTTTTTATTTTACATGCGAAAATTTGAAGTGTACATATAAATGCGAGATTGTTTAAGTTGCAGAAATATGAACTCTAGGGTTGAATATGATTTTTTTATTGTACATTAAGAATGATAGCGAATGGAAGATATATTTTTGAATGGGACATGATATGACTTTTGTAGATAAAAAATTAGTTTCCTCCTTTTCACGAATGCTGTTTACTGCTAAAAAAAAACTTATTGGTGACGATAGGATCAACGCGGGTGTATAGTAAAACGAATTGCTTCAATAAACTGAGAAAAACGTGTCGTCTTTAATTTTTGTGGCATCTATTTTTGTACTTTTTTCGAGTTACACTCACGAATGCCTTAACGTTCCGTAATTGAATGCAGCATCTTCATCCGAAGCGTTTAAATTCGTAAATAACGATAATACTACTACTACTAATAATAATAATAATAATAATAATAGGTAACATCGATAAGTGGCATTTTGATACAGAGTATTTTTGTGTTTTCTGAAAGGGACAAAAAACCACTTATTGTTTCAGAGAAGATAAATACCTATCGGTTAGCGTTCTTTAAGTGAGTGAGATTGTGTACGGAAGAAAGAGAGAACGAAAGAACACACGAGCGAAAGGTAGTACGAACAGAGATAAGTTTTATTAATTGATAATTATAATATGATTAATTATTGTATTAAGTAAAGTAAAAATGCGATGTTACGAACACTTGAATATATTATCGAAAGATGAATCATTAAAAGAAAAAAAGAAAAAAAACGAAAAAAAAAGATGAAAGAAAGGACAAAATGGACAATTTTTTGAGAAAAAGATTATTAAAAACGATGATAATAATTAAATAAAAAAGAAAAAAGAAAAAAAAAATGAAGAATATGAAAAATCTATTTTAGAGACACACATATCTATTCGGTTTTTTTTTTTTTTTTTGTATCATTTCGTTTGTCGGAGAGAAAGTAAAATTTATCGCGATGGTTAAATCGTTGTCATGTATAATTGCGTATCGTCGTAATGGCGTTGGTTATTAATTTTAGACGCCATTTCGGAATTGTCGTGCGGTTGTAAAGAGCGTTCAACTCTCCAACACACTCCGTGCCCGTGTTTCAAGAGGAGTGCAAATATTGTGAGAAGAAAAGTGATATATATATATCTATATATCTATATCTATACCTATATATGTATATATGTATATACAGACATATATACAGATATATATATGTATAGACGATTAATTCTTCAGTTTCTCAGTAATCGACACATATGTATATTACGTCAGATGAAAGGATTTTTTCTTTTCTTCTTTTTTTTTTTTTTTTTTCTTAATATTATTTAAAGTCGTTCGGAAGACAAAAATAGACTGAGTTGTTTGGTATTATTCATCGATGCTTTTGGGATAAATATGCACCTTACACGAGCTTTTGCTTCGAAGCTTTCACAAGCGAATGACAAACCATTCCAACTGTTGTAAAGATCAAATTACCGAACAACACTTGATCGATAAATATGAGACGATGTAGGAGTGAGAGAGCGAGCAAGCAAGCAAGCGAGAGAGAGAGAGAGAGAGAGAGAGAGAGAGAGAGAGAGAAAGAGAAAGAAGGAATGAAAACATAAAGCATCACAGAGACACATACAGCGTGACAGAGATGACATTATACAGTTCTAAATAGAGATACGCTACGTACACGCTACACGTGGTACGTTTGTCGCGTGACGAGATGGTCCAAAAAGCTGCAGGTTTGTTTAGAGGATTTCAATATAGAGAATCGGGGGTCAGCTCGTCCCTGCAACAAGTCGTACCGGTACATAACGTAGGAACATTATACATACGTTTTCTTTCTTTTCTTTTTCAAGAATATTATTACTTATAAATACATCATTATATATATATATGAAGAAAGAACGAGAGCGTGAGCGAGAGAATTTTGACGAATGAATAGCAGATACTACTCTAAATGACGGAGAGAGTTGTTTTTATATAGTTTTAATTGTGAAGAGAGGTAAATTAATGCGAGGATTCATGAACCAATATCTACGCACTTAATTACCAACTAGCCGGCGAATATGAAGCCTCCTTTTCCCCCCTTCTTTCTACGAGAAAGTATGTGGGTCCTGATGCTGTGGGATTACAAACAAGAAAGAACTCACATATTCATTCATCCGTTTTTAATTAGTCGTTCTCATACGAATATTATATATATTATATATTAATATATATAATATATATATACATACATATATATATATATATTATATATATATATATATATATAGAGATAGAGAGAGAGAGAGAGAGAGAGAGAGGTCGTTCTTTTTTCTTTTTTTTTTTTTTTTTTTTTTTTGTTCGATGGAAATGGCGCCAAAACACCTTCGTTTTACAATTACGAAAAAGAAGCAAACCGAGAAAGAAAAAGTCACATAATGAAAATTGAAGATGGTGAAAACAGCAACATTAATATTATAATTAATAATAATTATAATAAATACAATATTTGTACAATAATCAACGGTGCTGTGGTGGATGCTGTAGGTCTAAATCTGCGATGCCCTGTTAACCTATCCTGACCTATTTGTAAACAATTCGTGAACGTATAAGTGAACGGACAAGAAATTCCGCGGGTGCATACTTTCTAAAATTATAACGATGCCGATACATTTCGTTTTTTATTTCCTTCGATTTAATGTTCCGATTCAGGAGGTGATGATGGTGATGGTGATGATGATTATGATGATGATTATGATGATGATGATGATGATGATGATGATGATGATGATGATGATGATGATGATGATGATGATGATGATGATGGTGATTGATGATGATGATGATGATAATGATGATAATGGTAATGATGATGATGATGATGATGATGTGTGTATATATATATATGTATATATGATGTATACATATATATACACACGCACAAACATATATATATATATATATATATATATATATATAATGAATTCTTGATGAGTTCCTAATGCCAAATATAACACATATTGTGATTATTACTTGTCTTGTGTATCGTTTAAAAAAATATTCAAATGTTAAGCCCTTAAATAACCAAGTGTTCGCACGAACAAGTGTTGGAAATTCGAGTCAGTCAGGAAGCAGAACTCTATCGAGAGTATCAACATTGGTCGCAGTTATTTTATTTCACATTTTCGCCGGTAAGCTCGAGCCAAGTTGAATCACAGGTATTCGACAACATCGCGGTAGTACACGATTGTTATCGATAATCGATATTGAGCTGTGTCACGTTAGAGAACCGCCATGGACTCTCATATGCCTGTTCAGATTACCGCTTTGGCTAAACCTCAGCAAGCACAGCTTACACTGATATGGTTTCTCGCCAGAGTGAATACGAAGATGTTTGGTTAATGTAGAACTATCCGAGAATGCCTTTTTGCAGAATCGACATCTGGAATAAAAGAGAATCGGCGATTATAATAAAAGGTAAATCGATCGATTGGACAGCAAAACGTAATACGATATCGTTTAGCGTAATTATGTCGATAATGGTCGACTTGGAAGTAATTTATATGAATTTAGAAGAAATAATTTTGTATGATATAAGAAGTGTCATTCCAGACTTTTATACTTTTTTTTGCATGCGACAAGATAGAAATACTTCCAAGTAATGATACGTGCCGATTTAAGCGGCACGCGTTGTCGCACGGGTGAATAAATAATGCGTACAACGAGGTGCAACGCACCTATACGGACGTTCTCCTGAGTGGGTTCTCATATGTGTGGTTACGGAACTGCTTTGCGAAAATCTCCGATCGCACACTGGACATCGAAATGGTTTTTCTCCCGAATGAGTTCTAGCATGGGCAGTTAAATTCGCGGCTTGACTAAATGCCTTGGAGCACGCGTGACACCTAGAAAATGTAAATCTTGAGACATTTTGTAAATATAAAATAATATTAGTAAAATTATCGCGCGAAAGAATCTGAATTGTACGGTTTCGTAGGAGTCTAATTTTGATATATCGATCTATTGTATACATATGTAATTGAAACATATGTAATTGATTATTTCGTCGCTGTCGATTATTTCGGCATTCATTCATTTTCAAGTGGAAAATTTATTATAGCGGAGAGAATATTTTTATTCTTCATACGGAGGATAAAATTTTGGTTCTAGGAGAACCACGTTATTATGCCAATAGCGGTGTGTTATCGGTATCAGTAACGAGTTTCTGTCAGTTTGTAATTCCATCGTTCTATTGAAAATCGAAGTACTGGAATTGCGCCGAACGATTTATAGGAAGAACGACTGTAAGTATTTTGTCTAAGGAATTTGTGAACTAATTGTATTTAAATTTGAAAGAAGGAAGAAAAAGATGGTGGTGATCTCGTTAAGTATGTGTCGCTTTCGAAGATTCGATTTTGAAATTATAACGAAAGTTTTGAACCTAACCTAAAGTAACGATGAGAACGATATTGTCGCGAATACTGTTCAAACGACAAAAGTAAATGTTTATGGTCTAAAGTATTTTTGATAACATTGATTAGAATAAATCTTTTATCTGAAAGCATATCCGAAGGGTATATGTACGAAGTTAGAGAATTTAGTTGAACTTTTACATCGACTCTGTTAACTCTGCAACGAGATAATAACGCAATATTATACACTTTCAGATGCTTTTCACCGTAGTAATGTTTATTGGTTTTAAATTGTTCCAAGCGTGATTGGCCATGCATGATCGATGAAATCTATAAAGAATATTATAATCGCAGCATAGCGACAATGATAAATCTTTGTACAATGATGAGTGAAATTTTCAACGTGCGTAATAATATCTCGTAATATCTCGTTTAATCGGTATCGTTTCGGGAGGTTCTCTCGTAATAAATTTCTAATTACTACTGTAAAACAGTGAACGGAATAAAACGAACAATCTTTATCGATCGAACGTTATCGAGCGATAAGCGAAGCGGGTTCACCACTAACCTAAACGGTTTCTCCCCAGAGTGCGTTCTAAGATGCGTCTTGAGGGTGCTGGGTCGCGCATACGACTTGCCGCAAATTCGGCATAGGTTAGGTCTGCCATTGTCGTCGGGTGTGACTGGGTTCCCGGTGGCGCCTATGCACAGAGCATGCTCACTGGACAATTGCAGCCTGGAATGGCCGTGCGCTGGGGGATGAGAATGAGGATGGGTACTGGTGCCGATCAGACTATTGGCCGGGGGTTGATTCACCCTTGCCTGCTGCTCCACAGGATTATACTGCTGGGCGGGACTTAACAGGGGTTCCACGCCCCATGCCGACGAATAGCTTTGCTCGTACCTACGCACACAACCGTGAATTTCAGAATAACTCGGCTTTCACACCCTCTTAGATACGCGCACCCTCTCCGTCGAGCAAAATGGCGATGTGCTGTCTGGTTTCGAAGAGAAATATTACGAGCTACTTCGCAAAAAGTATATCGAAATGGTGAGATGAAATTGTATCTTTGAAAAAATACTGTCGGAAAGGGTCGAATGATCGAATCGGGCTGCGTTGGTCAAGTGAATTTTTCCGTGGTATAAGCTGTTTAAGAGATTTTGATGTATCAAATTCTTATTATAGAAACTTTTCTACGAATTCTAGGAATTTTCGAGGTATTTTCCAGGTATTTAGGCAATAATTGGCGAATTGGACGATAATCATACGAACCAGACGTTTAACAAGATACGTTTTTACCTTTCCTATCTCTTATATTTATTTTGTTAGTTTTAATAGTTTTGATCGTCTTGAAAATCGTAGAAGGAGAAACAGAATTGCTATATAATAAAACCGGTTGAATTGTTTAAATCGTTGTGTTATGCGAGTTTCTGTGTTTGTTTGTGATTTTGCAAAGAAATAGCGAAAAGCTTTATAAAACAATCACGTTCTTTATATGGCAAGAATTTCAAAGTTCACGTAATTTAGAAGAATGGAGTATCGGTTCGGTTCACCTTACGATTCTTGTGGCTTTCGATAAAGCGTCGATTTCTATCGAACAATCGCGCTACCAATATGCCATGATTCGATGCAGAAGATGTTCGTACTGCATCGCCGCTGCTCTCTATTTCTAGGCAACGAAACAAGTTCCAACAAAGTAAAATGTTAACGGATATTATTTCATAACGGATATTATTCTCTAAATTCTACGATCCCTTTCATATGAAAAACGAAAGGGAGGAAACCGATTTTGAAACCGATTTCCCTAAGGATATCGAAAATTAATAGACACCGATATTACGTGTTTTAAGGATTTCAGATAAACTTATAAACGACATTTAAATTTTAATCAATATGAAATATTAAGCAATGGAGAACGATAAAAAGGTTGTGCAAATCGTGGTCGTTCCGATACTCGAAGTTTTAATTTTTAATTATAATCTTTTAACTATTCTTGACGAAGAAACAGGTATCGTAATTGATTCTAATTGTATTTTGTATCTTACATTACGACGTACAAATGGTGCGAATGAAATAACAGTTTAATTTATTAATATTATGAGCGAAAGACATTGAATTTGTAGTAAATGTTGGCGGATGTCTTAACGGTTGGTCTTGATATGTCTTAATATGTCTTAATATGTCTTAATATGTCTTAATAGACGGTGTGCGAGGAATTAGAAATTAGATTAGAAATTAGAAACTAGAACGATCATGATGCGGAAACGCGGAAATTCGAAATCTATTTTGGAACCGAAGTGCAATGTTTTTATCAGTCGTAAAGGCACAGATTGTTAAGAAAAAAAAAAAAAAATACTAACGGAGGATAAGCGTTAGCGTTGACGATAAAACTTGTCTACTCACTCGTTGAAATAAATACGAATGAAATAATACTCACCCGGAGTGCATGTTCATGTTCATGGTCATGTTCATAGAAACGTTCACAGACATGGCCGGTGTAGACGCGTAATGCGTGGGTGGGACAGGTGGGCCAAGATTTTGAGTATAATCTTGAGAATAATGGTGACTGGAACCTGCCGTGGAGTAGTATCCGCCGGTAGGACTTGCAGGATGGACCACCGCATGTTTCAACGATAGTAACACGTCCGCGACACCTTCGCCGTTCGCGTTGCTCGTTCTCGGCGCACATTCCCCTCTGGTGCAGCCCCAACTGCAAGGACACTTCAAAATTACACGGTATATCGAATACAACGTTACAGTCATTTTTACGCTACATGCCACTCTATATTCCTTTGTCTGTTTCTTGTCTCGCGCGCGTCGTTACGTCCATTACGTCGTTACGTCGTTAATCCCGGCTAACGCAGCGGCTACAAAACGGAACGTCTTTTTTTCCTATTGGCTTCTATCATATCTGATTTCGTGAGTATCAAATGTTTCTAATCGTACGAAAGTACGTATCGCTATATGATGATACGTTGATTGTTACGGTTGGATCTAACTAGCCGGTATTATAAATCCAATAATAAACGTACGTACCAGCGTACTAATAGTTTCTGTAGCCACAGTATATTTTTCGAATAGAGCAGAACGAATTGAACGTATTGAAAACGCTGACCCAAGGTCGCTGACCTAAGTCGATCATCCTGGTTAACAAGTTTTCCAATTATTCAGTTTTAGATTATCGTGTATTTGGATAACGCGTTGAATTTATCGATCGAGAAATCGAAATCTTTGTTCAATATGAAACGTACATTGGAAAACGTTTTGTATGGACGATGTGGTTGCGCAACCTGGTTGGGAAACAAGGGTATAATATATCACCGAGCGTCTGCCAGACGACGAATTCAGATAAAATTTGTTGCCTATTGGATGTCAAACGCTGTAAATGTCGAAGAACGAAGAGAGCGAGAAAGCTGTCATTTTTGAAAAAGGCAATATTAAATTTCACGCATTGTTAAAAAGTAGGCGAAACGCGTATGACTTACGTTACTTGTCTACATTCACACAACGATTATTATTTATTCCGATTTTTGTCATTTTACTTACCGACTTTTTCAAGTGCCATCAAAATGAGATACAGCAAAAGTTTACGGAAACTAGGAAGAACGTATTACCAAAAAAGGTGGCAAGTTCCTTCGCAAGAAAGCGAATACGAAATTAAATATACGAGATAATTAGATTGAGATACCGTCGAAAAAAAAAAAAAAAAAAAAAAGAAAGACCTTTTCTCTTCGAGCTGAAACGTTCGCGTGCTTTTCGTTCGCTGTTTGTTAATGTGAAATCTGTTTCGAACGAAATATTCGGATACGTCGGCGTTGAATTGAAATACATCGTCGGATATATTCTATCCGTTTGTTTATTTCTACCGATCCGGTAAACCGGTTCACTAGTTAGTCCCGTGTGCGATTCTAAGTGGAAACGTCTAACGTTAGTCGGACCAGGACGCATGGCGGTTCACGTACGAATTTCAAATAACTGATATTTTACGAAACAATCGTGGGGATTAAGAGTAGAGAATTGTAGAGAGGCCGCAGAGCGGAATCATGATAAATCGCATTTTACGCATTTTCTTACACGGAGGCAATTTTGAAACTCGTCGCGCTGTAAATCGAGCCTAAATGGTCGAAGTTATGCCGATTTCGTTTGGATTCGCAGTTGAATGTATGTTTTGAAATACTTGAAAAATAAATACCTAGCTATTGTCGTGATTAAACCGCAGATTTTTGTACATTTATGGGGGAAAAAGACACGGTATGCGCGTAACGTGTAATGATATTACTTGTGCTCAAATACAGATAAATATTGGCATCTTAACGGTGATATCATCGTTTCGTTTCTTTCTTTTTCAGGTGTAAGAAATTCGTTAACGACGGAGGAGTACAATTTGGTGAAAAATGACTGAAAGAAGGGGACGGCGGCAAATTTTTTACCAATCTTGTTACGTATTCGATACGTTATTTTAGCGTATTTGTATTTGCGATACAAGCAGCGGTGTACGTTTATAACGCAGCGAAGAGTATACACGAGAGGAAATAAAGGTTGAAAAGCGGAAACGTTAAGCGGACGAATTTCTTTTGAAATCGGAGCGAAAAGGGTGGACCAACGAATGGAACGAGGAGAGATTTTCTTGCCACTTACTTGTAGGTTGCCGAGCATGGGCTGAAGAGGCCAGGAGGTAACGGGTCCAGGTCCAGCGGTGGCAATGGAAAACCAGCCATATCGTCGACCCAGAAGCTCGCCCCAAACTCGCTCACTACTTGGTTCTGTCCGGAATTTTGGACGTGTTGCGTTTGATCACCGCCAATGTCTTGCGGAGAATTTTGCAGATCCTGTAGACGAAGCGTGCCCTGCAGTGCGCTCAGAGTCTCGTCGTTTTGATTATCCGTTAAGGTGTCTTCGGTGGACAGGACACCAAGAGACCCGGTGCACAGGCCGGAAGGTATGGTGGCCTCGATACTTCCTACCGAACCTACGGGATAGAAGAGACGTTACGATGGAACGAACGTTCGATCGGATCGAATGGGGAAGACGGCACGGCGCTGTTCGAAGAAACGAGTCCGAATCTCGTAGATCGTACGTACGGTGATTTGGATTCAAGCGAAACGGCAAGCTAATTCTTCGAACGTACTCGCTGTTAAAATCGAAATGAAAGATTACGAAGCTTTCGGATCGTGAAATCTCGACTTTGTGTATCGTTAAAAAGTGTAAGATCGAAATTTAGATAAAGTTCAACTAGACAGAGTTTATTAAGAAACGATCTAGCGACATCGTTTCTGTCGTTTCACTCGACGCGTAAGTATATCGCGATTGGAAAATATGCTCAATAAAAACTTCATTATTTTGCAGTTCGAAGAGAGAGAGAGAGAGAGAGAGAGAGAGAGAGAGAGAGAGAGAGAGAGAGAGATATCGAGCAACTTAACTTCGAGTAACTCTTAATCGTAAAAATTCTTCTGCTGAAATCTGAAAATCAGACGCAAGGAGGAACTTTGAAAGAAAACACGGAATGCTTGCTGGTCGCACGAACGAGAATAAAGAACACGCGAAGAAAGATGTTGGTAAAGTCACTTGGTAAAATCGTAGGTAACTGCTAAGATATTTGCGTTTCGTGAGAAGAAGAAAAGAAAGGTTGCATCGGTTCCTTCGATTCTCGAGTCTCGTGTCTCGTATACGATATACGGTAGTGAAAATGAATTCGCAGAGTCAGGGACACTGTGGCTCACCTGTGCCAAGGGTGTACGGCGGTTCGGAGGTGTTCACCGTGTGATGATTCTGCAGAAACTCCATCTCTGCGAAATTTCTGGTCGTAGCCGCCCTTAGAGACACCCCCTTCCCCCGCCTCTCTCGACAAAATACACGGACGGATTGCCTCCTCTCTGTAGAGACGTGGTCCAGCCCCTCTGGTCTCCCTAGCAACCGCACATTGCTCCATGAGTATGACCGATTTCTTTATCAATATTTTTCGCGATATTTCCACCGCCGTCGCCGCCACTTTCTTAATTGCCGATAAAATATCGCGGAAAAATATTCGTCGATATTTTCTTTTCGATACTTATCTCTATAATTCGCTATATTCCGTTTAATATTTTATAAAATTCTCATCCAGTTTGTTCGAGATAACGAGTAGCGCGAGAAAAGTCAGGGAACGGCGAGTGACTTTCTTTTGGAAGACGGTGTCAGTTTCGAAACGATAGACGAAATATTCGAAGGCTCGAGTTTGATCGTTTTCGAGAATCGCGCGTTTACCCGTTACGGTCATATCCGAGTTAACGCGATGATGTTTTAGAAGATCGGAAAATAAAATAAAGCTTGCGAATAAAAATGGTGGTCGCCGTGTGCGATTTAACGACAACCGCGACATATAAGAAGCTCAATGAACCAACTACTGCTCAAAAACTACAAAGAGAACTAAATAGTTTAGAAACTACATAGAGAACTGAATCGTTACGCAGGAATGTTCATTTTTTGGCAATCGCATAGATCGCGTCTCCAGCGTTTTTCCAGTTTCTTTTAAACGTCCGCATAGAGTTATTTTGAGAGATCGCAGTACCGCTCTGCCACGTAACTTTGTAACGCGATTGTTTGAGAAAGCAAAGGAGATAATAAAAAAATGAGCGAAAATTCATGAATGACTTTTTATGAATGGCTGAAAGGAAAATGCACGTGCATATGGACCGAGCTTATAGAAGTACCTTTATGGCTTGGAAGACCTGCCGGTTTCCTCTAAAGGCTTCTGCAGAAAATCTGCCAGATATTTTCATTCATAGCCTGAAAACCATGTGCACGTTGCCACGTGATTCGGTTCTTCATATGCAGCGATTCGAACGATCATCGACCGTTGATCGATGCGGCGATCGATTTGCGTCTCGTCGATTCTCTTGGCGCGAGAAAACGCCCTTCCGTTTTCTTCGCTTCCTCGAACCTTATCCCTTTAACCCGCTACCCCTTGCACGATTAACGATCGTCGACCACCAACCGCGACAAGTATCTAGTATTCGTGACACGATGTATCGAAGATCGACGGAAAGATCTTTCGAACTCTTCGTTTAAAACACTGCTTCCGACTTTGAAACTGAAACTGGCTCGCACTGGTTAACAATTTCAAAACCTAACAGGTATACGATATTTGTCCGGCTCGTTCGACGCGATGATCCGGATCCGAGTCATCGCTTTCGCGCGATTCACACGGAACGAACGATCAGCGTAAACGTGGTCGTCTCGCACAGTTCCTCGATGGTACGAACAACGCGCATCCTTCCATCGCTGTACAAAGTTCTCTTCTGAAACACGCGCCGAGTCTCTTCTATATCGGCAGAACCGTACGCGATCTCTCCGACGGTTATTCGTCGCATCTATCCTCTCGCGATCGAATTTTCAGTCTGATCTTGAAACACAGAGAAGACATAGCCGCACTATATTGCCCACTGTTCTTCCTCTGTCGCGTAAGAGCGCACCATTGACACCGTTGACAAAATGAGTTACAAACTACGTCGTAAGAGTCGTTCGTCGTAAGAATCGCGTTCCAACTCGGTTGTCGATTCGATCGTATATCGGAGTTTACAACGACGCGTATTAAAGTTGCAGCCAGCGTGAATCTCGTGGTAGCGAGAAGGAGGAGAGGAAGAGGAAAAGGAAGACGAAGAAGAAGAAGAAGAAGAAGAAGAAGAAAAAGAGGGAGAAGCGTCGAGGGATGGTATCGCGCGCTGCTGCTGCTGCTGCTGCTGCTGCTGCTGCCATGCTGCCACGATGGCTCGTCAACGTGTCTTGGCTAACTAGGGATCTACCACCTACTATCATCCACTCTCACCCCTTGTTCACTCTGACTACCGCTTTGACCCCACTCCATCATGGGCCGGCCTCTTCGTCGCTCTCTTTTTTCCTCCACCACGCCTGACTTTCTTCCACGCACCTAACATACCGCTGTTCCACGTGTGTGGAACACCCCTACCCCCGAGCAACGTTAACCTTTCGTCTATGCTTGCATTCGGCGAGGTGCATTTTGCCAAGGAGATTCGCAGCACTTTTCAATTTCGCTCGTGTTTAAACGCAGACCCACGCGTTTTCTATACGACGATGTTTGCCATCGTTCGAGTTCGCTGCTGATGGAATTTTCATTGTTTCCAAATCGTTGGCGAACGATGCGCGTGAACGACGACTCGTTTCTCTGTACATCCAGTACATTTCTATATAGATCGTCCGGTTACGATAATCGGGATCGTCGTCGCTTCGCTCGGTGGTTCACGTTGCCAGCGGAGTACGAATTTTTACCTATGATATCTACCACGAAGAATTCGAACGGTCCGCCGAATTTTCCCTCGATTCGTTATCGATGGTGGAGGATCGAACCGTCTACTCGGAATTGTAAAAGATGGAGATGGGCTGTTAAACGGGTTGGTAGGTTTCGCGAAGAAACGAGCGATAAAATTCTATTCTGTCTATCAAGGTGGAAGAAGGATGCGCGGAAAGAACAGGGGCAAGGTGCGCGAGAGGACGCGAGGAAGAACCGTTTGAACGGATATCCATGTCCACGGGCGTGTAAAACGCGAGACGTTGGAATACACGGGTTGGCCGTCGTCCATGTCGACGACACGGGATACTAATGGTTCGTTCGGCGATCGGCGATCGGTGATCGGGGGTCCCTCCTTCGAGTCTGGCTCGCCTCTGCTACACCGGTGTCCCCGTTGCCAGGGCGGGGGACGGGGAACTAGGATATTATTTTCTTCAGATACCATTACCACGCCGATCACGGTGGTCCTGCCTCGCAGACGAGTGGCCTCGATACCCTCGAGATCACTGGCTTGTAATGCCTTCCCTTTCGTCGATTATTGACCAGTGAACGGTGAGCCCGGCTGCCAAACACTCCGAGGCTACCTATTCCACTCGCGAGCCAGCCACGGGGCCACCCTTCGCGATCGCGCGCTCCCATGCCCGCTTTGCCAAACCGTTTCTCCTCGTACTCCGGCTTTTTAACTTTGCTTCGCAAGCCCCGTCCGATCGGTATCGCGGTTTGTTTCTCCCTTCCGCTATCTTGCTTAAATCCTACACGCGCAAACATTACGTTCTTCGGTGATTCGGCCATCTTTTTACCCCCTTATTCGTTATTAATCACCTATCGAGCAAGCTCGAAGAACGAAGAGCGAAATCTGCCAGCTTGTCGTTCGGCGCGTTCATGCGCTTGGTCGCGATCGTTGTGCCCGTTCTTGCGAAGAGTCCGCCAGGCTTCGAACAGATCGGGACAACGCGAGTGCGAAACCTGTGGTTTAATTAGGCGTACGCGTTTATTTGCACGTTAAATTCACGTAACTCGATACCGGCTTTAACATCGAGTTTGAGTACCAAGCCTCTGTATATCGTTATTAAATCGTCGCTTTTATCGATTCGTCTAAACCCGTTAGAACGTACGATACGAAGATCTCGGTGAAAAGCAACGAATAAAACGATAGCCCTTCGTAGCGTTCGTAATATTTCTTTCAAATTTGATATCGCGTTTCTGTAATTCTTGCAACTCTGTCGCCGCTATATACAAAACCGCTACGATAGGAAGGTAAACTGAACTAAGAAACGAGAAAGTTGGACAGTGGTTAAAGGAAAAGAAACCGTGATAGTCGCGTGGCGACGACCTTTCGATTCGCCGTTGCCACTCCCTATAAATTTCGCATAACTGGATTAATCGGTTTCAAGTCCGGAAGGAAAGAAGCGCGGTCAAACTTTTCTGCTCGACGAGGTAAGAGCATCCTAAGCTATATGTTTTTACAATGACAAACGCAAAGTCTCCGATGCGAGGGATAGGAACAAACGTCTATAGAAGGTTTCTTCGCGAAGGCGTGCGATCCTTTTCCGTCGACGAGCGACGCTGCGAGTTAGATGGAAGTTGGATGCAAGTTGGACGATGGAGATTGGAAAAAACGTAAAGCGGCCGGTGGCTGGAAACGTGGTCTCTCACGAGGCCGGGCGCATCCGACTATCGAATGTCTCGACGTAATCGCGACCCGAGTAGTCAGGCCTGACACCTGACTACTGCAGTTCCGACGTGTTCCGGCAGGAAGAGGAAGTCGACCGCATGGCACCGACCGTTCCGTCGTCCACCGTGTGTCGTCCACGCGAACCGTCCAGTCCGTATCGCTTACCTGTATTATCGCCGATCAACCTGCGACGCGAAAACGTTCTATCGCGTTTATAACAAATAAATAAATAGGCTTTTGTCAGAAGGAGATTGAGCCGCATGGAACAGCAATTGGGAAAATACACGTAGCTGCGTGTCGTGCCGTTGAAACAACTGCGAACGAAATAAGGGCGTAACGCGATTAGCGTTTATTCGTTCGAAAAGTTTCGCGTCCGACGCCGGAAAACGTTGAAAGCGTGAAATCGACGAACCGGCGACGCTTCTTCGCTTGATTGCTAACGCGACGGTATAAATGTACGAAACGGTTTGTACGATGAAACGTTTCGCGAAGGAGAAGGCGAAAAGATACGGAGGAGGGATCTATAAAATTGAAAAACACGAAAACCCAAGAACCCCGATACAGGCGTAAGAGAGAGGAGGGGAAAGCGAGAAGGAAAAAATGCGGCCAGAGGGTGCAAGAAGGATGGGAACAGAGGGTCGCGTAGAAGAACTCGCAGTACGCCGAGTGAACACCCTGGGTATTGGTTTACGCTTCCGACCGATTGGGCCCGTGGTATTTACGCAGGACCCCGTAGAAAACCGGACCCCGCTTTCGTCTCTGTCGATGGTGACGCGCGATTCCACGCAACTCTAACGTTCTTCGCCTGCCGGTTAGACCCGACAGAAGCGGCGCGCGACTATCGCGAACGGTGGCGCGAGTCGCGCGAGATGATGGTACGGATTTAATCGTTTAAGGTAAAAAGCGTGTTAGCAGACGCTTTTCAGCCATCGAGTTTGTCGACCAAACTAGAAAGATTCGGTTTTCGTGGCAAAGTTTTCCAATTGTTTTCGGATCGTGGTTGATCGTCGCGCGTGTACAGACGTTGTTGGAAACGGCGAAAGCTCGCGCAACTTCTCTGCGAAGCTCGAGTCCAGAAAATGAAAGATAAACGGAGGTAGGCAGCGCCAAAACGACGTTTCGCGGGTAAAAGTTCGATCGTATCGAGAAGAGCCGACGCTTAACCGCGATCCGCGACCACGAAATTTCCACGAAACGTTTACGCCCGATTTCCCGATCTCGAATCATCGTTTCGGAGGCAGAGACAGCCTCTGTGTCGTGGCACAGCGTCTATGGCAACGAGAATCGGTCGGTCTTCCTACCCTCTTCGAGGGAGCATCGCATCCAACCACACACCTGTGTTTGCTCGCACCTGAAATCAAACAGGCGATTACATTCCCGCGATCGTTCTACCGGCGATATCGAAAGAAACGGACACGCGTCGCACGTATGCCGATCCGCCTTAATCGCGCGCGCACGTTAGGCGACTACGCGAGCCGGGTTGCGTCCGTTGTCGCCGCTTATCTCGCCGGGTGCTCCTTTCTTAAATACTTTCGACAAATATAAACGCGGTACGTAGGGTGTACTTAGGGTGTACTTAGGGTGTACTTAGGGTGTACGTAGGGTGTACGTAGGGTGTACGTAGGGTGTACGTAGGGTGTACTTAGGGTGTACGTAGGGTGTACTTAGGGTGTACTTAGGGTGTACGTAGGGTGTACGTAGGGTGTACGTAGGAGGGATTCGTGGGTACGTTCGTTCTCCTAGAAACGCATCTCGTTGACGCTCAGTTTCGCCTTTTCGTCTGCAAAATGAAGCGATACAGATACAGAAAACTAACTTCTTTTATCTGAAATTCACTCTCGACACGCTGCTGGCTACTCGATCATTCGATTATAGCAGAGTCAAAGGTATCCGAGTTCGCATTCTCCGAGCAAAAGTTCCTCGAAATTCGGCTTAGATTCGCAAATGAAATTTTGCGATTTAACGTTCTCGGCTCGGCTATTTTCTATTTTCGTGCTGTCGTGTAACGTGGCGCGTCGAGGTACAGCGTAACGTAACCGGCGGTGTAGGTCGATACAAGAGCAGGAAACCGGCGTGTTCGTCGCCGTCCATTCAAAGTTGAATGATTAACCCTCGTGACGAGATGACAGTGACGGTATTGTTCGCGATCAAAAGTTCCTCCCACCGGTACCCATCTCCCTTTGCTAAAGTGATTGCGCATCGGATAATCTCCACCGTTGGGATAAACCCAGCTTTCAACGATCGAGATGTTACCGAATACGTCGTCACGGCTGCTTAATTACGTTTGCGGTGAACCACCTCTCGCGGCTGCACCAGCCTCCGGATACCGTCCAACATGAACATGACAACGTATTCCAAGACAACGTACTGCCGCGTTTTTACACATTTTTCTTATCCGATGTACGTATATCGTATATCGTGGAAAATCAATTTCCAAGTTTCATCGGCGCCGTAACGAGACGCCGCTATCGCCATTACATCGGTGAAATTTTAAACGAAATTTTAATCCGAACGCGTGCATAGCAATTACCAGGTATACTTGTTGCAGGTATACACGCTTTGCAGACGCTTGGCCAAAGTGTTCGAATTTAGCCGATCGTTTATGCCGTCTTGTCGCCTATGCCGTCTGTGCTTCTTCGATTCCGGTCGTTCCACCATCGCCGATAACCGATAACCGTACGTATACGATCGTCGCCGGATGATTTGCAAACGTGGGCGCCTCTTTGGTCGTCGGAAATCCCATCGGATGACGAGATAGCGATCGGACGATGGTGGCTTATCGCGTTCTTTGTTCGAGCAAGGATCTTTGGCGTATGCGGTGTCGGTGGCGGCCGGCTGGCACGCGCCACGTGTAATTCAATCGGCTATTTCGACCAAGAACGACCAGGAACGGCCAACGGAGCGGCCCGGAGACTGGGCAAGGTCTTAATCCTCGAGAAAACTGTTACGAAGACGGGGCGAGCTCGTGCTCCTCTCGCTAATCGTGCCTCGCGAGTATCGCCTTATTTTCTTAGTCGGCTATCGCGGACAGATGCCGGGCCGTGGCCTCTGCCTCGCGTCTTCCTTCAACCCTTTCTCAAAATACGAAACTCGACACCAGCCGTGGATGTTGTAGCCAAATTGCCGCCTGCGACTCTGCTCTTAACTAAAAATACCCGTCCATGGTCGGTTGGTTCTTGGATAAACAGTGCGAAGGAAGATAACGGTAGTTCGGTTGTTCGGCTGTCCAAGTAGCCCGAGTTCTCCTTTATTTTCATTCCTATCGCCAATCTCGTCTTTTTAAATCGTCTTCAAGGTAAATTGCGTAGAAACGACAGAAACGTAAAACGCCAAGAAAATTTATATCTTTGCCTACGTTTATAAATATAATTAAACGAACAGAAGCTAGCTAGAGATTTACTTCGGCCTCCGAGTGTCGTAACGATATGTCTGTATTTTGACCGATCTTGTACGGTACGTTCCCCCGTTGCACCCGTTGCAACCGTTGCGCCCGTTAAACCATCTTTATATACCATCTTTATATACCGTGCTTCGCGGAAATCCAATTTCATCCGATTTTATCCATCGATCGCTCGGCTCTCGATCGAGCAGCTTCTAGAGGCGATAATGCGGCGATCGGTGCCGTTTGCAAAATTTCTCCAATCCTATCAACTAGTCAACTATCAAAATAGCCGACTATCGTTGTCGCAAAGAATTTGCGATTGTTTGCCGATCGTTCCGCGATTCTTGCACCGATATCCACATGATTCCAGAGCAACAGCACTTTGGGCAAGCGCTTTGAAATTACGTTTCTCGATGCACAGGCTTCGATCCGTGTTTCCGCCGCCAAACGCCGTGCGAAACGTTCTTACAAGTCCGCTTTCGTTGCGAAACGATACGCGACACGCTACGATTCCATAACGTTGTAAAAATCTATAATATTAAGAAATCTATGATATTAGTAATATCGTTAGCTGGCGGATTATCGTGCGATAGGCTGCGATACCCGTATGAAGCGAAATACCTGTTACGATGCTTACGGTGTATTAAAATATGGTCGGATCAAAGAATTCTATAATGGAAAAATATCGCTTAGAAAGGTACGGTAAGAAACCGGAACACGTCCAACGAATCTTTTGCTCGAACGTACAAGGTAGCCGACTATATTGTTCTTTCTCGGTCTCTGTCGTAAAGCGTGGGATCGACGCGCAATTTGCCATCGATGTTGCAGCGGCGTTGAGCGTAAAGATCGATACAAATGCGAAAGACATTCGTTTAATTGTAAAATACGATCGAATTTTTTTTTTAAAAACGCTGAACGTGGAACGGACGCGCTAAAAATGAACAGATAAAAAGGAATATCAGGATGCAACGTTTGTACTATGAGCCATCGACGTAACGGCGAGTGGTTCCGCATCCCTGGAACATCGACGAGGAGGAAGAGACGAGCCGCTAATTGCGCCGCGCCGGTATTCCGGAATTGCTTTAAAGCATTAGCTGGAACGTCGCAGAGAGGTATACAACCCCCCAAGATGGCTGCTCCCGGGCGTATCGACGTTTGGCGTTTGCAGGGTTTCCCAGAGGTAAGCTCATCGGAAATTGTGGGTCTTCCCTCCCCTGGCATCGCCCCCGCCGCCTTTGCTGGCCCTTCAAAACAAAGAAACACACGTAATTAAATTTTTGTCCGGCACAAATTAATGTACACGACACGGCACGCTACTGCACGCCATGGCTGGCAGCACACACCATCGCCGAAGCAAGTTTAATCCGCGTTCCGTCTTCTAATCGGCGTCCCACCTGTCCCATTCTCGCCACTTTCCTTCCATCTCTTCCTTTTCTTTCCTCCCAACATTGCGACATTCGTTTTCGCCCTTCCTTCTTTACTTACCTTCCGTTTATTTTAACCGTTTCACCGGCCAACCAACCTTTTTCACCTAATTAGCTCGTACATTGTATCTTTGGTCTTCTCTTGAGAATTTTTCGGAAATTTTACCATACTTGCGATAGGAACAGAGATCGAATTGCGCAAGGATTAACCATCGGCTTTGATCATTTCCCGTTCATCGAGTTATTTTCCGCGGATCGATGAGCACAGCAATTTCCCTACTGATCGAAGGTGATATTCTCGCGAGATTGTCGGCCGATTGTCGATCGTCGATAAAAGTGAAAAATCTTTCTTTCTTCCGTTTTTGTACTTTGTTCTATCTATCTATCTATCTATCTATCTATCTATCTATCTATCTATCTGTCTATCTATCTATCTTGTTTATCGCATCTTGGAAATACCTACCGCGTAATGACACGTGGATAACAAATATATTTTTATTTTACTACAGTTTCTATTGTTATTAACTGTAGATAATCCCGTTACGGTTAGGAAATGAGAAGGATCTCGTTTTTACGAATACTTTTTTTTAATAAGTAGAAAATTACGAAATCGTTACTTCGTGATTTACGATTCGATCCTCTCGTCGTTAACATTTTTATGGCTACTTTGCAAATCAGAACTATGTTTATCGCCTCTTCAACCGTCTTCGGTTGTTCATGTGTTTGCAAAGTTCGAAGAATATCGAGGAATAAATAAAGTACGATAGTCTCACTGTTATACGATACAAATTACTTCGTAACTAGGTAAATTACTTCGTAGCAACGAGTACGTTTCATAAAATTAACGCGTCGTTCGGGTTGACGAAAGTGGCATTTTTATTTCGTTACATCATCCTTAGTTTAGATAAGCGATAGAAAAGAAGCGTTAGGATATACAGATACTCAAACAACGTCGAACGATGTTTCTACTTCGTGACATTAAATAGCGATATTTATTCATACAAAAATAGAATATCCGTTTGGAAACCTTTATAAACCGCTGTACAAAACGCATTAATTAGTATCTATTTACAGCCGGACATGTTTCTACATGAAATTCGCTAGAATAATACAAAATAATTCGTCTCGTTCGTTTCAGCTAATTCCAATTTTCGTATCCTCCTTATGAATGTCACGCAGTTCCTGTAAACAGAAACAAAATATCGAAATACATTTGGTACATGCTCGTTGCAACATGGTCGTTCGTTTCATATTAAAATGGGGAAAAAAGACGCGCGAACGTACGTGTAACATTCGATAGTGGCCTCCTTTCACTTCGTGTTGCTCGGTTTGTTCATAAGCTTGAGCCGTTAGATGCGATGCACTTTCCGCCTCTAACGGGCCGAAAGTCCAACCACCTTCTCCGTCGAAGCGCAACAGTAGTTTATGATATTTCGCGAGGGAAGCCACGCGATGCGTGATAGTTAACAATGTTATGCCTTTCCTTTTGGCAGTTTCGTAAATCACTGCTTCAGCCTCGAGGCTCACCGCACTGGTACACTCGTCTAACAGCGCATACTGAGGCGCATGGTAAAACAAACGCGTCATCGCGAGTCTTTGTTTTTCGCCACCAGACAACGTGGAGTCCCAGTCACCAAAAGAGTTCAGTCCATTCGGTTCCCTCTCCGCCAGACTTCGTAGATCCACTTCTTCCAACAATTTCAGCAGTTCTTCGTCGCGACAGTCTTCTGTTTGTGATTCCGAGGGATATATGATCTGATCACGCAAACAACCCACGGTCATGTAAGGTTTTTGAGGAATATAAAATAAGGCGGGTCTTTCTCGTTTAGCGGAGTAATTTTCTGCCGGTCTTATCAAAGTGCCTCCATACACTGGCCATAAGCCGGAAATTATGCGGAACAGGGAACTCTTTCCACAGCCATTCGGCCCAGTAATTAATATATGGTCCCCTGGTCTTATCTACAAAAGTAAAAGCGTACAATAATTTTCCTTTTTTCTCGATAGTTTGCGATTCAAAGATGCAACGAAGCTTACACGAATAGTCAATCTAGGTACAATAATCTCACAGTTTGGTGTAACTATTGGCACGTCGATCAAGCTTATACTGCCATCTGTACTTTCACGTACGATTCCTATAACAAATATCCTTTCCGTCTTATCATATCCGATCAAGTATACTTAAAAAAAAAAAAGAAAAAAGAAAAAAAAAAGAAAAAGAAAAAGAAAAGGAAAAGAAAAAAGAAAAAAGACTGTTAACCTGTATGCCTGTAGAAGATTACCTTTTATCACTGGTGCTCCGTCTTTCAATTCGATTATATTATCTAAAGCAAAATTGGTTGTACCATTTGTTATTCTCGATGAACTGCTAACGATATTTCTTCTATATTTACATAGCGCAGCGTCTTTAAATACATCCAACATTTCACTGACCCGTGCTGCGTATCCAGCTAGTGCCACCAATTCCTATAATACACGAAATTCGTTACAAACATCTTATTACTCTTCGAGCTAGCCGATGATTACACTCTGTTGTTCTAAATCTTACCTTGTAAGACAACATCAGCCTTTCGACAGCGTCTGCCCCGGAGCTCAAAAGATTTTTAGAAGTTGTCAAGTATCTGGTTCTTTCGCTCACTCCACCTATTTACAGGGAAATAAATGCGTTAGTGTGTCGCGTACTATGAACTAATTGTATATTTAGTATGCACGTACCATCGCCGTCATCTTTGGAAGCCAAGTTTCCTGATGTCACTGTGGTATAAAGAAGAGGCATGGCAATAACTAAAAGTCCGGTGCCAGACCATACGTATTTCATGAGCAGTTGTTCCAACATCACGTACCAAAATTTTAGGGCTAACACTCTCCTTAAGTGCGAAACAAGAGATTTATATGCAGTAATCAAGTATCGATGCTCTGTACAGTGACCTCCATAGAATGCTATTTCTTCTGCGTGAGCACTGATGCGAGCGTGCGCCTCCCTTAATATTCCACGTTTTGACGCTTCTTCGGCCACTAACTGGCCAAATTTAGGAGAAGCTAGGCGTAGTATCTGCCCGGTTAGACCAATTACCACGCATGATAACAGTGGCCCTATAAAACGATACGAAGGAAATTTACCATGCTTATTAATACGTCGCTTAATTTGCCTTTCAAATGATCAGGCTCTGATTATTCGTACGCTCTATAACTTGCTAATGGTATTACCGTGTATCCTTTTCGCTCCCATTTTTGAAGAGAAAGAAATAAGCGCGATGCACACCAATGCGCAATCTAACAATGGCTTGGTTAAACTGGAATACAAATGTGCCACAGAACTAGCCAATTCGGACAAATCATCTGTCAGTCTTTGTTCGGCACCTCCAAGTCTAGTGTCCAGTGCAGCCACTCTATAGTAGGTCTGTTGACTCAGATACATTTTGTAAGCATGCTCTACCAGGCGTCCTCTTTAAAAACAGAAAACAGAACTTGACACTTGTTTGTGAAACAAAGCCACGGTTAAAGCCACGCAAACAACAAATCAATACATTGTTCGTGTAAATACCTAAAACTAAGAGCCAATCGTCCCTCTAGATATCGAATAGCCGAGTTGACGAACGTCGCGGGGAAAGCTATAGCGAACCATCTCGCGAGCATCAAAGAAAACCCGTGAACGTCTCGAAGCACGATCCTCTTGACGATTTGACCTTCTAAAGTGGCTACATAGATCGACAAGAACGTCCTAGCTAGCAATGTCAGAGTGGCACAAGTGAGTAATCCGGCTTCGCGCGTCTTCCATCCAGGAACCATGATCTTCAGCAACGCGATCAGCTGTTTAACGAATCGTCGGTCCAAACCCACGTTTGCTTTCCCTGCCTTGCTGTTCAACTTGCTATTATTAGCATTATTAATGTCATTCTTATCCCTGCTCGCCACCTGAGCGCTATTCCGAGATTGCTTTTTCCCCTTTTGGTACTGCTTTATAGCAAAAGTCACCAACGGATAACCGATCTTGATGAGATAGAGAGTGGTCGCCACCCCGACTATACCACGAATCAGCTGCTCTTGCCTGATACCGTATTTGGCAGACGTCTTGTCGATTAATTTCGAAAACACCGACGACATCCTGCCGGAGGCACGCTCTCATGGGAGCGTATCGCGGCGTAGAAAACTCGTTTCGAACGTCGTTTTAATCGAAACGACTCGTTTCGATGCCGAATGGTTCGTCAACGACGATGGTCACTCATTGTGGTACTATTAGTGGCAACCACTTTCGCTTCGCTTCTCTTCGCAACTATTCACGAGTGTATGAACGTTGAGGCTAAGTCAAGCGGAATACGCACGTTTATCGCGCGAATCGCTCTTACCGCGTATCCAGCTACGTGCGCATAAAAGAGAAAAAGAAACACACACGCACGCATACGCACACCGTCTCTTCCCGGCTCGCGATTGCTCGATCCACGTAGACCGGCTACCAGCTGGCGACTGTTCGTCACGTCTCTCGCACGCAGTTCGCCGTTCCGTTCTCTTTTGGACCCTCTCCGCGGCGGCAACTAGAACCCGTGACTGGCAGATCGTTCGTGCTTGCGTCTATCGCTGGACTTGGATCCGAGCTCGTCGACCGTGCGACCGTGCGTCACTCGTTTTTCCGAGCCGCCGATCTCAGATACCAAAATGCACTCTCTTGGTTCGCTAGTTCCGCCACGCTCGTTCCGGACCAACTCTAACATAGATCCCTTTGTGCGCAGCGCTTTGGCGAGCAGACTGTGCCATACGATAAAGTACGATAATATTATCTATATTATGTTGTTGACATTGCCATTATTGCTTGACGGATATCTGTGACATCGATAATCGTATAATCGTATGCTAGCCGAGAGGCCTAATCGAGACAATTTTTTATGAAATTTTTAATTTCATTTCTTAGGCGCGTAATCGGTATTGAACATTTCAGACAACAAAGGGCTTATCTTCGTGAGTTTATTTATCGCAAGAGCAAGAACATAACATAACCGCGAATTCCAAGGTAAATTTAAAAAAAAAAACAATACATGCTGCTGTTATTTTCTCTTACGTATTAATTTATGGAAGTGATCAACATGATTTGCGAGCTACTCATGCACTATAAATGTATCGTTCTGTAATCCGAATGGAACATAAAGTTCTGATTAGGGAACATTTTCTTCTCTCTGTATGTTATTTACAAACTATTAATGATCTTTTCCGACTATATTTTAATTTAATATAATCTCGAGTCGATCTATAAATTTTCTCAAAATGTTGACATTTTTTATATAACGATTTCTATGAAAGATTAGCGAATTCGAAGATTTTTGTCGAGAAACTTGTGGTTGACTTTTGTCGAGAAATTTGTTGTGACAGCCGCGTTTCATCTCGTACAGTGCTAATGAAGTTTCAAAATGTTTTATATAACGCATATATATATATATATATATATATATATATATATATATATAATACGGACGTACAAATTTTTTACATGTTCGAACTCTTTCGTGAGCCAATGTGTGTGTGTGTAAGTTGTGCAATATGGGGGCACATACTAAGGAAAATATAATAAATTTTGTCCCAAATTTTGAGTACAATTACGTAACGGTTATTCCAGAGAAACATTAGCGAGTTAAAGAAGCAAGAACATTAGCGAGCAAAAAGAAAATAGTTTTCGCTAGAAATATTACGCTCATATTAATTTAAATACGTATAATTTGTAGTTTTACTTCGTAATTTTATCGTCAAATAATTTCCAATGAATAAAAATTTGTATATTAATATTGTTCGATATTTTAGTTTGAGATTACAAAACTTCTTTTTGGTTTGTCAATATTACGTATACCGAATTTTATTATGTTGTCGATTAATTAATGGCAAGTACGTATCATTGACCGTATTGCGACTTGCTTGAAACTTGAACACGCGGTACATTTGTAGATCAAAGTGCCGCTATTTAACTGTATTTGCCTTCCTCTCTTTCCCTCTAAAGATAACGTTTTGTGTGTGTGTGTGTGTGTGCGCGCGCGCGCTCGTGTGCGTATACATATATTAAACACATGTCTCCTCCCATATGTATATAAGTACTTGTAGTCTTTGTCTTCTTTCCCTTCTTTCTTTTTGTGGTCTCTCCGCTTCTTACGCTCGTCTTCCCTATTAGTTGCGGTATGAATCGTTGGTTGGAACTCGTACGGTCAAGAGCGAAATATCAGTACCGGTTACGCCGCTAATTCTTTGGACCTTTCGGTTAGCCGTTGGCTTCTGACTGATTCTTATTTTAGGCACAAGCGGCGCGACGTCTCGCAATGGCTGCTGCTTTAAAGAATAAAGCATATAACAGCGGATATTTAGATACATCAGATAGAGGAGTAGCGAGAGGTGGGCATGGAGGGCAAGATCGTTGCCATTTGTGGTTACAAAGTGGTAACAAGTCGCGATAATTGACCGTTGGTCGTGTTTGAAACAGAACATAGATGTATAACTGTTGCCGTTTCTGCTTTTATTATGATCATATGGCTATACAGGCTATGGTGCAGATAAACGGACGTAGCGTACAGTGACCCCGGCGGCATTCTCCGTGTCGACTTTGTCTCCTTAAAACTTTGCGATCGTACGACGCTTGGAATTCGAATAATTAAGCGACTTTGATGTATATCTTTTAAAATATTTTTCTCAATCACCAATAACACTGATGTTGTCGATAATGTTAATAGACGTTTTAAATACGAATGACTCTACAGAGACATATATTATAGCTCGTAGATGTTCAATATCGAGTCAGATATCGCAACGACACGAGACGACACGAGAGTTACACGAGAGTTCGATGCATGTAATCTGAGAGTTCGTATTTATTCGCATTGGCAAATAGTACATGATATTATTGTGAATTAAAGAGTAAAACATTTTAGAGGTCATCCGATACCACGAGATCGCTGCGTTCAGAAATATGTTTCTAATTATACACAGGCATTATTGGGACATTGCGATTAGATAAAGCGTGGATATGATTTTTGTATGATTGTACAGTATTGTTGGAAAGTGTAATTTAGAAAAGATGGGCGAAGATTATTATTTAGTGGTGTTGGGAATGAAATAAATCGCCACATGTATGCATACTTTGAATCATTTATTGTAAGAATACGAGAATTAATTTAATTGGTATCTTTTATTTATAAGCAGAGCAAGCGAATCCTGCAACCGTATTTTTACGATGATTCGATAGACGTCTGATCAACTGGTCGTTTAACCTCTGCGGAGGTTAGTTAAGATGTTAGCCTAACGCAACAGTCTATGGCTATACGTACAGATTTCCGGTTTTCCATTCTCTTCGTTTTCGATATACGCTGCTATAAGAAAGAGTCGAATCGAAAAATACCTTGCGATTCATACGAATCCGTAATTGATTTTATCTGTCCAATGTGGTGTATGTATGTGGTGAAAATAATCCTACAATTATTATTGTACATTCATCGTTGATTATAATTATTCGTTAGCGATGCTAAACAATTACGTAATTATTATCGTTTCTCACTTTTCCCAGTAAGAATTTTTCATATTCGTGCTAATATACTCGTTACGAAGCTCAATATTTATCCACATAGCGAATCGTGCGTGGTAGAAAGTGCAGTCTGAACGAAGGAAAATCCTCTTTGAACGCAGCTGCAACGATCGCGATGTCAATTTCAAATCGTCCTGCCCCGTGGAAGAGGCTCGCGTAGCAACGGTTTCCCGTGAAATACGGCGAGTAACGAAGATCGGCGCTCCACTTTGCTCCGATTCGCATTACGCGATGCCGATATTCCCTGCTGCGGGAAATGTCGTTTTCCGCGATTATAGAGGAAAGGGGAGAGACGTCGAACGAAAGGCGACGAGACGCGCCAGTCGAACTTGAGACCAATGGCGAGATGCGTGACATAATCGCGACGATATACGAGAATTCACGATCGGATCAATTTTTCTTGATGTTTATCTGTGCTGAGTTAGCATTTTTAACCTTCAAATGACGACATAACCTCGAAATAACAGCACGTGTTGAAAGTAACTGTGTACTAGGAATACGTACGACGATAACACGTGAAAAAGCCTGTTTTCTTCGGTTAAGGTAAATATACTATTGCTTTTCGTCAGAGTGAGTTTATTAACCGCTTAACGCGATGCATTCGTGACAAATGCCTTGAGAATTGTAGCCTTGACAATTTGCTTATTTTAGCCATTTGTATTTACTAGCTTCGACCGTTGTAAAAGGTATAATAGCTATTTCGTAAAAGATAAACGTTCTTCTCCAACATCTTTATCTACGTATAATAGATTTGGCCAGATATGCACATATACGCAGATAGTTTAACGTTTTCTTCGTGATTTATTTAGCAAAAAGGTTTGTGAAACTGCGGATAAAAATGTAGATCTCGTCGATTTATTAAATTTCATTTAAAGATCTTTCTAAAAGTCTCATCTTAAATATATCAAACCACTGCTTAAACAACCGTTAGATTTCATCTTAAATGCATCAAATTGACCGATATTTGAACGATAATGCGATAATTTTGTGACCAGAAAATGCCAGAAAACACTTTCATTTTACTCAAGTACCGTGTTGTTGAACAATTCGTCTCAAGAAATTTGCGCGAATTAAATACTTACAAAGAGAAACAGGAAAGTATACGATAAAATGTGACTTTTTTTGCCATAATACGATGGCGGAAACAACGTACACACGTACGTGTATGTACGTGCACGTAGGCGCAATTAATGGGAAAAAAGGAAACGTCGTAGTTGCGTATTTTGCAATCTCGCGACGGTAACGAATCAGGTACACTTAGAGCGATTTAGTTCGTTATATGTTTTGCAATTCCTCGAAACAGAATTGAGCGGTGAAAAGTACGATGCCGACTCTATTAAGGGTAATGGGTTTTCAAGTTTTATAGAAATTGAAAGTCAATTCTAATTCGGTAAATCGCGAATGCGAGTGTTTCGAATTTTTTATGGCTTTTAATGTTACTTGCTATTTTCAAAGGTAAATACCTATATTTAAAATTTCGAAACATTGGAAGTTACGCTTTAACGGAGAAAGATTATCAGTAGTGAATACGACGAATGAAAGAAACAATGGACGACAGGCAATAAATGAAAATTTAACAGGGAAATGAAAAGTTCTACGTCAAAATATGCTCGCTGCTCGCCTCTATCTTACCTTCGCGAGCCTATATGGAACTTTCGATCACTATCGTACAATCGCCGATGTAATTAATGGTTTTGAAAAATAATGCAAATCCAAGGAACCCGTTCGAATGGCTGATCTACGGACGACGGGTGTCACGAAACGTTGATCGAAACGATAAGAAATGACAGGGATTTTAAGAGAGGCGGCGGCCACTTTTCGATATCTTGAGACAGGACGAGAGGGAAAGCGAATTGCTTTTTGACCAGCCTCGCGGCCGCTATTTTGCGTTTCGCGCGAAACAGAGAAAGTAAAAAGCGAGCCATCGCCGTTACACGCGTGTGTACGGTCAGCTAGCTGGCTTTTTCCATCATTCGCTTTCGTTCTCTCCGAATGTTCGAACGGGCGAGCTCATTCGCTTTCCTTCTACCCGAATGTTCGAACGGGCGAGCTCATTCGCTTTCCTTCTACCCGAATGTTCGAACGGGCGAGCTCATTCGCGACACTTTTTTCCACGTAATCTTTACGACCGTTCCACTCGGTTACGAGTAATTTCAGATCGATTTTATTAGCCAATAAACAATACGGTTCTTCCGAGTCTCGCGGCTAGTTTTATCGTTTCTACGACACCGAGTATCGAGGAGAACGATCGTAGGAACTCTTTGTTTCGCGTGTTACCGATTCGTAGTAGAGCGCAAGGTAAAATATCGTATAAAGGATACGATGACGAGCACCGAACGTTAATGACGTTCCAAGGAACCTAATCGTACGTAGAGTGGCTCGCGAAAGTACACGAACGGTCTTGCAAACTTTTTGCATATATACGCGTCGTGCGAAATATTTTGAAACACCCATTAGCGCACTGACGAGGCATTCGTTGCGTATCGAGGCATATCGTGATCGTAGCGACAAAGTTTTGAACGTTTCAGACAAAGTATACAAAGTATCGGAAGATGTCTATCGCGTGCGTACAGTTTGCAAAGATCAGCAAAGTATTTGAATAGTCGATCATCGTATATCTACTCTGTTACTATCGTACTATACTATACTATACTATACTATTCACGCTGCGAAATGTAGGAAACGTAGTAAAACGTATATTCGATCTTAACTCGACGGTAATCGAACGTACGAATGTTTCTTCGTTTCTCGAGTTATCGAGAGGATGCGGGGAAAAGTTGCGTTCGACGTTGAAGAAAGCTGGAGAAATTGTCTTCTTTTTTCGGATCGTTAGTTTTGCAAGATTCATGGCCACTTTTATTTTCTTCAACGAAAATACTTACGTTGCGTTTCGAACACGATCAATTTAAATCGTCTTCCGCTTAGAATAACGATGTTCGTTCGTTTAAAAGCGTATTTTGTACGAGGCGCGTTAATGTTACCGGAATACCAGAGTGTTGCGAAATTATAGGATTATCGTCGTTACGTCGACTCGAGAACGGCGATTAATTTCCGATTAACGTTGACGAACTTACTTTGAAAGAAAATCAACTGGAAATGCGTTATTTACACGCGTATAATAAATAAATCGTGCTTGTCGCATCTTTTCTTTTTTTCTTTTTTTCTTTTTTTTTTCTTTTTTCTTCAGAAAAAGATCGTCATAGGTATCTTTGAACGGTTTTTTTTTTTTTTTTTTTTTTTTTTTTTTTTTTTTTTTTTTTTTTTTTTTTTTTTTTTTTTTTTTTTTTTTTTTTTTTTTTTTTTTTTTTTTTTTTTTTTACGTATAATGGACTTTTCATAATTTCGCCTCTGTTCTGTGTTTCCTCTTTCCGGAGATTCGATGGAAAGTAAAGGTTTTAGGAGAGAGTCGCCGGTTGCTCGATCCGTGTTCGCGTGTCCGGCTGTGAAATTTCTCTAAAAGCTTCGAGGGGATATGATCTTTGGCACCGTTCGTCTTTGGCTTCGGTCCGTTTCGGCGTACATCGTGGCCGCGTATCGCGAATTGGTATCGATTCCCACGTCGGAGGAGACTAGCATCTCTTACGCAATTCTTTGTTTTGTATTTTCCATTTATTAATTATGAAAATGATTAAAATCGTAGATATCGGTATGCGAGAATGTCGATGTACAACGAATTCCTTGTTTCCATTTCGCGTACTTTCTACCACAACCATACACACTTTCCAATTATGAAAAAAAGAAAAAAAATAAAGAAGTTACAGTCCGTTACAGTCCCCTGTAAGAAAGAGACAATTAATTTCTAAAGCGAACGACGGAAACCATAATATACACTTTCGTTTACGAACTTTTCCTTTTATTTCGCCTCTTTTTCTACTTACGACTGCTCGTAACGCTGGAACAAAGCTCCGCGTACAAAAATTTCATAGCAACGTCGTAGATGGATCGCAGGTAGACTCTAGCAACGTTGATTCTTTCTCTGGCACTTTTTAGTGGCGCGCGCGTGTCAGGTGAAAATCGCCGCTGGTACACCTGAAATCTCTCTTATAAGGCGGATATTTCGCAACGATCTTCATCGAGGAACGATAAATCGGCAATCGCGACTGTACAGAGTTTTCCGTCATCGTGTAATTACAACGACTACCGTCGAAGTTTCTCCTTTTTTTACTTTGCGCGCGCAAAAGTTTTGCCGCTCCTACAGAGCAGAGATCGAAGCAGCGTCGTTCGTTCGTGCCTACGTATGGAAAGCTCGGCCAACGATCTACAGTATGGACTATCGAAGTACGGTCGTACGATACGTGTCGGTTGTTTCGCGCTACGCACGCATCGCGCCGAAAGCTATAGATCTCGCGTTTAAAACTGCGAACGGTTTATTACTGTGAATATCGATTGTCTCTAAATTTATAGCACGTTTCGAAAGCTGATTTCATTTCAGTTGATTTTCGATCGGTCTCCGATAGTTAGTTTACTCGAATCCGAATCGAATTACAGCTCCTTCGGACTCCTCAACCAATTTGGGAATTTTCTCTCTTTCTTTTCTTTCTTCTTTCCTTTTTTCTTTTCTCTGTTAACCAGCAGCGTCGAGATTTCCTTGAAAAGTGGGTCGAATTGCGCGCCAAATATTCGCGCAACGATTCCTGGGCCCGGTGGATTTCACAGAAAGTACTGGTTGGTTCCAGCTCGATGATCGTTTGCGATTAAAGTCACGGTTCAACATAGATTAGATGTAAAAACGAATAACGAAATCTTTTGCACGATTACGTAGTAATAAAGGTAAGTTCATTTCTGACGAGTTTTGTTAGCGTTCGATGATCGCGTAACGTTCTCGATGATCTTTTGCGAGGAACGAAGGAAATTGAGATTATTGGTAATTTAAATTCTATTCGATATATTTCTAGCAACGAGTAATGACGTCGGCGTACAAAAGCGGAGAGATTAATTTTTTTCCAAACGAAAGCTAAAAGACGACGTAACGAAATCGAATATTGGACCGAATATTTTCTGCTTGCATCTGCCTACGTATCTTAGATGGTAGATCGATAGCGACGCCTTAATCGTATCGTACGTCGGTTGAAAATTATATCAAAGATCGTTTAAACGTACAACTAACTTTAGTAAAAATCGTAGATGTCAAAAGGGAACCTGATAGGAAAAAAATATCAGAAAACAGCGGCGACACGATGGATCGAAATAAACACGCGACTCGAAGAAATTGCAGTACCTATCTTCTGCGTATTACGTATAATGTATTTAGATCGGGTAATCTGTTATTCCCCAAGAGACGATTATTCCGATGAATTCCTTTCTAACTTGACAAAATGATAACTTACTTTATTTACCTCTTCTTAATACTGGCGCATTTACGCAACTTTTGCATGATATTTCGCCGCTTCGTCCTTAACGAGTTAAAAACCATAGAAGTGGAAGGCAGAGAGTCGTTCGTTGGATCGCTATCTTGCCATAACGAAAAGTAAAGTTCACACGTGGTCTCCGTCATCCCTGACCAAGTAGGTATGGAAACCGGTTGCGCAAGGGTATTTGTTGCTATCGCGTTCGCAGGATACACGCTTCGAACGCCACTTTCTGTAACAAGCGTTAAGAAAATTCATTTCTACCATCTTTGCAGAGATTGGACGTTCGTAGATAGAAATTAATTAATTCGAATGTTTCGTACGAGACTGGTTTTATCGATATATTAAACGGGCCAAGGTGTTGCGTAACACTGTGTGCGTGCGTGCGTGCGTGTAACCTTTATGACGTTACTTTTAGAGCTCTAACGGGGACGAATGCCACGAGATCTAGATGAACTTGTCAAATAAATATATCTACACGTTTGTAAATAGACAATTACGAAAATAGAAGAAATTAAAATTACGAGAATAAAAGAAAATAGAACATGGAAAATAGAGTTAATCTCTGTATTAATAGGCGAACGTTAATATTTAATGTAATTTGTGACTTCTCGTTGCAATCGAAATACTTTTCCTTTTATTAACCGCGAATTTTTATTTTCATTTCTGTAAAACTCTTTCTCTTTTGAGATTACTACGGAATGCGAAGGGGACGCGATATCATGATAATTTATGGATCGTCGTAAGAGACTATAAATTTTCTAGCTTCGGAATAATAAGTTCTTTTAAACACCGACGATAAATCTATAAAGTTTTATAACGAAACGCAAGTGGCTGAACCAACGTTACGGCTAGGCCGTGAATTTTTATCCGTTTATGGAAAATCCGAATATGAGTAATATGAAAAAAATATGTACGCGAGATATCCAAATTTAGCTGCTCTTTGTAATATTTAGCTGGCAAAACAATTTTTTTTTTTCCCATCGGAGTTCCACCTTTCTGATTTATATTCGCGAATGTACGAATTTGCATAAATATCAGTCGTCAAGTTGTGACAATCGATATCTTTAAAATATTCAGAGAGGTGGAAGGTTCTGTCGGTTGTTTAGATAGCTGTAGTAGAAACGAAAACAAATTTTCGAGCATATTTGTTTTTACGGCTTCATTAGTAGTCAGCGTTTTCGTTATTCGGTAACTCCTCGATCCGTCGATACCCGATTAACAACATTTTTACATAGCAGAACGTTCGCACGAACGTTCGTTTAAAAATTCCAATGTATTTTATATTGAAATGAACGCACTCCGACTGTGTACCCTTGGCCCAGTGGTGACTTTTGTTTCGTCGTTCTCGTTAGTTTGCAAAACAAATTTTATCGCTATATACCCTGTATACGCTGTATACGCTGTATAACGACTGGTTCGTCGTATTTCGAAAAGCGAAATGATTCGTAGGATACGTCGGTAATTTGTCAGCAAAAACCTAAGTCTACTGCCGACGAGACACGAGGTCGGTTTACGTCCGAGCATCGTTAGTAATTCGAATTATTATCCACCACGTGTAAATCGTCTCCTTTGTTTCGTCTATTACGAACGTCTTCTCAAATTTCAGAATTTCTTGACATATGCCAAGGTAGTTCGTTACGACGTATGTATACAGGGCGTACCGGAACACGTTCCGACCGATAAATTTATAGCGGGACGCCCTCTATACAAATGTCGTTCACCCCCGAGCCAGTTCGCAAAATGTTCAGATTAAAACCTATATAGGATCAGTCGACGGATCAAGGTCTCTTTCATCGCGAAAGAGAACGAGAATGACTCGTAATGTTACGTACTACACCTTATCTCGTTTATTCTTACGTCATTTCTCGCGAGATCCACGTATGCACGTATTTCGTGCGAAGGAAACTTTTACCTCTGTCGAACAATTGAACGACGGAATAGAGTTATGAGCGTTACAGTGCATAAATTTAAAACGCGTACATGTAGCGATATTTTAGAGCAATATTTTTAGCGAAGGCAATATTTGAATAATCGTTGAAACGAATATAAATGAAGCGAAGATAAAATCGCTAAAAGAATATGAAATATCCGAGATGAAGAATATTTTAGTACGTACGACAAATTACTAGTTGGATTCTACTTCTTCCCTTGCGGCGATAATTTGAATTTAAAGTATTCGTAATAATATAAATTCACATAAACGCGTGTAGTCTCGTAATACCTAGAATGGCATATACGATGAACAATACACGCATAGCGACGTACATTTGCGTATTTACATCGCAGTTAATCGAGTCGAAGCCTATATTGAGTCGAATTTCGTAGCGCGTTAGCACGATTATAGAAATTTGACGCTGGAAAGACGAAATACGTATATACGTAGAACCTGATAAGAGAAATCCTACTCCTAGCGTAAACACTGTAGTAGGAGTACCTGATCCGCGTGTCCCACCGATGTCGTCCTAGTCCGCAGTTGCCAACTGTCGGTGGCTTTGTGCCTTCGATCTCAATACGTCGGGGAACGAGCGTGTTCAACCAGCGTCGAATGGTTGTCATCCGCTTGGTTGCGAACGAATGCCGACAATAGCTTATCGGATATTCCGTCCGACGTGGCTTTATTTCCAAACTTGAAGACACCGTTCGTACCTTGAGGATTGCGTTGCGGGGGCAACGCCTCCAAGATTCGAGGAGGATTCCGCTTTATCGCTTGATTTACGGGACAACTTTTGTTATTTATCGAATTTTCTTCCAACGACCAACCTGGTCGGCTCGTTCGTCCGGTCGGTAGACGTTGCGTTGGCCTGTAACCATCCAAGTCGCCGATCACTGGCGCGCTACTTTGCAGATTTAAGGCGTTCAGTTGTAGACGATCGCCTCCGAAAGGAACGCTATCCTCGGAACCAACTGATCTGCTGAGTCGGCTGCCCGGTTCTACAACGCGGTTACGATTGTTTGTCACATCATTCGTTACGTAGGATTTCTGTTTTCCGGGTTTACTAGTCACGTACACGTATGGAGGAGGGAATAGGTTTCTACCAGATTTAAAGAAATCCGTCAGCTTCTTACGTCAATCCGTCGATGTATGCCCATATGGATTTTCACGAGACTCTACCGTTTACGTTGTCGTAGCGTGCATAGAACGAGAGAGAAACGAGGAGAGCGAGCGTTCGGACCTAGATGATCTCGAAAACAATAAAATAGCACGCGAGTTCGAGCGGGAGTATGTCGCGATTCTGCTCGACGAATAGAAAGAGAGGATAGAAACGTCCGGTCGGGATCGTCGCGCATCGACGGATTCGACATTCGACGGATTTTCGACAAAGAAGGCAAAGCCTCGATCTACGTTATAACTGCTACGTTATATACCGCTGCTTACCAAAAGTTTTTGCTTCTCTGACGTGAGCTAACAGCTTGTCGATCCTATTTCGTCGGAAGTACGTGTCAACGATATCGAGTTTCTTCTTCGTTTGTTCCTGTTCGCTGCTCTCCTCGTTCACAGCTTCCACGTCGATCTCGTCCACGTTATCCTCGTTATTGCTATTGTTATTAAGATCAGGTTTGGAAGCCACTATGCCGTACTGTACATTGTCTTTAGGCACTAACGACGCCGGAGGAAGGGAAATATGTGGCGTCGCGTCCGGTAGTCTCCAACGACCCAGCTCGTCGCTCCAAGTGGCCGTGGATCTGACGGTAGCGATATCGCGAAACGGACATCCGGGTCGAAGATGAGGAACCATCGCGTCGCATATTTGCGAGGTAAGCAGTTCTCTGCGCAAAAGATCGCGCCGCTCCGCGTCCCAGCAAGCTTGGAGATCGGCTGCTTCCGCTTCGAGTTGCTTCGCTCGTTTCGCCATTCGTTTTAGCGCATCTTCCGTCGATCTACGTGGGAATACAATTTTAGCCGAATAGAAAGATATACGTACGACGATCGAAACACCTAAGCATACTCTTCGTAATAATACCAGCCAACCCGTCGATATATATCGTATATTTTATTTTCAATTATACTTATCAATACTTCGTATAAATACTCGAGTTCGAAAGTCTAGAATCCGGATTTCGTCGTACGAATTGTGTTAAAAGGATAGAATCCAACAGCGTAAATTTTCCGCTAACGTTCCTTTCTTTCTAACTTCGACGAACAAACCGTTTCGTTAACCGTACACGGTTTAAAGCTACTAACCGGAGTTGACCATACACCTGGAACACGCTTCCGTTTCCTTCCTGAGCGCTAGTCTCCAGAGCCGAAGCAAGAGCCTCCAGCCTCTTCCTTCTTTTTTCCCGTCGTCTTCTCAATTCGGTATTTCCTTGCTCCTCTCCACCGATGGTTAACTTCTCCAATCTCTTCAATACCTCTTGCATGGCCGCCTCTCGCTTCTTCCTTCGCCTTTCCTCCCGTTCCACATCCTGTTCGTCCATCGGCTGCCGAGAAACAGGCTTGGCCCTCGTTTCGCCGATACTACCAGCTTCGTAGCGAATCTTCATAGCCTGCAATTCCTCTCGAAGCTTCTGAGCAGACAGATTGGAGTGTTCGCACTCCTCCTTTAGTCTTTTCACGTGTTCGGTGTATTCTAGTTCCTCGATGCTCTCTTCGTCCTCGATTGCTGCCTTCGCGGGAATCTCTTTTACCAGCGACTGATCGTTCGACTCGAGCAACTTTTTTAGACGTTGCAGCTCTAGTTGATATTGCCTCAGTAAAGCATCTTTCGGGTCCTCGTTGATGACAGGTTTGTTCTTGATACATCGAGCTCTGGCTGCGTATCGCAAGGTACTCAGAGTTTCTTCGGCGTCCGCGTCGCTGCCACTTATACAAGCTATCATTAGAGTTCTTGCATTTCCACCGAGGCTGTCTCTTAGTAGCCTGGTTAGCTTGCTGTCTCTGGATAGGAAATTTTCAAACGGTACGTTTAGTGACTTTGTGATCGACCGCGTTCGTTACGCGATGTTTCACGTCGTTTCAAGCATAGAAGTTTCTTCGAGCGCCGATTTGAACAACGATCAAACATCGAAACGGAAATCAATCCCTTTGGTATAGGCTTTTAAAGAACAGCCGCGATACAACCGCGAAGCGTTGTAAGAGATACGATGACAATTCTCGAAACGTTCACGACGATAACGCCTTATCTAATGTTGCGATTTTGTTCTCAACGTAACTAACAAGGGAACCAATCACCGGGTATAAATGGCCCGATTTTAACGACACTTACGTCTGACGTAGTTTTCGAAGAACTTCTACTATGATCCTACTATGCGTCTATTCTACCGTGTTGCGTCATCTCTTATATCTTTACGCAGACTTCCTATCCTAACGATTCTAAAATTTCGTCTAACAGTGTCTACCAACATACCTATACGGCACGTGTCTCCCATGACCAGCAGCCAACGCGCTGATCACGTTTCCCAGCGCGGAAAGACTTAAATTAATGCTAGCTGCCTCTTTCAGTCTGTCTCCGGTAGCACCAGTCCTCGCTTGCCTCTCGGACCCAGCGAGATCCACCAGGTGAAGCCTCCCTCTCTTTACCGTATTCTCAGTCTTACTGCTCTCTTCGTTAATGGCCAACGTTTCCAAGGATAACGTCAACACAGCGTGACTCCTGGAACTAGCTGCGTTCATTTTAGTAGCTGCAGCAGCTCTTCTTCTATCACCTTGTTCGACCAGTCGTGCGCATTCCGCCGCATCTTTCACCGTCACCTCCCTCAAACCTCCAGCCACGTAAGTTCCACGATTGGGATCCTCTTTCAAGGTCAGCAGATCGCTCACACCATCTTGCAATAGATCCCTCAACCGTTCGTTGTAAATTTCCAGGTAACTCAGCAGGGCCAAGTATCTCATTTCCGCGCTGGCCGTCGACGTGGCCTCGAAGATGTGGTCTAAAGTACGTTCGATGAATCCACGCATTGTGTGCGATTTCCCGCAGCCCGTTTGCCCGTATGCAAACACGGTGCCATTGTAGCCGTCCAGTACAGCTTCCACGATGACCGAACCAACGTTTTCGTAGACAAATTCCGTAGTTGCTTCCGGACCGAAGGCGGCGTCAAATTGGTACACCTTGCCGTTCCCGGGGCCTGCGGCTGCTGGACACTCCAGGGTGCAGCATTTTGACGCGGAATCGATCGTTACCACGTTCTGCGCAGTTGAAAATACGATAGGTGAATCTTCGAGTTTGCCAATAGACGCGTAAAGACGCGTAAAGACGAAATTTCATTATTATCAATAATATGAGTTTAACGATATTTGATAATTAGTAATCGATTTAACAGCTTTGTTGCTCGTAGCTCTTTGATAGCTCTCAAAGTTGAAAAATTGACGACTGTTTGCGTGTTATATAACGAAGGAATGCGAAGACGCGGAGGGAATAGAAAAGAGAAAAGGATAGAGACGCAAAAAGTAACGAGGATCGGAGGAAGAATGGAGAAGAAATAAGAGGCTAGAACCAAGGAAGAAGAGCGCAACGGTGTGTAATATCGCGTGTAATAATGTAAGATCAAAGTACGGATATAGCGCGATATACTGCAACATAACATTAAGGTCACTGTACATTTACGAAACACCGTGACTTGGAAAAATATGTTTTCTTAAGTTCGTAGTTTGCATGCACGTAGGCTTTCGTTGTGCAAATATTTTTCTGTTTAGCCCATTCTTAAAAGCGAACTACGCGTATAAAAGAGCATAAATGTTCACAAATGTTCCTGCCTTTCTCAATAACGATTAAAGTTATTTAATTTTCTTTTATAAAACTGATCGATCGACCAACCATTGATCAATAGCGTTATATCGCTCTCGTTACACCTCTATACTCGTTAAGCAAAAACTATCTGTGTAACGTGGTTATTACTTGCAACGTCGGTTTAACGATAGTTCGTAGTTCGCACTCGTATCGATTGAATTCCGCGGAAATAATAATAAAACGCAATTGTCGCCTCTTCCTATTTCGGTATTCCAACTAAATTATCGATTCGAGCTTCTTTTCTCATTTTTCATTCGATGCATCGGGCAAATAAGTTTCACAGATATAATTAAGAGCCAGCTGCTATGCTAGTTAACCGCGATACTTTTGGATCTGTCGAGTTAATTTCAAATTTAGATTAATTTAAAATCAAGTACTCTGATTAAAATTTCCGTAGTGACGCGTGATCCGACAACGTTGGTCGACAGTTAAACCGGATATAATAAAATGAAACTAAATTACCTTAAAGTTAAATTAAAATTGTAGAGCGGTGTATGATCCAACGAAATATCAATCGACGATTAAACTTGACATGATAAATACTCTAAATGCATCGAACAGCAAAATATGAAATAACGAATATTTTTCCTGATAATTCCCGTGTCTTAAATTATTTTACGTTTCTACATGCGTGTGTACGTACATTCCTACATCGTCAAACTTAATAAAATTGAACGAATACGGCACACAAATTCTTTTAACAAAGTTAACATTCTATGCTTCTTAAGCAATGAAAAACAAAACGTAAATACGATTAAGAGAAAAGGAAACTTGTATTATATCTGTCACGTGTTGACTCAAAGTCCCTTTCCACTTTCATCGTACGTCCGTCAACGTACCTCACAGCTACGTATCACGGACCATCGTGTACAGCGAGTCGTCATTAAATTTACTATTCCATAAGATATTCAGAAGGTAAGGTAGGCACGCTAAGCTGATCGGTGCATACACGATGCATAGATAGTGGTATCGAACCGCCTCGTTGCACACATCATTTTACATATACATACATACATATACATAGTTTACGTACGTATTCGCATATGCTTATCGATGAAGCGGAATATATGCCAAATCGATGGAAAGCCACAGTCGTGCTACCAATTTTACATCCTCATTGTTTTTCCTTCTTTTACGTTCGTGCACGAGGACACACGTGGTTGGGACACACTGCCACAAGAGACACACGTGCACGCTGCGTGCGCGCGTAACTTTTGCGTAGGTGCGATCGTATGATTCGCGATGAATACACGCACATATTTGTTGATTTATAACAACGGCATAATGATTTTCAGATTCTAAAGTTCCGCGCTAATTATCAAACCACATATTTATAGTTTCTCGCGTTTTGACGCGGTCCGAGTTTCGATTCACACGAAGCGAATTGCAACGCGTATTCACAAAACGCCCGTTAAAGCATTCGACGCATAATTCAAAACTTGTCGATCGAAACCCGAACAATTATGAATATCTCGATAAAATGATGTTTATTAAAGTAATTTATTTTCTCTTTTATGGTGTGAAAGAAATTCAAGCTTTTTATGGTTTACTGCGCAATTATAGTATTTGCAACAGTTATAAGCAAAATTTAAACACCGTGCGACACTAAAGACAGACAGTTTCTACTTGTTAAAAAATTCAACCCCTCGAACGAGTTTGCAGTCATTCTAACATTCAGTGCCACATCGTGTTGCTAACAGTCGCAAGACGTTAAAAATATTAAAAAGAACTATTCAGTTTAAATAAATAAAAAATGCGGTTTTCTTTTTACTAACGCGTTGTGCAATGTGGGACGAGGGCTCGAGGCTAGGTCGAGCTTTTGGCTTGTTGGGGGACATTCAAAGAGACCTAGAAAAATTCGTGGCTATTTGTTAGCAATCTCTACCGCGATATCCAACAGGTTTCAAAGTGACATATTTAAAAATTTGTTTAAAGAGATATCGACGTTTAAACAAAATTATTTGGTAAAGTACGCGATCGAAAAATCGTTGGAGGCTTGAACGTCCCGCATTGCACATATCTGAAGGCAAAAGATCTGAAACAAAAAAAAAAAAAAAAGAAAAAAAGACATCGATCGGAATCTTCCTGGTGACTTTGCTCGTTTAATAAAACTAAAACCATCCTTGATCGAACGAAATTCATTCATCCAACGAACTTGAGTCAAAGATTCAAAGACTCGGAGAGGATAATCTCGTAAAAAAATTTCCTAGCAGAAAAATTACAGTGTCCATGCATGTTGCTCGCGTGTTTTGATACGGTCGCTAGGCTACAACGCGCTCGATAGAACAATGACGAGTTATTCACATACTTTCCACGAATAAACAAAACAAGAAACAGAAGCGGAAGCGTGCATAGCGCACGTTGGTGGCGTGGGTGCATGTGACACGAACTCGGAAGCGTGGACGATCTCGTGGCTGTTCGTTGTCCGCCTCTGTGAACGTACCCTGCTTCCCTGCTGGAGCTCCCGAGCGTTCATTGGGCGACATCTCACAGCCACCTTCACAGACTCGCTCATCTAAAAATGAAAGACACTAGATCAGGCAGAGAAAGAGATTTTGCCTTGAGGATTGTCGTTATGCGTAACAATTGTAGAAGAGTCGTTAACCTCGACTGTTAGATCACTATTAGAAGATGATAGTATACTTGGTTGGGGAGTTGGTGACTGACGGGTAATTGAGCGTCCACTTTATTTCGTTGCAAAGCATAGTTCTGTGTATCTTTTGCACTATCTGAACGGTCGAATATATTAATAAATTATGTTTCCCGAATTAACGTATTGATAAATCAATCTTCGTCATTTTAATAAGTACATCGTGCAATTTTCGACGCCATTATCGCCGACATTACTTCATATTGTGTTTCTCAGGAACATATTGCTTTTTGCTCGTTAAGTATTTCATTCGTGTGCCGACGGAATGTGTGTGTGTGTGTGTGTGTGTGTGTTGTCCTTGAACTCAGTTACGCGTTGAATCACCCCGAATTATAGTGTGTCTAAGCCGTACAACCCACCTCTATATATGTGACCAGTATTCGTAAAATTGTATTTGAATGTAAAACGACCAAATGCGCCATTTAAGAATGCATAATAGAACAAGAACATCTGACAATAAAAATCTTGCGATTATGATCATAAACTACATTACAAATTGAAATGTTGGGATCGATAGTTTGAAAAAATATAGCAACTATAAGACCTAGTAGTAACGAATTGTATGAAAGTTAAATCCTTAGAATAAATGAGTTATTATTGATTAACCAACAAATTTCTAAGTTTCTAGTATAGAAACTAGAAGAATATTTTATTTTTGCATATAATAATATCTCTCCTTTGTTTAATAACATTTATATTTACACGCACTACATTCTAAAAACATCAAACATAAAAACTAATAAACTAATTTTACCTTTCTTCAAGTTCAAGGCGTCAACTGAAACTGAATTGATTCTAAGAATGTAACTATGACCTTCAACCCTGAAGTATCAATCAGGCTGTCGAGATTCACGTTATCCGGTATGACAGTTAAAACGAATAATAAATAAACCAGAAATAGAATGTTTCAAATATTCATAAATATCGGTTAATACAACTAACGTAATTATGCATAGGATATACCGAATGAGTTACGGGTAGAATATTTTGCATGAATTAGTCAACTTGTATAATTTTGCGCGTATATATAATTAGCAAATTTTTATGTTATGAACTTTTAAAGGATAACCGTAAAATTTCATGTCAAGCACTATCAAATATCGATATCAATTGGATGGAAATATCGATCGGATTAAACATGCAAGAAATACAAATAGGTCAAGTGCAGAAGGTTAATGGATGTGCATAAGTGGTATAAATCATAGGCAGGTGTCGCTCGTGTGCTCGAGTAAAAAAGATTACATTAGATCGGGGTAAATACGAAAGCGACATAAGTTAAGCCCGCGTTCAATTCATTCGGTGTATTTTACATTTACATTTGCGCTTGCTGTGTATGTAGATGAATTCTGATTACGAAGGGTAGATAAGGAGATGGCCCTCTAACCGAGTGAACTCTACGAATTGACCTGGTAGTAAGGAAAGTTTAAATCGACTAGACTAGATCGATTTGTATCGATTTGTCGAATATTCTCTATTTCATGCAAAATATGTTTTCCTTTGTCACATTTAGTTAAATATACAACTGTATTTGATGCATGTGTTGTCTACGTATTAGTACATATATGTATATATACTAGACTAAAAAAGTCCAAAATGTACTCAAAATTGAAAACACGTGTGTATACATGTAAGTCTAGTGGTGTATACGTATTTCAGTCTAGTTTATTGTTTTCCCTCAGTTTACGAAACATTGTATACAGTTGCTTTAAGATAATTATGTTAATCGATCTTGATATTAATTTTAAATAATCGTGTGAATTTAGTTTTTTCCAAAGCAATTTGTATGGTAAATAAAAAAATTATTTAATTATATAATGTATGAATACTGAATTGTCTGTTCTTATTAAACAACAAAAGAGAAACGAGCATATAAATTTGATATTAACATTGCATTTAATTGTCACTTTATATTTCGTCAAATTATAAAATTGTAAACCGACCAATTCTATCCCATTATAATACGAAAACTATTCGAAAGTGATTACTGAATCTTTCAACAAAAATATATACATTCTTTTAATTGGACGAACAATTCTAAAACTCTTGTCGTAGACGTAATTACAACTGACTACTTATGTTTTAAAACGATGTGCTACTGCTTTTAGTACAAAACGATATGTGTAGTTCAGTAATCTTAAAATTATAGCAAAGCAAGTTATTTGAGATATTAATATGTGTGATTGAAAACAAGGATCATCAAAAATGTAAAAAAGCCCGAAGAAAGAAATTTGCAAACGATTATAAACGGTTTGTAATAACTTCATCGATGGTTGAACAGAAAGTATTAATCAAACTAAATCAAAATTACTCACTTCAATAAGCGTATTTTCCTCTTCGACATATGAATTATCCTATAATCGTGAAGATATATGTCTTCATGTGCCCCGTAGAAGTAATTTGATATGTACTTACAGCGTACTGCATGACAAGCACACCTGAACTGACAAGCAGGTCTAATGTTGTGAATTACTAGTACCTTGGTTGTCGACTTGCGCTCGTTCGAAAAATCACAGGATGCGCACGCATACCGTTTCATCGTTTGATTGGTCTTTAAAATAGAAACCATGTGCTTAGTTTTCTGATAAGTTTACCCGACGCTCGTAACTAAAAAATAATCGCTTAATATGGCGGCGTACGATTTTAAAAAGAAAGATGAGGTTGAAGAATATTTAAAGAATCTTTATATAGAATATCAATTTGGATGTTTAAGTGAGAAGAAACCTGAAGGTAAGCACCGAGGCTGTTAGTGATTCTAACCTCATGTCTCAAATGTTTGACATTTTTCGATAGTTTGCCATCTTTTGGGTGATTATTATGAATCTATTAAGCAAAATCCCAAGGAGGCGCTAAATGTGTATAAGAAAAATTGTGACGAACGCGGTTATGGGAAAAGTTGCACGAAATACGGCGATTACAGAGTAATGGGTAAGTAAAAATGGCGCGTGCCTCGCACCGGGAAAATCAAAATGTTGCCCACGGTATTTTTCGTCTCTTCATCAAATATGTTATATATATCATGTTTTATCTATTTCAAATTAATATCTTTCATTTAATATCTCACGTAATTAACTAATACTTAACGGTAACTAGTATTTACCGAAACAGTTATTTGCTATTTATAAATTTGCAAATTGAATTTCTATAGGTATAGAGTGCGAGAAAGATCCCAAAGAAGCATTCAAATACATGCAGAAAGGTTGTGATAAGGACGATGCGAGAGGTTGCCTTCACGCAGGCGCTCTTGCGATATCTCAAGAAAAATTTGAGCCGGTCAGGGGTATTCAGATCTTGCTTGGAATGAAACTATTAAAGAAAGCTTGCGATTTAAACCAAGAGAAAGCCTGCTTCTTTTTGTCAGGCATTTACTTAAGCGGTATCGAAGGATACGTAGAGAAGGACTTAAAAGAGGCCTATAAACTGTCGTTAAAATGTTGCGAATTAAATAACCCATATGCTTGTGCTAATTTATCTATAATGCACAAGAAGGGCGACGGTGTGCAGCAAAATGCAGAGCTAGCAGAGACTTTCAAGACACGAGCTAATGAAATATTAAAGGATCTGAAAGAAAATAAGAGACCATTGAAATTTCATCAGGGGATTGATCCTTAATCTTATTTTGTATAAGATTATTACATATAGTAGCTATACAGATGAAATTTTGTAGCGGATATGGTAGATCGATTAAATTATTAGTTCTTTTAACGTGCGAACAATGTGAAATAATTAATTAATTTTGACATTTGCATTTATCGCTTTGTACAATGTCAAGAGATTTTGTCGATATTGTAAATGTTAAAATGTTATGATATTTTCAGTTTTACGACCAACAGCGTTTTTTATCTTAACAGCGTACGCACGTCCGACCGGCAGTTTGGGCGTAGAGACTCTCCAATACCATTCTTTTTGTTCATCGCGAACGGTACGTCTTTCAAATTGGTATAAAACTGTGGGAGCTTACAAAGCAACGCAACTGACGCGACTGAGCAAAGTACCTTAGTACCAAATAACAAATTACTGGCCAAATAATGAGAAAGATTGTCGGCGACAAAAAAAAACCCGATTAATCGGCTATCGGATAGGTAAAATGTTAATTGATTAATTATTTAAAGAGCAATGAACTGAAAATATTCTTGCAATAATTTATCAAGTATCAAAATAGATGGATATATATCAAAATCGAATATATATTTGTCCACAAATGTAAACAATAAATATTGTTCCTTATTATGTTACCTTTTATAACACAATGAATGACAAAAACTGTATATGTACATAATTCACACGGTTTTTACATTAAAGGTTACCTGTTAATTGATTCATTATTAATTTAATCGATTGATTCGCAAATCTATTACTACATCGTTGTATTCTTTAGCAGTGAAAGTGAAGTTATGCGTGAATTACTGTCCGTAGTACTGTATGAAGTACTGTCTACTGTGTATGATTCTCCGTCTCTCTTCTCTTCCCTGCCTCCCTCGTATCGCTCTTTCTATCAGCCCCTCCTACATTTTCCAAGTCTCCCTCCTTGGCACCGGTTCGACGTCGCCTATAGTCTGTGTACTATAGGCTATAGACAAAAGCTGGTTTAAAGGCTGGTGGCCAATTCGTCGGTGTACCAGAAAGACCATGCGGTGCTACCTGTTCACTGCGAGCAGCTCGATCACGGCCATACTCGCTGTCGCGTTCCTCGGCCATAGTGCTTTGGTGAGTGGGAATTCCTTCAATTTCACTTTTGATAGTTTGTACTTTCGATGAACATGTGTTCATAAAGGATTCTATCCGAAGCGTGAAATTTTTATTTATTTTCCACTTAAAATGTAAGATTCTCCATTTAGAATGTCGAGTTTCTCAATGTAGAATTTCCGTGTGTTTTTATTTGAAAGAGATCTGGAATATAGAATGTTTTATTATTTCCATTTGGAGTGTGAAATTTCCGCTTGTTTAGGTTATAAAAGTTTTATTTATTTCCATAGAGATGTAGAACTTTTATTTGTTCCCATTTAAAACGTAAAATCTCTCTCTCTTTCTCTCTCTCTCTCTCTCTCTCTATTTCCATTTAAAACGTAGAATTTTTAAATATAGTAAGCAAAGCTATTTATATCGTATCTTTTGCACTAAATATGACACGTATTTCGAATGTAAATACAACGATGTATTAGAAACAAAGAAAGAGGAAATAGCTCGATAAATGAATTATTACCATGAATGTGTTGACTCGTTTCTTCCCATCATGGTTAAGATAACTGGTTATAACTGACGACAGACTGAGACTACACAATGGACAAATAATAATTACCTATTCAAATTATAATTACCTATTGTTTTCAACGGATTTTTGTCACAACTTACGTTGAATTCGCTTTTGAAGTTTGCAGTTTACATTTTATGATTCCGTTTCCTGGATAATGAAGAGACAAAAATGAAATTTCAAATTTGAAATTATGAAACAATCTCTGATCTGTTAATCATATCTTTGTTTTAATATCGTTGTCGTCTGTTATCTTTTAAAATAACAAGTATATAACGTAAAATAAAAATTGACATCCTTAATAAATCTAATCTGAAACTCTGATAAATCGTTATCTTGATACACCGATGGAAAAAGCTATCAGGACGAAAGCCGGTTTTCAAGAAGTTTTTTCACTCGAGTATCGTACAACATTGAAACCTGTTTATCGATTATACGCGATGATCCTGTTTCTTTGTTCGAAAAGCTACGAGAGGTTACTTATAGAAATTTGTTAGGAAAATATTCGTTATAACGTCATTAAATTTAATCGCTAATCGAATCGTCGAATTGATTAATTAATCACAGAGCAGGTCGTGAATATCGAATAAATGACATTATACAATTCTTTTTAACACGACGACTATTTGCAGGAATTACAGTTAGACCGTGGTTATATCCATAGATATACATATCGGGAAGCGTATGTATATAAAATATCGAAAGTAGAAAATATTTCTTATAATGTTTAATAGCTGAAGCATGTTTTTATCGAAACTCCGTTCCTTTAGTTTCATTGTAAAAATACCAATTTTCATAAACAGTCAGAGTCTAATCGTTATTATAAAAGTTTTACGATATCCTGATCCATGCATGCGAGGATCAGCGGAGAAATTATGCAAGTGTATTGTTTTCTGAAAACGTGATAAGTATAGAGAACGGAACACGAGATGCGCATTATCTATATAACAGAGAATTTTATTCTAGTTTGCGATATGTTGTAACGTATGGAAGCGTAAAGAACGTTTTATTACAAGCGGAAATAGATGCATAAACTTTCAGGTACCTTTGTATTAAAATGTAATCGCGCACACATTTTTTATTTCAAATCATATTATATTGTTGTAATTCATATCGACGAAACGTTAAAATAATATACTTATCGTTCACATAATTTATGCAAAGTAGAATTTATGCAAGTAGGATAGCGGTAGTCGAATTTTATTGACTGCCCTATGGGGTTACAAGGCTTCCGATTACCACTCTTGTAAACCACGCCAAACAACAGTCTCTTATGACAACTTGTACCAATTTATGCTCGCTTGAACCAACTTAAACCAAATTCGTCGTCTAATATATAATTAAGCATAAGACAATCGACGACCGTAATTAGATACCGCACCTGTGATGGCTATCATAGACTCACGATCATTCTGCGATAACTGTGTAGGTGGCCGGCGGCGAGTCGAATGCAGCGATAGACGTGGGAGTTTATTACGAATCGCTATGCCCGGATAGCATGCGGTGGATCAAGCAGCAACTATTGCCGCAATACGATGTATTGAAAGATTACATCAGAGTCGCTTTCGTTCCCTACGGGAAAGCATCGGTGAGTGGTCCTATCGCGCTTTACCGTGTCATTGTTTATTATATCGGATACACGACTAGTACGTTTTACGCTAAACGAAATGGATAAATAAGAAATAGAATAACGTTGGGAACGACGAACGAATGGCAAATACAACAGCGTATCGTACGAATCGACCGGTATGTCGTTTATTCTTATATATTTATTTACATCTGAATAAATAGCATTGGCAAGATCCAAACAGCCGGGAATGGCGTTTCATATGCCAGCACGGAGAAGATGAGTGCAACGGGAACAAGGCTCAGGCGTGTGGTATTCACGCGATTCAGAACGGAGAAACGGCCGATGAGGTTCAACAACTTACCGTGGCGCTAGTTGGTTGCGCAATGACCTCGCAGTTTCCGTCATCCTCTCTTTTACAGGTACTCGTTATCTTTATCTACCTTTACTGCTTGAATCCGCGATTCCCCAATAATTACGTACGGACTCGTACCGCGTGCCATCTTTCTTCAAACTAGAAATCGAATTTTAAATACCGCTGTACAAACTGTTTTTTTTTTAGAAACTCCTCGATATATAGCGCCGTATATTAAACGTTCTAAAACGCACATAGAATTGTTTAGAATCATTTACTTATAATTCCGCTGTGAGAACAAAAAGCGAGAAAGTCGATTGTTGAGGATAAAAGAGGAGGAGAACGAAAGGGGAAAGGGGTTTCTTGCCAAATGGAAATGTTTCGTTTTTACGAATCGGTACGAAGATATTTGACGCTATCTCGGATCTGTTGGTATCTGTTCTCAAAATGTTGTTTAATCAAAGACTGATTAATAATTTAGAAAGTAATTAAAATTTTGATAGATAGTCGTCTGATAGAAAAGTATGATAATCAGTTTTTAGCCAAGTTCTCGATTTTTCTATCGATTTTTTTTTAAGCATGTTAAGAAGAAGAGCAAATATCGATGGATCGAAAGCTGATAAGTTCGTCGATAAAGAAATTTGCGTTGTTTCGAATTTTTCATTAACCGTTTACACCGTTTTAACGCGACAATTATTGCGTATCGTATCGTCGCGAATAATCCTCTAACTCGAACTTTACGTTAAACGTTCGCCTAAAAATACGCCTAAAACGACGAATTTCGCTGCTTCGTCGAAACTAAGAAGAAACTTAAAATATAAAAGTCGAAGGTTCGCGACCGGATTAAAGCAAACCTGTTGCAAGGAATCCTTTCTTCTTCTTTCACGAAGGTATGAAACGATTTTCCAGTGTTCCAAGAAAGTAGGACTGAGCGAGCAGACCCAAGAGAAGATGAACGAGTGCGTTAAGAGTTCTCTGTCGGGCGATCTGTTGGCCGCGTACGGCGAGAAAACGAAACAGTTGGCTGCGAGACTCTCTTTCGTCCCAACGATCACGATCAATGGGGTGAGTACTCGGCGTTACGTGCACGTTTCTTCTATAAGAGCTCGATCGATAGCGAATCGCGTTTTAAACGTTGATCGTGTTTCCGGTCTGTTGCAGGACTACTCGAGAGAGATACAGAGCAAGGCGCTGAATAATTTCTTCAAACTAATTTGCGACACACTGACGGAGGGGGCGAAACCGTCTCGGTGCAGCACAGCTTGAAAATAAACCGTTGCTTAACCCTGTCGCCGCTAAAACATCTCTGTAGTGGGTCACGTTGCTTTTTATACGAGGCTTGCTGCAGCATGTCATCGTTGCGATCCGCGTGAGGGGCCATTACAGCAGGTTAACGACAAGCTCGATATAGGAAAAAAAGAGACGGCGGTTCTTAAGCTGTTAGACTAACCCGATTAGCTCGGATCAGTCGATCTATCGAATTTAGTTGACTCGAAACGTATCCTTCCAAGTTTTTATCAATCACCAGATTTATCAATCAACAATAATGCAGTTAGCCAATCGGCAAACAACGAATTAGGTATTTCCTTTTTACAATTTTATCGTTTTATAATTTGCAAAATTTCATCGGTTTTTACCAGCATGTAAGTTTGTTAACATAAGCAACGGGGTACTTATTAATATACCGGGAACTCGTAACTCGTGACTCGTGAAGTTTCGATCGTTTAAAATTCTACAAATCACGAGTTTATTCTTCTTCTTCTTATTATTATTCTTTATTATTATTATTATTATTATTATTATTATTCAAACTTATTCGAATGCTTTGAATTCGAGTAATTCGAATTAAATTAATACGAACGAGGACTCGTTGTTCGTAACACTTTCTACGAACGAAAAATATTACGATGTTGTATTTTGTATAAAAATACTTGTACAGTGAGTGGTTTTCTCAAGGATGTGCAACGACTCGGAGAAAGAAGTCGGAATTTGAACGTGCTTTCGACGATACCGCGTTCTGCGTTTGAGGATTACATCGTTATCGATCGTGTATGGTGCCGATGGTACAATTAAATCGTAATCGAATAATCGTACGGAGAAAAATTGTCGCTGTCTGTGACTCGATGTACGACGAATAAATAAAAAGTCCACGTTTTATAAGCATAGCCGAGGTTTCTTAATTTCTATATTTTCGTATTAATTTCGTAAATATTCGTGTCGACGGTAACGCGTCAATAACAAAATTATATCCGTTCGTTCGCATTATGAATCGTAATTAGTAACGTTGTCCATAATGTTCAGATAGCAAACGCCACGTTTTCTTGAGAAGTGAAAATTCCTGCGAGGTCGGCCGATTTAAGAAGTAACGTATAACGCGTCAAAGGTAAGATAACATCGGACGTCATAATCAAAATCGTGTATTTAATGATATATACAATCGCCTATGTACAAAAATATATTTGTCGATGAAATTTATCTAATCGAGCGAAAGCGTATAAAAATTGAATACAAAAAGATATGGAAACGAGTCTTTGGAAATATGGCGCGTTCGCCGCCAAGTCTTCTTCGATCCTCCTCCTACGATGAACATGCCTCTCAACCGTCGATGAAAACCGCGTCATCGAGGCTGCTTAGCTCGAGAAACTGTTGTTCGATATCGGAACCGAGCTCTTGGAAGTCAGGCACTTCATCCTCGACCTGGTACCCTGTAAAGTAGAAAGCAGATTTGAACGGCCACTGTGCGCTAGTTTCGCGAACCTAGTTTAAAGACCTAGACCTAGACTAAACCCTTAACTTAATTAAACTCCATTAGGATTGGTAATCGAAAGTTTTATTATTATTATTATTATTATTATTATTATTATTATTATTATTATTATTATTATTGTACACGTATAACGATAAGAGTAGCTCTGATATGCATACACGCATTTATAATTATATAGATAAGCATAAATCCGAATATCGCGTCCGATTGCCAATCCGTTGTTTTTAAATACGTTTTAAACTGTTCAAAATACCGCACAGAGCATGGAATAATGGAAATATGCGCGAAATCGTACGTATTGGTACGAACGACAATATCGCGAATCGTATCAACGATAACGGTTAGAGAAATGAAACGCCTGCATATAGCCGTAACTCGATGACTGGACGATGCACGACGATGTACTTGAGCCGTACTTAGCCTAGAGCCGATCGCTGATAAACAGCGAGGAGAACGGTTTTAGAGTAGAGGGGTAGAGCGGGGATCGATGATGCGGCTGTATTATTTGGTAGAAAATCGCGGGCTCGAGGGCTGGAATTTAAAAGGGCACGCGTGTGTCGCACGTGGCAGCCGCGTCGTCTGTTTTGGCGCGTGCGTTACGTGCGTGTGCTGCCGGCCAAAAAAGTCGGGAATATTATTTTAAGACTCGGTGTGGGGTAAACGCGTAAAGCGTGTTCGAACCTCCTCTGAGATTAAGCATGGTGGAAGCGAAACGCGCACTGTCATCGGCGCCGTTACTATTTACCGGGACAGAAAAAGGCAGCACGCGCGGACCAGTACAATGAAGATTGGTACGGGTCGCTCGAACAACGCTGCTCTCCACCACTTTTTGTTCGAAACGGTAGGAGTCGTGTCTGTTTCATCGCACGTTCCCGGAATTTTTCTCCAGCTTGCTGCCCATTTACTTGGAACGTTAGGCGAGAAGTTGTTCGACGCCCTCCGAATTTTATGAAAAATCCATGCATAGACGAATAACCCCAACCTTCGTTGGCCCCAACATTCGTCAGCCGACGAATAAAAGTAGATAAAATGTACCCGACGAATAAAAGATCGTTTGATATCGTTATACGATATCAATTATTGCCGTAAGCTGTACGAAAGTTCCATTCTTGGCGAATTTTAATATCCCTGTGAAATATGATATTTCCGTGTTACTGCAAAATGCGTCGATGATTTCTTAGAAATCGTAGAGAATCTCCTATCGGTTGGTTGATCGGGCCGAAGCGACGCGACCGATCTCTTTCTAACGCGTTGATCGTGAATCTTTCCGCTTACCTGCAGTGCGATCGTCCACGTGCGATCCTGACGCGCCGACATCGTCGATGAGAAAACGTTTCACAGATTCGATCGGCACGTACTCTTGATTGCCGTCAAGGTTCGTGGAAATCCTATCGACCTGACATAGATTCGTCTGGAACAGGTCCGCGTCCTCGTCCGCGTAAGACTCCGAAGTCTTGTACGTTCGATAATTCGATTCCGTGGCGTAAACGATCGCCGTTCGTGCTTGTTGTTGCTGTTGCCTCGTACTAGTGGAAATCGGATCGTGCCGCGAGTTGCTCGAACTTTTGGTCACGTTACCTGAGCCCTTGCTGTCCGATGTCAATGACAAGTTGGACAACGGCGTCGATGGTTCCGAGTGATTTTTCACGTGTTTCCTGAGACTCGACGGGTCTGTGTACCTTTTCCCGCATCCGGTAACCTGACACGCGTACGGTTTCTGAAAATTTGCCCAAGCGTTTTGTTAAAAATATTTCTTTTATAAAATAAGTTTATTTTCCTATATATAATAGCACGGAAATAAAATATCTTGGGCACTGACTTCTGACTTCGCTATAGCTCGGTTCGAACACGAACGTATCGTACAGGCAAGTATTCGCTACGGTAATTCTTCTCTTCTTAAAATTCGTCTCTTTTTAAATTCTTGCTTTTGTTCGATAAAAGGTGGATATTTAGATGGAAAAGAACGTAACTGTATAAGTGGCTCTGTTCATGCACGCTGCCATTACACGCTGGTACGTGTAAGCAGACGATAGGTAGCAGTGAAATGATTTAGGCGGTAATCGTCGGGCGGTAATTATTGGTTGGAAAGCGGCTGGACAAAAGGTAATTGTCGGGTGATAATTGCGTTAAGTAGCCGTTATTCGTTCGGCGACAAACAGTTTATCGTAACGGTTTATCGTTACAATAGCAAAATTTCACGTTTCGCATATCGTAACTCGCAAGCTTTTCGAGTTATCTCAGCATATGTTCACTGACCTTTCGTGCTAGGAAATTTCAACATTGGCGATAAGCGCTTCTCCTTCTTAAAGTTACTTTGCGATCCAGTAATATCGCGTGACGCATTTTATGTAATTTTAATTACAAAAAGTATCCGTTTGTCCAAATTTCAAGGTACTCCGATATAACAATAGCTCAAGTTATCAGACGCTTGCAGTTGAAAGATACGAAAGAATATTCAACGGCTTCGATCGCGTAGATACCAAAGGATCGCTATACGAAAATAAATTGCTAGTAAAAATGATCGAGCGATCGATTTGCAGTTATGCGGCAACTTTTTACTCGTTTTTCGTCACCTGTTCGATTAACCATAATCGAAAACCGACCGTACGCAAACGCGAATACCACATGATGAAACATCGTTCGTTAATTGCGATCGTCTTACGCAACATAAGAACGCTGTATCGATATTTATCCCAAGATAAATAATTAGATAAATACGTTTTTAAGTTATGCAAATAGCTGACTTATTAAAACGACCGATTTTGCTCCTTCCTTGTTTTAAACGATATGATATGTACGATAATCCGGGTATCGTAGTTCAAGCAGGTTTCGATCTGGATAACTAAATAAAATAACAAACTCACCGTGTCATAATGAGTCCTCTGGTGTTTTGCACGATCACTGCTGTTACTGAACGCTTTGGAGCAACCGCGATGCTGACAGGCGTACGGTCTTTCTCCTGTGTGAGATCTTTGGTGAATCTTCAGGTTTTCCAATCGTGAAAACGCCTTCTTGCATCCGGTGAACTGTAAAAACGAGAAAGCAATTAATTGCAGCAATTCTAGTCGATGTTTGCGCGACACACCAGCTCTGCTTATGCTGGTTTCGATTAAAACGTAATAGCTTGAAGAAAGCTCGAAGCAGAACCACCGCAGGAGAAGCATATTCGCTTCGATCAACGTGTTCGAGAAGAGGTTCGATGGTTTTCAAGCAAGAACGGAGAGGCTGATAGATACTTGACTCGTTAATCTCGAACAGGCGATTCGAAAAATAATTATTTCTCCATTTCTGCGTTTCTGCTGTCGCGCGATATACGTACTATCAACTTTTTACAAAGAATAAGTACCGACGATAGACAACGTGTGAATCTTATGGTACTATATTTAACCGCTATAACAAAGTCACCGACAAAGTATAGTTAATATGACGTAAAAGAGCATAGTTCTGGGACTTTAGAATCAACGAACTCATACCGGGCACTTATTAGGCTTTTCTCCGCTATGGACCCTCATATGAATCAGTAGCTTGTATCTGGCATTAAAAGGTCGGGCACGCGGACATCCTTGCCAAAGGCAAGCGAATTCATCTTGGCCGCTCGCGGAACCAGTGTAACCCTCTCCCTCTTTGTCTTTATCCTTGTCTCTGTCCCTTTGAACTCGTCTTCCGTGTCCGTGCGCGTTCGACGACGAGGATTCGACGTGTCTTCTTTCGATATGTCGAACCAGACCCTCTTGTTCGGCGAAAGCGCAGCCACAGTCTATCCATCGGCACTGATACGACGTCGACGTCAAGTTGTCGTCTGTCGTCGAGGAGTCTGAAACGGAAACAAACGTGTCATCAGCGTGTAAACAAGCCGTAGATCTCAAGACTCGTTAAGCAAGCTACTCGAAACTACTCGCTGCACTCGAGAGTGGCAGTCGAGTGCTACTTTTTCGTATTTCTATTTATTTGTCACGTTCTTAAAACAAGCACGATACTCACCGTGACTTCCTGGATACATCAGGTAACGAGAAAGAGACGGTATGACGTAGTCGGCTCGTGAAAATACGTTACGCGTTAGTAAAAATATTTTCAAGTTTCAGTATATCACAGAGTGTGCTACGATAAGATACGAGATATATTTAGGGTTATTCCCGTAATGCGATTCGAAATATGCTACACTTCGGCATGATATAATATACTTTAATCGAACACATAAATAGCGTAAAGAAAAGAAGAAAAAAAAAAAATGAGGGGCAAACTTGATGACAGCTTACCGAATTATGCTTTAAGAATCGCTTAAATTGATACGCACAAGTATGTGCAAATATAAATATATATATATATATACAACGATGGTTAATGATATTAAGCAAAAACAGCTTTAGACTCACCGAAAGATTTGCTTCGGGACGCCGTGTCACTCGCAGGCTTGGACACCGGCACTCTTCTATCAGTCAGCAACAGTCCTTCGTTCCTGGGCAGAACAACCTGATTCGCAAATCCATCGTTCAATCCGGCATCGTTGACAAAATTCATCGCGGAAACGCAGGTTTGCTGCCCGGAGACCAAGTGTCCAACCGCGTAGCAAGATCCATTCAGGTTAGAAAACGGATCCTGAAGCTCCTCCAGGTACGTGGACGACGGGGATGAAGGAGACTCCACGTTGCTTAACAACGACGTAGGATCGCCTCTGATTAAACTAAGATCGAATTCGTCCGTGGCTGCCTGCATGGAACCATTGAACGCCTGATCTTCCGTTTGATTATGAAGGACGAGAGGCAAAGAGGCCAGAGATACGTCGTCCTGATACTCCTGGTAATCCTGATATCCCTGGTACTCTGGATAGATCGTATTAGAGAAAGTTCTCGAGAAAGAGAAGGCAGAACCAACGGAGGGTAATCTTTGGCTATTGGAACGGTCCGATGATTCACCGCGAACGACATTGTTCCAGGTTGGCGTGGTAGCTTCGCTGCCTGTGCTAGCTGGTGACCTGTCTGTGGACGACTGATACGGTTGACAGGGATACTGGAAGACGGTGGTGAGTTGCTCCCAGTCCGTGTACTCTCTGGGACTGAAGTTGTTTGGCAAAACGGGAGAGGAGACGCTGTCTGCGTGAGAAGCGATCCAACAGGACTGATCGCCGGTGTTCACGGTCGCGATAGGTGCTAGGTGCAAACTGTTAAAAGCCTGCTGTTTCGTGTTCTTGGAAACCGCCCGTTGCACGTCCTCCTCGTTTCTGTTCGTGTGATAATCTTCGAGATGCATGTTGCTGCAACCTGAAACTTTCATTTTGTAAATTTTCCGATATAAAATTGACTTCGTAATACGGAACCGAAGGTTAGCATTCATTTGCAAAATTATACGTGGCAGGCTGGCGTATAATGGAAAGTTACAGAGGCTTTAAAGTACACGAGTCGGGATGTTGCAACGAGTCACGCGTGATAGAAGGCGATAGTGGGTCGAGTAATCGCGAGTAGCACGTGAGTGCAACGGTATTGCAGGAATTTCTGGAATTACCAGAAGCCTCCGACTAACGTGCGATACCATTCATGAATGAACCGTACGTTCGATGATAAATGGAGCGGCTCGCATAGGTTCACGGACCTTTAATAAAATTCAGTTGCCGCTATTTTCAACTACCGTTTACTAATTTTAGTTCCGATCGTTTGACTTTGAACTCTCGATGCTCGTCGCGATAACCACGCTCAGGAACCATGTTCGACGCGGAACTCGTTTCTCGTTCCATTCGTTAGTCACGTATCTACTTATTCTCCTTATTGCCAATTCCGCGACCATCGATCAAAAATTGAACAAACTTAAGAAATCAGTGGTATCAAATCGCCAACCGACCAACAAGATCACAATGCCGCAACAAACTTAATAACCTCCGTCCGAGGAAACTTCACTGTTCACTTACGAGATCCGCCTGTCCGATCAGACTCCCCCAACAAACTCCGCGGACAACGAGCGTGTCGCAGAAAACGTTTCTTCTTCGATAGATCGTCGACGACTCTTCCAACGTGATAAGCTTATCACTTGTCAAGGTCTACGCGTCACGCGCGATGGCGCGATCTTGATCGCGACGAGGAAGAATCGAGCGGCTACAGGGTGGCCGAACGAACGCCTCGACACTTTGCGCCTATCTAATCCTGAAGATAGCTCGGCTACATCCGTTCCCGAGTCACTACGACGACTATCAGCCAGGACAAGACATCGTAGTGCTCTTCCAGCGGACGACACGGAGGATCCCCTCCATCCCTGCGCCAGAAGCGAGGAAAGCGATCTTCGAGAAGGGTACGCGCCGCCCACTCGCGTGGCCGTGCTTCGTTTCCCTCGTGCAACCAAAGAAGAAGAAGAAGAAGATGAAGATGAAGAAGAAGAAGAAGAAGAAGAAGAAGAAGAAGAAGAGGAAGAAGAAAAATAAGAAGAGGAGAAGAGAAGATCGTCCGGCACTTGTGCATTTCTCTGCACTTGCCTCGACCTCATCGGTTTCAGGGTGGCACGACACATCTGCGTGCGCGTCTGTCGTCTCCCTTTTTCCTCGCTGCTGCTCCTTCGAATTCGTCTTCCACGGGACGTTTTTGTCCCTCCTTAGATCGTTCGAACGGTTATAACCGATGGATTGTCTTCGAGGCTGACGAACTGCTATCAGATTGCGTCATCCGTTGTTTAGCGTTGCCTAAATGCCTTTCGATTCGCGCGATCGATCGACCGGGATCCCTTCGTTGGTTCCTGAACGGGATCGATCGGTATTGGTTTCGCGATTAAAGAAGCGAACGTTGTATGGGAGGGCGTGGAATTATGGAGGTGGTGGTTGTTCGACGGATCTTTCATGAATCGAGACGGCGGTGCACGAAGCTACGGGGGGGTTGTTGCGGATGAGAATCGGCGAGTTGGTTGCGGTTTACAAATTAATTCTCTACTAAAGCATAGATTACGTTACGCCTGTACTTATCCATGTACGTGTGTCTGTACAGGTGTACATATGGATTACCGTTTCTTCGATCCTCTCGCGTATACCCGACATCGTACTTTTATAAATTACCAAGAGATCGCTGAAAATTAATCAAACGTACACGAATTTTTAATTTTCTACGAGCGAACGTCTTTCTCAAAGTATTCTTACAGTTATCCAGAGTGCAGGACTTACTTTTAACCGGTCATTGACGCCGAAAACCGATTCGGTAGTTGAACGTCGCATGGCGATCGGTATCTCTTTGAAAATCTGTTAAGGAATATTCCAATTCCCGAGGTGCGTCGGGCCTCGGGCAAGAGATAGAAACGGTGAAAGTGGCGGGAGAAGGGGTGCTTAGACCGATCTTTCGTCGCTCGAACCCCGAGAATCGGGTGCGCGGCAAAAAACGTAAAACCAGCTGCCGCACACGCGTCACTTATTAACAACAGCTTCTTCGCGCGCACACATGAGGGCAAGTCGTTCACTCCTTCCTCCTATTGCAGCCTACTATTATTTCACTGACCTCCCCGTTCTCCTCCTCCTCCTCCACCTCCTTCATTGCATCTCGGACTTTTGTGTAAATGCGCTTGATATCGTTGCATTCTTCATTGAGCGTTGCGTTGCTTATGTTTCGAATACTTTACGCCGGATTAGGCTAATCGTCGCCAGTTGTTTGAAGTTTTTGGTAAGTTTAAGGGCGTATCAATGGAATTCCGTATGCTGGATGCACCTAAAGTTTCTGAAATTATTTCCATTATGTCGACGCTCTCGCGCTCCATGTTTCGTGTACTATGCGCTGTATTGGTCTTGTCTGTATTCGTCAAAAATACCCTGCCATTCTGAAACTGAACAAAATTCAAGTTTCGTTTGCTTTGTGTCAAGTTTGCTTCTCTATGCTCGATTTAAAATAACAGCTGTCTGTATTCGAAGCTGTGGAAACAACCTGAAACTCGGTTCTGAAAGGGGCGAGGAATCAGATTTGGGGAAAGATTTGTCATTTCGTGGTTTCCTAAAACTATATAGGAATTTGGATTGCTCAGGGAAACAGTTTAAAGTATACCAGGGAGTAGGAGGAATTTAAAGGTACAAGGAAAATTGAAAATTAGTAGATTGAATATGCTCGACATTTTAATTTTCATCTCAAATGTATCTACGACCGATATCCAAATATAAAAGTACGAATGGAGGACAGCACGGAAATTCGTAGGAAATTATATATTATTCTTACTGCATTACCCAACGTTTCTTACGTATTGCATTCTTTCAAGTACGAGAAAACAAAATGCGCGATACTTTCTAATTGACATACGTAGCTTGTCATATATAGTCGCGTTAAAGAATCTGAGTATCTTTGTATATCTCGGTCCTTCGTACATAAGGTTATCCTCGTACGTCTTTTTAAATTTGCCAAAGTAGATTCAGTCCATACAGACGCCTATAGGTAATTAATACATTTCTTTTATTAATGTAAATTTCTCCTAAAAAATTTGTTCCGTGATTACGCAGGTTCGATTCACGTCCGTAAGTTTACGAAAGCTTACGCAGCTCGTTTCACCAAGTGTGCTAGTTCACGTTAATTCGTAAGAGGAAGTCAGAACGAGCCAAGGAAGAATAAAAAAAGGTAGACTATCGTACTTGGTTCGTTGACTGGCCAATCTAAAACGCGTCGTTACGATTCCGTAGCGATTCTCGCGACATCGTGATCCTCGAAAGTCGGAATGTCCTCTGTTTCTTCCAAGCAAACGCACACAGAAGCGCGATCGTGCATCCTTCTACTCGACCCTTGTATATGTACAAATGCGTGTACACAGTATGTACTGTACATCTTGACTGCTGCACTCACGCATACGCACGCATACATATATGCACGCATGCGTTCACAGTTGCATCTTATGTTCGGGTTATACGTCATATTACGGGTAGATAAGTGATAGAGTGGCACATGTGGCCTGCCAGCCCTCTATGCTTACATTATACATACTATGCCCGCTCTCGACCACGCTTTTTTGTCCAGGCACCTGTCAACTCCGTTCGTACCATAGTCACCGCATGTGTACGACTGCCATTAAAATAAATATACTGGAAAAAGGATTTCGATCGTACACCCCATACGGATGCAATAACAGAGAAAGAATGAAGGAGGGAGAGAGAGAGAAAAAAAAAAGGTGTCTTAACGAACGTTTAATCGGAGGGGATTCAACGCGACTCGTCCCTTCGCGATTTCCAAAAGGCTATCTACGTAAGTGAGATTGAATTTCCATGATGTTCGGTCCGGTTCGGATTTGATCAGTACCACGATGTTCATTGAAAGCTGTTTCTCTGATTAGAAACGAAGTTGAAAATGTACGTTCAGTTTGAATTTTAGTTATATAAATCGACGATCATAAACGTTATTCTATTTAGTTATTACATTTATTGGAAGACCAAGCAATTTTATTTTATTCGGTGTTTTGCATTTATATGATACGAACGATTAGACAAATTTACAATAAAGTAACTACAAAATATAAAAATAGGGAAGAACTTTCGACTCGCACTAAATGTCGACAGATATCCTAATTATGGTCGGCACGATTGTTAAATGTTAAATGTACTTGATATTAGAAATCTTACAATATTATTTTTTAATGTCTGATTTTTTCGTTTTCTAGGAATATGCTTTGATCTATCGAAGAAATGTCTTCTATGATGACCGATATGACGATGATTAATAGAAGAATATAGAAGGTGAAAAGACAACGAACGATGATAAAGTAATTGAATCATTACGGTGCCAGTATACTGCTCGATGAGCTTGACTAATCGAACGATTATTAACGAAACAAGGTAACGTAGATTAAAAACGCTGTGTACTAAGTAACATATAGTTTCCCTATGCAGTCTATGAAATCTATATTTTTATGAGACATAAGCAAAAACTGCGTTTAAGAAACTTGTATTTAGGAGGACGGGATTTCTAAAACGATGGATAAATAACGCCGGAGAATATATTGAAAATAGTGCGGGACGCATCACATATATACGTAGGTACGTGTCGACGTTCAGCATTCGGTCAAGCGACGTAAAAATAGAAAGACGCGCGCTCTGCATGTGACTTCGTATAATTAGGTACCGAACCCGAGAACCGTCTCGTAGTATATTCCATACGTTAGAAAGATAGCACATTAGAGCTTAACACGAGGCTGAACGATGTTTTTTCCCCTTAGGCGCGTTGACGAATCGGTTATGAAATATTATATAATTTCTGACGGGACGTGATGCGGTATGAGAGAATGCGGTCGTGCCTGATCTATACGAACGAACGATTTATCGCTCTTTCATACTCCGTTTAACAAAAATATTTGGACCCTTATATAAACGTTGACCAATAAAAAACTAAAGATAGAATTCTCGTAGCTCTTGCTCGACGAGATAACGACCGATATAATCAGTAAATGGCAGTCAAATCGAAATTGTACGTATCGTGCCTTAACAATGAGTGCGATAAAACCGAAGTACTCGTATTCGTAACAGGAGCAATTCCCTTCTCAATTATCGGAAAGTGTTGGATACGACCGCTACTCCATACAATTGTTAGACAAATTATATTGCCCGATTCTTTTTCACACTTTTGATAAAAGTCCATGCAGTTAGGAACTTCGCCTGGAAATCCCTTTATAAGACAACTCGGTTTAACGTCAATCACACGTGACAGATTTCCTAGTTTGGTTTTAATCAATGCGATGTATGGGCTGTCCTAAGTAATTAACAGATCTGTTATTAGATTATTATCTTTTGAATTAGATTTCAAGAAGGAACATACCTGGAAGAGGACAGCGAGATATCTTCCTGTAGGGTCCCACTCCATTGCAGTTATTCTTCCACCGACAGTAACATAACTGTCACCGTCGTCCAATGAAAAATTAACTCTTGTTAAATCTATCAGAGGTACGGCCATTTTTACGTCGTCGAGAGAAGGCTTCTTAACATCGAAAATATTTTCTTGTAGAGGTAAAGAAAAGATTGTGGCGGTGTCTTCGTTCGATGCAAACAACAGAGTCAAATTAGGACCGAAACAGGCAACAGCCACACGACCATTAGGCACTGTCCATTTATCCGCGTGCCATAACGTTGCTACTCCTGTGTTCCAAACTCTATGCGTAGTTATTAATACGTGAAATAAAATTTTATATGATGTAAACGATAAGAATACAGAACCAATAATACGGTATACCTAAATATATTTCTACACGAGGCTGAAAACAAATGAGAACCGCAAGACGACCAACGAGCGAAACATAGGCCGTCACCTCCAACTCGTCTCAATGGAACACCTTCCTTTTTAGAAGTATCCCAGATAATCATACGTGTATCAGCTGGAGAACAAGATACCAACAGATCACCCTGCGGATGCCATATAACGCTTGTTACAGGAGCATGATTTCTTTGCTTTAGTAACACCGCGTGACTGAGAATATTACTGGCTGCTCCTAATTCTATCGTCCAAACTAAGACACCTGCGTGACACGCTACCGCCAATTCTTTGCCAGCGAGCGGTCTCCAATTTATACAACAAACAGATTTTTGAGCGCCGTGCCTTAAAATCGGTATTATCGGCGTTCCATGAGAAAATATACGTATACGATCATCCCATGTAACTACCGCTAGCCGCGCACAGTGCGGATGCCATGAGATACACCTGGCCTACAAATTAATACTGCAAATATAACATACGCCGCAAGAGGCAATAACGTTTATGCTGATACCGTACCAAAGATGTTTCCCAGTCCCTTGTGTGTACAACATCCGCAACTGATCCAGATCCAGAAGTAGGTAAAGTTTCTTTCTGATATATTCCTTTGTCTACTAAATCTAACATCCACTTAAGTCTAAAATTAAAATAATGGAAAATCAGATTTTAAGATTAAACGAGTATTTTTGTACCAGCTATTATTAATTAATACCTCGTAGCTATCAAATGCAAGATTGGCGTAATTTCTTGCGGTTCTGCAGACGCAGCCAGACAAACAGCATCGATTAATCCTTTCTCTCTGCATACGCTGGCCAGCCTTCTGAAGATGCTATCGTGAACTGGTAAAAACAAATCACCGGCACAAGCTGTGCGTGCCGTTTCGCGTGTAGCAAGAATATCAGAAGTAATAGAAACTTCTGGATATTTCCGCAGATATTTGGCAAAAGGTTTTAATTCATTGGTCAGATTATCATAATCACAATAATGTAAAACGTCCTCTATAAGCGCAACAGTAGCCAAATCATCGGCAGAAGGGGAATCAAATTCATGCAGAGACAATAATTTCATCATAATTACTCGTTTAGATACGTAACTTGTCTAACCTATAAAAGCAAGATATGAAAGAATAAAATTCTACAGATATTTCTGGGCAGGAAATAAATAACGAATGACCGCAAGATAGTTATTGTCTTGGAAAAATCAATGGCAATCATTGGAACGAGTAGATTTGAAGAAAAGACCAGCTAAAATATTTCGAGATGAAATGAATCTAATACCTTGTTACATCTGAAGCCGGATAAAATGGCGAACGAAAGTTTACATCGGTTACCATGGCAACATCCAATCGTGACACAGGATCGTAATACTATCGCGCATGTGGCAATTGGCTCCTATTCAAAACATTTCAATCACGAAGACGAACTTTTAGTCAAGTTTGCTACTAGAAATTCGCATGACATTCAACGTGTGTGCACTCGTGTATTACGATTTAGCCCAAAAATCTCGCAAACATAGATTTTCTGTAAAAAGATCATTTCGAAATTGTGAAAACGAGATTAGAGGTTGAACATTCAGCGAGTTACGTCGAACGTGACACAGCTAGAAGTAGGGGTTCCATTCTAGCAGGGTGGGGACCAAAAGGGAGGGGTGAGGTGGGGACAGCAGTATGTGGTCGCTATTCGTGCGGCGCGGATTACGTATTAGAGTTGTCTTCTGCTACGGATAGGTCTCGTTTATCGGTTCGTACCGTTCCAAAGCTTTTTCTCTCAATAAGAGTAGCAACGTGAGACACACTGGTCGGCGGACAGTTGTTAAAATGCTACCGCCAAGGTAGTAGCAAGATCAATCGCGATCAACATGGTTTTGGTGGAGCTGTCGCTGTAGAAAGTTGGCCGAGATCGCTGAGAAGACGAGAGACAGAAGGGAGGAGGACCAGCTCGGTCTTGGCGAAAGATGGGCAAGGGTTCTAAACGGAAAACCCGATGGAGAACTCTCAGCATTGGTTGTGAGTGTTTTTCTTATCAATGAAATTTATTGCGAGACACGCGAACGTCGCTTATGTCCGAGGTTATGATGCATGCTTTCGAAACTTGCGAGTGTATCTCGTGGCCGCATGTTCTCGGTCTAGTTATTGATCATTGATCACATATAGACATTTAAAACGTAAAACGCAGCCCGCTTATATGAATTGCTATTTTGCATGCTGCATGGTATCGAACGTGTGCGCTCTACTGGTCACCGTTGTGACCGTGACACCCGATCTGTTCTCGCCAATGTCTGTATAATCTCAAATCATTTTCGAGAAGATTGTGAAATAAGGGTTGCATTTATACGATACGTCGTGTGCCGAGACACGCTGTTTTCTTTGCCCGGCAACGGAAAAAACGCGTTCGCGATAAACAACGACATGGGACGATCGTCGCGTAGATGAACGAGTGTACAGCGAGTCAGTTTCATCCGGTGAGAATGCGCGATATTACGAGGAAATTTTGCCATTCTGCTCGGGACCATTTCCTAGCCAGGCATCGATCCGTACACCCTCCATGACTTTCCTCCTTCGTGGAAACGTGTCTACTACTACGCTCTACACGCAACTTTACGGTACGTCAATGCTGTCTTCTCGTATTTTAAGCGTCTCTTTTCCTCGATTGCCCGAGGTATATCTCCGTCGTCAACGATCCGTTCTGATATACGCTGCTTTTATTCTATACCCAACCCCCTTAATATGTCCAGTGTAAACTGTAGTGCAAAAACAAAGTACGCAGTTTCGTCTGTTTCCTACCGCGTGCTCTTCTATAACCTATGTCTTCTATTTTCCGGTTGAGACTTGTACGTTTGTCGCTGCGGTGTTTCGAACTCTGACGCGAGGTGCGTTCTCGTCGTTGTGGGGTTTGCCCCACGAAAGTCGTGTGTTCGGACATTGGAATTGCACACGATGATAGATACCGTGGAAATGCGCCACAAAAATGTCATAGACAATGTAAAATAGAGAATTTTTAAGGCATCTAAAAAATCAGGTTAGTTAGTTCCATTCCTACCGCGTGTCGTCGAGAAGAAAACGGGGTGCAAAGATGGTGGTAGACTATATATATATATATATATATATAGGATATATATATATATATATATATAGGATGTCATCAGAAGGTGAAAGAAAGTCGTGTCTCTCGTTCGACTTGTTTCTTGTGTAAATAAGTATACATATTCCATTACGATTCGCAAATGAAACGACGTATGTATGAAAGAAAAAGTAAGGAAAGGAAAAGAAAGGAAAGAAAAGAAAATTCAATATTCTGTCACTGCTGTAATTCATTCTTGTATCATGTGTGGAAACATGCTTGTTCAATTACTCTCTTGCCGATATACGGTTCCTAGCTATAACCAGGCTTATAAACACAGGTTTATTGTGTTGATAATTTTGGTTATAGTAAAGTGTATTTATTTTGATGTTCGGTTTCTTCCACGGTCAACGTCGAATAGCACAAACACGCACGTGAACATGTTAGGTTGGAACGATAATAAACCTCAACGATTGCCAAATATACCTATGTACGTACATCGCTAGTAGTTGTATTTCATAACGTTTTTGTATACATCTTTTGTCGATCCCACCCCCTATCTTCTATTTGTCTGGAATATTGCTTGTACATCACGTTTCGTTTCGCGTTTATCAGCCCCGTTGGCGTTATCTTCGCCCGATAAGGTTATGTGGGTTTATGCCGAAGAGTTACCATAGACGGCGGTACCGTATACGTATTGGCTAAGAAATCTTCTTGTACCCCCACAGTTTCCGATATTTTGTAAAATGAAATTTTTGATCGCTAATTTCTTAATTTCTTTCCCTTTGTTTTCTTTTCTTTGTTCTTTGATATCATTAACTTAGTTTCTCTGGGTTTGCTTTCTCTGGTCTGATTTTCTATTATAACGTTATAGCATCGTCATATGTTTAAGAATCGTTAATTTTGTGATATTTGCAGAAAGTAACTGTAAATGTGAACTACTTATTAGAACGAGTGTATCAAAATTACCTAATAAAATTTGGTGTATCAGCGTCGCAATTCCAAGCAGTGCTTTAACTCTCGCTTAAGTTGTAAACAAATACAAGTAAACGTTACATATTTTATTAGGAGCTTTCAAACCACGAATGATATTAGCTAAATACATATAATAAAATATGAAAGAAGACAAATTCCTTCGCATATGAGAATTTGCTTCTTCTAATTGTACGCTTCTTATAGCAAACGAACGATATGTTCATTTACTTTTGACAAGTTATAAATTTGACCGTATGCGAATTTGTTTTTACGAAATGAATTTCTTCTTTAGTTCTCTAAACGCGTGCTTTATTTAGAATTATTTACAACTTTCTTTTTCATTCATTAATATGTGTATCTACTCTCATTTATGCTTTTATTCCATTTCAATACCGTGAATGGATGAATTATATCATCGATTTAAAACGAGAATCGCAGTTAGGTAATCGATGTTCACGAAAATATAAACATAGGCGGAGCAGCGTGTAGTTCGCAACGTGGCTCGCGTGTCGAATCATCCAATGGTTGGCTAGTGTTTCTAGCGATGCACTAGTTTAGCGATGAAAGTTAGCTCGTTGTGTTTTCCGTGAACGAGGTGGAGCGAATTGAATATCTTTTCTCCTGTGCCTTCGTGTTCGTGCTAGCGGTAATTTATTTTTGAAATTGCGTAACAGATCTTTTTGTATGCCGTCGTAAGGTAGAAAGAAGTTGCGTGCAATAGACGTCACGTGAAAAGGAACTTTCGCACTTTAGACACGTTAAAAAGACGCTCGTCTCGGTTTCTATTTTATTTGGTTAAGACGCTAGTTAAGCCTTTAATATTTGTTCTGCTTGGTACGTTACCAATTATCGTTCTCCTGCGGTTATTAAACCAATGAATAATTTTCTGCGTTGCGTGCGAGTTCGAGATAGTTGGCGCATGCGCGTTTTATCGCTATAGAAGTCATTAACTATCGGGTGAAATGATTGGAAAATTAATGTCACGTTTTCGTTTTACTACATAGCGAGAAATATCGCGTTGAACATGAAAAAAGATGGACGTGTTCTCGTTTAAAAAAAGTTTTGCATTTACATACTCGAAAGATCAGAGTATTTCGTTGGAGTAAAAGTATTTTTTTCAAGAGCTGTCGGTTACGTCATTGGATAGTTTTTACGATACTTGTAACCATTTCAAATTAATATCATAATATATATGATAATTTTAAATCTTTGCTGGAAATAAGAGGAGATTTAAGTTTTATGTCTTATCGTCAGATAGTTCAATGCGCAAATTCAAAATTAAAATTATATAAATTATAGTAGTTTGTATCCATTCGCTAAGATGTTTCCTGCTTCTTCGATTTTTTGTAGTGTAAAGTATAACATTAATTACAATAATAATAATAATAATAATAATAATAATAATAATAATAATAATAATAATAATCTACACACCCAGTATTCTATACAAGCTATAAAACTAAATTTATTTCAATTCTTTCCTTTTCATCCTTTGCATCTAATAGAAAATATGGCTTTAGCATAAAACAGACGTTACTGCTAGGCCTTTTTTACTATTAGAGTGAAAAAAGGAAAATCAGTAGCTGTGATACGAGATCAGTTGCTATGTTTACGTAAAGTTAGTCGCGTAGTGTTTTGAAGAATAGGTTGAATGAAACGTCAATGTTTATCATCTTTCCTTGATACCTGTAACCGTTCTTGGTTTATCGAATTAAACACGGTGTATTTTCTTTCCTAGTAGAATCGATTCCGACGAACGCTTTACCCGTACCGATATTAGAGACAGCAACTAAAGTACGAATATTTCATAGAGTGCATATACGCTTCAAATTTCTTGAAAAATCTGTGCTTCTGTGCTATGTCTTCCGTTATATATATATATATGGATCGGAGATGAAAGGACATCGACGCCTTTCTTTTGAAACGTTTGGGAAAACCCCAATACCCTAATTCAGACTTTACAACTAAGCAATATTTTTTTTTTTTATTTATTTATTGCAAATTACAATCAATTCTTACAGTGAGAATTAACTAAGCAATAAACTAAAAAATAGTTATATGAGTACCTAAGGTTTATGACGATGGGTTTGGGCCCGAGGTGACATAACGAGTCGCCGAACGTAGGGACGGTCACGTGAGGGACGTGTAATAACAGAGGTGGTATGAAGTAAATTGTGCAGCTCTCCTTAGAAACAATGATCGACCCGAGAAGTGGGAAAAGGACTATATAAGGGCAGTTCCATTCGGACTAGGGGCCAGTGAGCTAGTCGGCGAGCGAATCGCTGATCGAGTTGCGTGTACGGATCGTGTATGACATCGGATATGTCTCCCGTGGCCGTGGATTCGTTATCGAACCTAGATTCGTCGTCATCGACATCTCTTTTGTCCAATTGCCGTCTTTACCGGTAACCTCTTGCAATCATCACACCGGTACCAATAACGATCAGCTAGAGTACATAATCACGATGGTCAGTTCGAACGAAGATTCGTCGAACGCCCCAAAATTCCAATCTCTTATAATTTCCGACATATATAAGACTGTTTGGTGGTTCGTTACGGAATTAACAGCAGAAAAGTTCCAAATTGTTTCCATTTTCAACGTAGATCGTATCGTCCGTATCACTTTTATTTTCTTTTATTACTTCCCTGCCCCTTGAACCAGACAGGAAAACGATTTATCTCAATTGCATGAATCATCTTATATAGCACGATATGTACCTATGTACTTCTCACGCTGTACCTATACGTATGCATGTACAAGGCTTGCGCGCGTGTTGCAGCTTTTCGCTTCGAACATGGTCAGAGGAGAAGAATCTATATAAACGGCGATTTAATTTCCGTTCAATATATTTCAATTTTCCACACGAATTATTTATTATATTTTTACGAAAGACTTCGCTACGTCCTGAGTCTAGCTTTTGTTTATTAGAATGCTTCATTGTCCAGGAGATCGAAGGTTCCTTTATCGCTTTCCTAATCGGGTATAATTTTCGACAAATTTTGCACTTCGATAAATAGAATTTAAATCTTTAAATACGATATATAAATACATATAAATGAACATCATATTCTAAAGCACTATTGGAATAGTTTGAAAAAGATATCGCAATATACGTGTATTTATTTCTAAACCCTGGTATTGTTCGATTCTCAAGATATAGGCTCGAGAAAGATCGACGAACTTTAAGCGTAACGCCCTTTTCCAAGATTTTAAATACGAAAGGATTTCCCGTCCTCTATCCCGTTCCAGGTATTTTCAAAAGCGAAACTTTAGGAACTAAGGAAAATGAACGCGATATTTGCACGCGTTCCGCAAATGCATCTTCCGCTCGACGTGCACACACACGTTCCCCTTCCTCTTTCCTTAACTTGCATCTCTCAACAACAATTCCATTCTTCCGATCTCGATATTTTCTGTGCCTTTCCAGTCTGAATTTCTATACAAAAAGCGTGAAATAAGACTTTTTCTCAAGAGATTTTTTTTTCGAAAAATTCAGTAAATACCCGATAGATGATCTTTCTCTTCTAATCCCCTCTTCTATCCTTGCCTCTTTTTGCAATTAACCCTGTTCTCGTTCTAGCAAATGGAAAGAATTCGCAACGTCGTAGCAAGATGTTGAATTAATTTAATCGATTAAACGTTAATTAAAATACCATTTAATTGGGTCGAAAATGAAAAGAAAAAAAAAGAAAAAAAAAAAGGAAAACGCAGTACGATTGAAAATAACTTGATCTTTCAAATATAAACTACGAATATACGAACAAAGTTCTCTTTCCTATTTCCTGGTGTTCGACCGCGCCCTTGCACGCGGCATAAATGGATTTTTTTAGTCGACTCGGTTAAACGATCGGGGATGAGACTCGATCGTCCTTTCCTCCCCTTCCAAAAAGAATGCGCGCTCGCCAAGAATTCACGACTTGCGACCCTTGATATTCACTCCCTTTCTCCACGACACACTTTTTCGGGGGGAGGGGGTCAAAGATCTTCGGAGAGGAATGAGAGAGAGAGAGAGAGAGAGAGAGAGAGAGAGAGGGAGAGGGGAAGAGGAGGTTAAGATAGAGCGAATCAATAGGAGCAGCCGTTGCGCCTTGATCGTCGTCCCGCTCGGACGTACGAACGAATGAAGCGTAACGAAAGAGCAAAGATAGAAACGCATGCTCACCCCAGACTACGTCGATCCTTTGCGAATATCCTAAGGAAATAACGAGGCCGCGTTTGCGAAAGGAAGCGGATCTTTCGACTATGGGTATCGTAATTAATAAAGATCAGCAAGGATAGAACGGTGGGTAGAGATACGGGAATAATATTACTACGAGGAGTGTGCGTGTTAAACTAATTCAGAATTTTTATATCTCGAGTACGAATTAATATTTGTCAGTCATCGTAAAAACGTTGCTCGAGGGTATCGATTAAGATTAATTCTTTTGGGAGAATATGAAAATATCTATTCTACGTAGACACGTCTCTCATTACGTATTACTCGTTATAACATTTGCCGGGCTAGGTTACCGGTCAAACACGGCCGATAGCAACTAAAGCCGAATTTACGCTGTTTCACCGTGTATGATCACCGCGGATGATCGCCGCTGAAAAACGTCGCTTTCATTCGCTCTCGTTTCATCCACAACGATCCTCGAAAACGAACAACGTAAACTCGACTTTATTTGCTACTTGGCTGAAAGATTGGCCGTGCCTGAATCAGCCTTTGGAGAATAAAAATTACGTAGTTGGAAACTTTGGAAAACCTGTCCGATCGATAGGTTGGGTCAATCCCGCAAGATCCTTTTTTCATCGAGATCGTTTTTCATCGTCTGGATTATAATATCATCTTAAAAATATATTTTTTTGGCAAATATAGTTTTTAGTTATTTACTTTGGTTACGTTAATGGTACACCCTACTACGTATAACGTTTGGCGTACGGCTCGTAAGTAGAACGTAGAGGGTTTATGATAGTCGACTCGCGTATAGGGTACGCTGATTCTCAGCTTTTTATTCGTTATCCTTCGTCGTGCGTCTCAATTGCATAAATACAACTACTTCTTACCAATAATATCGTTTCTATGGTCCGAGTATCGGATGGTATAAATCGGTTGTAAATCAGTCTTACTTGCTTTCAATTTGAGTTCGATAAATTATTCGATCGTTCAATTGTAAAGACATCGAATAAATGTCCGCCGTGTATCGAAACACGTATTCGTATAGCGCAGTCTGTTCCTCGGTGACAAACGATCGTATCGGGTATGTTGGCGACATTCGTGAATCTTGACAGATCCGTGGTTCATGGTGTTTCTTGCTAACTCCATGAGTGGGCTCAATAATTGACTCGTACTACTGCGAGCAGACATTACGTTTTCCTCTTCTATCGTGTCGTATCGTTTAGCGATCAGAAACGGCGCTGTTATCGATAGACGGCCAACTCTTGCGCATTTGTGCGAAATGTAAAAGTGCAAAAACACGCGGGATGCGTGCGCGATGTTTCGTTTATCGCGTTTATCGGGACGAGGCAGTTTCAGTAAGAGGGGCCCGGTAGATAGCGAACAAAATAAACGATTACGTACTGTGATTTACGGAGTATTTTTCTTTTACCAATGTATCACGTGCATCGTACGAAACCTTTTGAAATTTCGTTAGCATCGCGACGAGTCACTATCGAGAGACTATCGCGACGACGATATTAAAATTTAAAAATATATATGAGGATGAGAAGGGAATCGCGGTACACGGGGATGCTAATTATGCGCAAAAGGGGAGGGTCTCGATTCCGACGACCTTGACCATCGGATACGTCGAAGCGGAAAAGTCTTGAGCAACGTGCGCTTTGTTCGGAGCGTGGCGTCCAATCCGATCTAACCTAACCATGCTTTACCTCTGTTAGGCATTGCAATATCGCGCGAATACACGTGCGATTTCATTTTTAACCACTTATATCGAAGCGAATATAATCAAACAGGTACCATATCCTTTCTTGTCGTAATCTTTGAATCACGTTACTCGGATTACGAAACTATACTCGATCGTAGTTGGGATAATAGAGGCTCGGCATTAACTTCTACTTCTAGTAACAAGCAAGTTCCACTGTATCGGATACTTGTAAGATTCGATAGAAGAAATCACTAGCGTTGTATCGCTGTGTTGTGTGTCTAATAGGTACTAAATGGGTTGTATCTAAATATAAGCGATCGGTTATGAAGAGAGAGAGAGAGAGAGAGAGAGAGAGAGAGAGAGAGAGACAGAGAGAGAGAGAGAGAACCAAGTATAACATCGACCGAGAACAGAAAGAATAAGGATTGGTTATGCGTGAACGCATGTGCCCCGAAAGTTAGGCACGTTGTTTGTTACGTAACCGGCCGAGTCTCGTTTCGCACCTCGCTATCGTACAGTGGACGATCGTTGTAAGCAAAATCGTATCGTAATCGCCGTATCGTTCTCGTCGAGTAACGATTTAACGTCATTATCGAGCACGATATTGACTTTGTGTAACGAATTGAACTTTTCAAATTGTTCCGCAGGTATCGTATAGCCACTTGATATCGCTGTTCAAAAAATAGGAAGCCTATAAATTTTCGTCGACGCTCGAGCTTGTTTACGACTTTCAGTTCGTATAACCGAGTAAATCTCGAGAAGCTGCAGCTACTTTTAGATTCTGCAAACGCAGGAACGGGTATTATATGCAACGAGAAAAGATTCATTCAGCCTCGTCCCAAAGAAGTTACGTACCGGCATTCGTGTTACGGACTATATCACGAACTGCGTCTGCTATCTAAATAATTCATTGATCGTTCGAACACGTTAAAGCAGAGATTTTCAGCTTCCCGATCGAGCCTCGACTCTATATATCGTTATTCAAAATATCGATCCACCTGACGATCCGATATCGCAAATACCAAACATACTTACCGTAATCGCGATACGATTACTCCGAACAATCGCACATAATTATTCCTTACAGACTAAACTTCCTAGTTGGAAAACGAAACTTCCTCGTTCTTGCTTACGCGAATCTAGCTCGCGTAATGATCCCGTAATTGCAGTAATATTTTACGCTGACTCGCGTAATCGCTAGTTCTATCGGATTGACCAAGAGGACTTCCCATATACATACATATCTATTTATTTATTTATCTGTTTATAGAACTATGCCACCTTTCAGGCAACTCTCCGAAGCACCCTCGGGCAGTTTTTCACTCTTATCTTCGAAAAGCTGCCACAGACGCATTTACAGTCTTCCAAATTTCCAAAGTTTTCCCCATTGCCAACTACAGTGCGATTACTCGCGTCATATTCGCCGTACGTTGTACACATTTTTTTTCTACTTTGCGTGTTACGCGTATTTCGTGCAGTTCGCAATTTTAAATTTCCCATAAACGCGTAAAAATCTGCCGTCTATTCGCAATAAGCGATAAACTCTATCAGTCCCGATACTTTTCTTTCGATAAGACGCGTTGACATGTAATCGCGATATGCAAGTACGTTTCGCGTATGCATTTACCAAAACAAAGATAGAAAAAAGAAATTTTGGTCAGCCCGAAGCTAGTCGAGTCGAAGCTAGCGCGAGGTAGTAGGACGAAGAATTCCATGCAACTAAAATATCACGAGGGGCGAGATTCCTCGGTCCAACAAATAGAAAAAGACGGTACTTTGTGTCAGCGGTGATTACGACGTGTCTGCGTGAACGTTGCACGTGTTGCAGATCGTAGACCTTCCCGACGTTCCGGCGGATTACGTAACAAGCTCGGAGGCCGTCGGTAATAAAGTGTGGCTTTGCGTGCGTTACGTGTGACGGCATGTGACTAAAGTGTGCGTATCGTTCGCATAGCCGCGCGCGCTTCGCCGGTGTGGAGGTGCAAAGAAGATTTAGCGCGCCGCGATTTCGAGCTTTCATTCCGAGGACACCTTTCCACTTCGAACGAACGCCGAACGATGCTCCTCCGCTTCGGTAAAGCCGAAGTAACTCCGATAAGATTCGATTCGGTAGTTTAATAAAATGAAAATAATTTAGCGATTTTGCTACGGCGAGTCGATTGCTATTATCTTTTAATCGGTTTGACGATAGCGGGAACGTGAAAACGTGAAGAACGTGTTAGAAAATTTGTCGGCTGAAACGATTTGCCGATGCTTCGTTACGTGATCGCAAACGCTTGTAGACACATTTTTAACAAGTTAGTCAGTACGTAACTGTTACTTTGCTACTTTTTTCTACTTTTAAACGCAACTGTAAATTACTGGAAAACTTCGCTATCCGCGCCTCTACATGCCTCTTTATACGTTTCTCTCGTTAAATTTCGTCGAGAGATGCGGAACGTTGCTCCATCGACTCGAATTCCGTACGTATCTTCGTCATCGCACAGTCTTAAGAAACGTAAGATTTTCTTGGAAGATATACGTTGTCCCGTGCGTTCTTTTTGCTCCAATTTTGTTTCTACGTTATACACGCGCGCGCGCGCGCACACACGCACACGTATATCTCGTTCCACATAATTTGTTCCAGTTACGTAAATCGCTCTATGTACCTACTGTTTATTCATGATAGATCTTTCTTCGTTCTAACGTAGAAGAAAAACCTAATGTCTAATGTAAAAACGCAACGTTGGTTAAAAATTACGTGAACGTCACGTCGGTGTCGTCACATCGGTGCTCGCGCGATCGTGGCTTAACCCCTAACCGATAAATTTTTCTCTAACTCGTCGTATTATTAATTCGTTATCGTTTTAACGCGTCGCGTCAGCAGAGGTTAAAATCGCCGTGCACGTGGGAATGCGCGCGTTGATCGCGAAACGTTATAACGCGTTCCACGTTCGACGCAACGTCGACGAAAAGTGCGTGCGGAACGAGCCGCATCGAGTTCAGGTTATGAATAGCACGTGAGTGACCACGAGGTCTTCGTCGCGCGGTCCGCCATCCCGTTTTCGAATCGTTGGGCCGTCACGAGACACGTTATACTTAACTTTGAGCGACACGCGAACGGGGCAATCCCGCGCGGGGGTGGACGAACCGAACGTTTCTCGCCAAATTCTTACCGTCGTCTTCTTACCGTGACATGCCGCTTGCAAGATCGTTCTCCTGCGTCTTTCATCGATTAAACGTATCATGGTACGTCGCGTTTCGCGGTTTCTCGGAATACAATGGCTGGCAAAATGTTTACCCTATGTTTGCCGTAGGAAACTATTACGCGTATATTGTACATATTGTACGTACACACACACACACACACATACGTTCGCGCGCGCGCGCGCGCACACACACTATATATATATTTATATATGGTCACTGCGCGTACTTGCAGCGTTAATCGCGTGTAGCACTGCCGCTGCTTCGCGTTCCTCGTACGAAGCCGTTTCCTCCACCTTGCCCCGAAAGGTTAAAGAACTTTTGACGATTTGCCAAATGCAGTAGCCGTCCGATTTGCCGCTTTTCTCGGCGCCTGTCTTTTGTGCTTTTCCGTTTGCATTGCTTCGCCGTCTAATTTCAATTCACAAATTGCTCGTCCATTACCACTCGCGCGTTCACACTTTCGACTTTGAACGATCGCGTTCGCCATTATATTTACTACGTTCGTAGATCTTTGTGTAATTTCAGTCGCTGAATCGAGATCCTAAATCGGCCAATAATCTAGCATTAACGATGGATAGCGGAGAAAGATATATTCGGAAAATTCTATTTAATTGTTTCGAATAACGCCGCCTCGAGCAATGTCGAACGTGCGGCATACGATATGGTACTTAAGATCGGATAAAGTATTTTAAATATGAAGCTCGTTGTCGGTAAAAAAAAAAAAAAAAGAAAGGTCCGCTTGTACGAAATAAGCGTATCCTTGTATCTCCAGTGCTACTAGTTCTGTTAGCCGTTATATCGCTTAGCCGACGTTGAGCTAATTGCGAGTATTTTCAATACGAGATCGTGGCGTTCTAAGCTCTGATAGTTTTATGGGTGACTGTTCTATCCACGTATACCAAATACCACCAAATGCGTTAAACGTCAGATATATTCCACATTCGCTGTACCATAACCGCGCGTCGAGTCTTTCACCATAGCACACCGTTCGCAACGTTCCTTTAGGACTTTATTCCTGGTACGCGATTTCTCAGAAGCGTTACGTGAACGCGAAAGTGATTCACGGAAGAATCGTCCGCAAAATACATAACGAGCCGCCGCATTTATATTTCATTTTTCTTCACACCGTTACGTTACGTTACGTTACGTTACGTTACGTTACGTTACGTTATGTTATGTTACGTTATCGTCGCGCGTAACTCCCGTTTTTTTTTTCTCTCTTCCTTCTTCTTCTTCGTCGAATATTCCACGTCGTGACAGTGTTCGTCGTTATCCAGTGATAAGTATCTCGGCCGAAACGACAAGGAAGATGCGTTTATACGTCCAGGGGCGAAAAGTAACAGTGATGTTTTAAATTTCTGCGGAAAAGGTCGTCGAGGGGAAGTTAACTTTCGTCGAAACGAAAGCGGTATCAAAGTTCGGTATCCTGTCTTATCTTACAGATCCGGCAAGTTTCTTTCCATCGTTGCTCTCGACATCGACAAGAATATTTATTTGTCGTGCCTTTCTCTTGCGAGCTTCGTATTTGACTCTGAGCTTGTCTTTTCGTAAAAGTCGGAAAACGCGGGCTACCGCCGCGTTTCCCACCTGTGTGGCGTTCGGTCACGATCCCTGCGATTATTCGACGGTCTAATCCGGTTCGAGGAATCGGTAACCTATGGTGGGCGCGCGCGTTCGATTGGCAAATGCCCGGTCGTTGTTCTGTACATCTGCCAGCGGAAGGGTCGGTCCATCGAGTTCATTGAGCACGGTTTAGCAATACTCGTTGAAATATTTCGGCGACGCTTGGCCACCGCGAGCAGAAATAGCCGCGTGATTTTCTGGCCTTAGAAAATCTCCTGTACGAATCCCGATTGCTCGGCTGGATGGATTTATAGGCGCCTCTCTGATGGTGAATGGCGCTTCGTTCACGGCTAACAACGGTATCGGCGGAAAAGGGGAGCAGTTAATTAGTTACGGTTATTCGTTTCTCTCTAATTCGCATGCATCCAGTCGATCCTCTAATTACGTAAATATTTCGAGAATTAGGTCGCTGTGTTATTGGAAACGGAGAACGTTTCGAGAATCCTGTCGCGCGTTTACAAAACCGCCATACCTTATTGCGCCATGATTATTACCGTGATTCGAGGCGAAGCTTCACGAGTATCACGCGTTTTAATTGTTGCCTATTTACGTGTTCGCGCGAGTTTACCGCTGCAACGATTAGATTGCTTTTACGCTGAAAATATACGAACTGGGTTAATGCTTAAAATACCAATACACTTGCTCTTGTTTTAGATCGTTATAAATAGTGCCATTCACGTTTCTCGCGGATCTACTTATGCGGATCTTCGTATTAGAACGAGATTAACGGCTTTATATCGAATGTTATTCCGTTGTTTAATTCGTAGCTCTACGAAACGATAACGTAACGGCGAGTACGCATCTGCCACAACGGAAATAGAATTCTAGAATTTGAACGACAGTGATTTACAATCTTATTACGACCCTTGGTTCGTTGGATCGGCTGCGTTCCGTTCCCTCAAGGAACCAACTATCGCTTTGAGAAATTCTGTCGCCTCGATAGATTCTATTTATCGGATTATTTAGCCGTCGTCGCAAGATTTCGCTGACAAACCGAAAGAGCCATCGAATAATCGGTAGACGGTTGTACCCGTTGTAAAATCGGTATCGTCTATTATCGTACGCGTGGAAACCTAAACGAGCGCGTTACTTATATAGAAAGACTGAAATTACGAGATTCGCAATCGTAAGGTGACAATCGCCCTTCTAACTATTATTGGACTGTTCATGTTGTTGTGATTCTTGGCACCTGTATAAATGCGCAATATGGGACATGTTCGTGCCATTCTGTAGCTTTATTCACCTCCTTGAATCGACAGATGAAACGTCTTCAACGATAATATGTTAAGTCATTGCACAAGTATCGAGCGTAGAAATTAATTTCAGTCGTAAATATGTTTTAAACTTAAACGTTTCTCCGGCATTTTACGATTTTAAATCGCGAATCAAAATACGTTATAAACTGCTGTACTTATAGATGGCTAGGTTTAAGATGCTTGTGCCGCGTGCAGCGGCCTGCGTAGCCGTCCCATAGAGCGATCGAACAAAACAATGCCATCCGTTTCAACATAAACGTAATCTCGAAAAACATCGATAAGCTCGATGGCGTACTTTGAAGGAGTAGTTCCGATACGATTTAACAGGATTTCAATTAGGCTAAATCAGACGACGTACCATTTGCAATTTTTTAAAAATCCATCCACGCGATCGACCTCTATTCTTTAACATTGCAATTCACTCGCATTCTACGCAAACTATTGCTTCTTAAACGATGAAAATCGTTAATTGTTACGCGCGTTATATCGCATCGGAGTATTATTTGTGTTATTAAGCTGAAAGTGAATTAACGGTGACTGTAACGAGTTCCGACGACGCCAATTGACACCGAAACACAGCACACGACTGTGTATACGTCTGTCGTAAGTAGCGTATCGACACGTTTCGTATCGACCGTTTTAACGCCTATACCGATTACTTTGCTCCCTTTGTCACGACCATTTACAACGGTAATAGCTACGTAGCGCGATTTAAAACGTTACTTCGTACGTCTGAAACGGTATTTTGCAAAGGAAACTCGATGTTTACATGGTACTTAAAAACGCATGGCTCGAATTGTTAATCAACAACGACGAAACAAATTGGAACTTAAGGGGATAGCGAATGTATCTCGGGACTTTGTCGATTTCATCTCCACATTTTCCGCAGCTTCCTCGTCGCGTTTGCCACGAGTGATCGTACTTTGTACCTTAGGACTTATCGGAATTCTAGCTACCTGAAGGGCTGCGAACGCGCCATTTTTCCGCTATCCTCCTTCGATTACTCTGTGCGAGGCTTAATTGAAACTTAACCGATTCAAGCGACTCTCCTACCTTGTCGTATGCGGTTCTCCGCGAAAGGGGGAAAAATACGGTCCGAGCCCGTAATAAGCGTAATAATGGAAGTCGTTGTTGGATCGTACCGTTAGAATTGTTGGCTCGAAATCGGATACCGCCCCTTTTTTCCACTCTCGGTTCTCCACATTCTCGATGGTGGACGATGTCACGACACGTTTCTTCCTCGACCATGTGCCAGCCTCCTAGAATCGAGTTACGTCTCCGACCACCGACGTGTTTTCACGTTTACCGAAACAGATTGAAATCCCTCGGTATCGAATGTCCCCGCGTATGTTTCCCGATTATTTGTTGTTTCAGTCGAAACTACCCTCTGGATACTAGTGTGTGAACCTCGCCCAGAAAGATACTCGCTTCTGAGAAAACACGTCGCTTTCGCTTTGTCTAGCCGCGTGAAGAGATAGAAAGGACAAGGAAAAGAAAAAACGCCGGAATCGATACGCGGGATAAGAGACGAGTTTACGCTATGAGAACACGGCCAGCTCTCGAGGTTTATGGTTTGATTTATCGTCTCTACCGAGGAGAATTTTTTCCTATCGATGGTCAGAAATGAAGCCTTGTTTATCCTGAAGCTTCCATTTCCCCGATCGTGGATCACTCGTTGCATTAATTCCCCGTAATTCGCATTTTTCGTTAGAAAATCGAATCCGCAGAATTATCGGAATTAAACGGAGAGGTACGATCGTTCGAACGAAGGAATTTTTCAACGACGAAACACGCTCCTTTTCCTACGATTATTGTACCACGTTTCGAAAACGACAATACAAGAACAATTACGATACCAATGTAATATTCTCTAAATTGTTTACACTCTGCGAATCCCCTAGTGTCATAAACGCTTCGAAAGCAGAAGGCATACATTCATCGCCACCTTTACCGTAAGCCTCTTTTTTCGGTATCGAGATCATCGAACGCTGACCCTCCAACGTAGTAGTTTTTTTTTTTTTTTTTTTTTTTTGCAATTTTTCCACCACTTCCACATTTTTCTCCTCGCCTTTGAGGTATCTTTCGTTTCCCTTCGAATTTGCGTCGTTCGACGCAACGCGTTTCTTCTCTGACGTTATTGTACGCGAGATATTAACGCGCGCAATACTAGTTTCGTGCTAAAGTAACAGGAAAGATATCGAAATTCTGGGGAGGGGGATAGCGTACAACGGTAAAGGACATTGCAGCGTATTCCTTTTCGAAGTCGAGTTTTTCGTTCCGACTCGAGTCTAACGCGTTCCAATTTTACAAACTGAAACGAAGTTTGAGATTAAAGTGAAAATCCAGTTCGACCGCAACTCTTACATTCGAAATGGCTCGATCGTAGTCCCGTTACGCGTGCGAGTCGATGTATTTTACGAGCGAAGGAATTTTAAAAGGCGATCGAAGCGCACGATCGTACGTGACACGAGAAATCACGAAATTCGCGAAACAAGTAAGGTAAACAAATTTGGACTTTAGATACGATAGTAAAATCCAACAGAGTGACGGTTCAGAGTGTTATAACTAGAAGGAGTCGAGCGCTGATTTGGGAGAGAGTTCTTGCGTTTACTCTAAGGTTCGGCCTCTGGTTGGGTTATCGTCGGGTATTTATCGGGCGTCGCTATTCCGTTACTATCTGGTTGTTGCTTCGATAGCTGTGGAATGCAGGATGTTTTGTCTATCTCATTACTGTTTCGGAGCGTTTGACAGTAGCATCGGTATTCTCGTTTGGACTTTACGCGTTTCCGTATACTTTTACGATCCGACGCGGCGTTTAAATTGTATCGTTTTATTGATCGATCGTTTCGCGTTTAAACGCGGATTAATCGATGTTTCCGAAGCACGAAATCCAGTTGCTTGCTTAGGCCATTCGCTCATGTAAATCGATATGTTCGTCTGGCGGCTTGCTTGGGTTCGTACGTAGAGCATCGTGATAGCGTGTATGGCGCTACGATGGCCTCGTATCACAGTGTGCACTTTAATAAATTAGAAAAGCGAGTCGAAGTTACGAGCACGGAAACGAGATTTCGATACCCAATCCGTATAGTTCGGGATAATTCTGACTCGAATTTTATTTTCGCGTTCTCTGTTTCGTTAGATCCTCGAGTCGAATTTAAAGATTCGAAGGGAAAAACGATAGGGTACGATGCATCGTGTCGCTCAGCTGCTCGTAAAGATTCGGAAATTCACGAAATTCTCGTTACGCGTACGACTAACTGGGATTAAAAAAAAAAAATACGCCTACCTTTATAACACGAAGAGGGGTTAGTGTGGTGCTTGCCGAATGGAGAAAAAAATGTATCAAAAATACGAATGCGTGTTTATCATGGTAAGCATCTTCTCGCGGCACCTTTTTCCTCCATTTGGCGATAGTACTCGCAAAGTTTTAAACCTTCTTTTCTACTCGCTATGCGCGTTATCTTTAACTCGTACCATCGTAACATATATATCGCGATATCGGTCCAAAAGTAGTTGAAGCGGTTGAAAGATCATCGAAAACGGGAATATGCGTAATATTCCCAACTTTCTTCGCGCATATACCTGTATGCGTACACGCGTGATTTCGTTCTTACAATTTGCATAACTCGTTCAAAGCGTAATACTTAAACATCCTTTACGAACGGAACGGAGAAAGCTTGGCTGTTGTTGTTGCAAGGATGTTCCCTTCTCCGATCGAAACACGTAGAAATCTTTGTTGCTGTCGGGCAATCGAGAAAATCGTGCATCTTCTTTAATTTTTCACGTGCACGTAAATCGATGGAGCGACCGCTGCACGCCCAGATACATTATCGATTCGTTGATTTATTCTTGGAGCCCGGAAACACGGGCAAGCCTCGATCAAACCTATAAACTCTGTGATCGTTAACCGTCGCAAGAATCTGCGATACGAATGGACGTTGCGCTGGTGAAAAATGGTTTTAATTTTGCGCCTTACGAGTTTATCAGAGAGTACGCGTCACGGGAGACTCGCGCTCGTAAAAATGAAACGGAAAAGTTGTAACGTAAAAGGGAGATATAGAAGGCGTTATTGATCGTACCTTAATTTATGTCGATCATTCGATTATGGACTTTCAGGTACTCGCGGGAAAAGTACTAAACACGGTAGAGTAAACCAAATATATCCAAATCTTTTTATCGTTTCGTTAGTTGCGTTTATAAAGATACGGATTTGCATAAAATATTTAGAATGTGTATATCGATATCGTATCGTTTCTCTTTTGCAGCGGGAATTTTTGTACGTCGATAAAATAAATTGCGAGAACGTAAGAACGTAACGCGTGTATATAGAATTTTTCAATTTGCTAATAATTTGTAAATGCAAGCCAATTAAATTCATATAACGAAAAAGGTAATATATTCGATGCGGAACAGGACGTGTAATGAAATAACTTTTTATATATTCTGATCGTTGGTCCTCGTAGCTGTTTCATCGGGATATGTTAAATTAAGCGAGGTTAGGGTTAACTGGACTCGACGAATGCGATTACTCTCGCAGCTAATAAACGCAATCAGATTCCGGGGCTTTCTCCAAGTGGGATTTAATTTTACAATATATTAAATAAGTGGCACGAGGAAAGCTGGAACCAACGTTTCGTGGAATAATTTGCTGCTAACATCTCCGTTTTTTTTTTTTTTTTTTTTTTTTCGGTCGAAGAGAGATAAGTGAAAATCTGGCGTCGTGAAAAGCAGCAAAGAAATTCTATCTTGTTCGCAATTATTCTTCGTCGTCAAATTTTTTCCACGAGTCGATCGAACGTTCGATTAAAAATTATTTTTATTCGTTAAAACGACAGGTGGTCATTGCCGACGTCGTTTCATTCGAATGTCGTGTCACGGAGTAAAAGATACGTTAGACTGTGATGTAAAAGTTGAAAATCATTTCGAAATAGTACAAGCGGAAAAGATACGAGACGTTATTTCGTGGCTTCCTCGCACTTTTGCGGCGTCGCGTACATGTAATAGTACTCGTAATTATTTTTTTCATCGTGCGAACGACGCTGAATAAGCGAATAAGAAAATTGGAAACTTTGTTAATCATCGTTCCATAGCGATCTTTTGCTATGCTTTCCGATACTTTCCTTCTCTAATCATTTTCTACCACTTGAATGTCTGAAAGCTGCGACGTATGTATGAAACTACCGCTGCTAAATGACAGGAAATTTGATACAGTTGGATCTGAATAACCGATACCCGTATAAAATATCTTTTCGTGGCCATTGTATCGAAATTTCTGGCAAGGTATAAACGATAAACCGTGCTATTTCTTGAACGCGATTGCTCTTCTCGTCCCTTATGTCGCACCGAACGTCTATCATTCGCGAACATCAACGACAAATATAAATTTCATCGCGACATCCGATATTAGCCGCCTATCCGTCAGTTTCATCGAAGAAACAAACTGATCGACGTTAACTGCTTGTTAGCACGTATGTTACACCGTTGTAAATATCGTTCGCGTACGAACAGCTCGCGTGTCACGTTGATTCGCAGCTGATCGTCGCTTAACCGATCGCCTAGCCTGGACGTATAAATCCAGCTCGTACATAAATTCGTTTTCTCGCTCGAGTCGATGGAGACGAAGATGGAGGACGTCGATGAAACAGAGGGATGATGAAGAGGAAACTGACTTGGCAAAGAGATTGTACGACAATCGTGCCGATGGTGCGACGAATTGGAATCTAGTTGCCCCCTAGCTTACAAGGAGCGGAAGAACAGGCGGTCTATGTTTTCTACAATGTTGCTAGCCGGTTCTATAATGGTCCCACGTTCCAAATCACTTATGTCTGGCTGTCCTATCTGCCTGCGAGCCGCCTTATAAGATCATCCGCCTCGCGGGGACCACGGCTATGCGAAGCTTTCGTCCCTCCTCGTCCACCCTTTTTCCGTCTGCGAATACGCCACCGTCTTTCTACCCACTCTATGTCCGTATATCCTCCGAGCGTTTATCAAAGGCTAGGTTCTATCTATGTTCGTGGCTACGATCGTGCAAGTCGCGCGACGAATGCCCTATATCGTGTTCGTTTTTCGAAGAACACGGCCAGAATATAATATTTAAGAAGAAAGTAACGGGGAAAAAGTAGAGCAAGAAAAAGTAACGCCGATCGTGGGTATCGTTGGAATTTTACGGTAAACCTTCTATATCGGTGGCCATTGTCTGGTATCGAGGAACAAGCGTAGAATCTGACGTCTAAAGAAAGAAAGAGCGTCCATGACGGTGGATGTCGTTCGAATTGCACGATGAACGTGTACGTACTCGCGTAATAGTACGCTTACGTCTACGTAATAGTATTCGATAAGTAAGAAAGATTTCTGTTTGGATTTTATTCCTTCGGTTACGTTCGTAAAAGTGTGAAATTCCATAGACATCCGCGGTCTTCTTTCCGTAGAGTACGCGTCAGCCGCGTTTGTGAAACCAGATCCAAGACAGCCAGAGACGCACAGGTATCACGGTGCGTTACACGTTAATTCGATAAACGCGTACGCTCGCCAGTCGATATAGGCACGTACTAATTGATTCATACGATTTATATAATTTATATATTCGCGGGCAAAGAAATCGAAACTTTTACTGTTTGGTAGAAACGTACGTCTCGTCTAGTAAACTGAATATATTTGTTAGGAATAGTAGACGTTTTCGTATATGCTTTCGCGAAAATCTTACATAAACGCGTACACTTGCCAGTTAACGTACCTGTGTACGTTTATTAAATTTCACGCTTTCGCGGTGACATATACGATATATCGCGATATATCATTTCCCTGACAGTCGATATTTCAACTTTTTCAGAGATATTAAGGCACGCGCGCCCACAAAAACACGATACAATCAGCAGCCCAAAAATCTTTGTAATACAGTAGTAGCAGTAGTTTTCAATGTTATTTTAGATTGCCATTGGTCCGTGATGTCCCATCGTGGTTCTTATACCGCATCTCTATACGTTTTCAAGTCTCGTTTATCCTGCGAAAAATTCTATACAGCGTATTATAGGTACGATAATTTCCGAACCGCGTATTATTTGAAACTTGGATCAGTTCTCTGTTTCGTATCGTACTTTTTTTTTCGTGTTTCATCAGCCTTCGCGAGTTTCGTAATCGTTCGCTGCTCCTAAAGATCTTCAAACTTGCGTTTCCGTAGTTTTAAATTTCTCCAGGTTCGTGTTACTCGAACAAACTTTCGACTTCACAGGCTACGTGTATCTCGTAGCCTCGCTGCTCGTTGCCACCGCCATTTCTCTAAATTTACCTTTTTCTAGTTTCTGTTTCTAGTTTTTAAAACGTTCTATTTGTCTACCACTAATCGCCGAGTATTTTATACTTTTTAGAAATATTTTCACTTTATTTCCTACCGCCTTCTGGACTTATTTGTTATAACATATCTTTACCTCGCGTTCCGCCGTTTCCACAATTCTGTATTCGTTTAAAATTTTTAAGCGATCAGTTTTCTCCAACGGTTTTCCAAGATCGACCCTCTTATCAAATTTCAATAACAATTATATCGATGTATCGTAATCCGTTTTACTATGTAGAAAATATGTCGCGGCAATTTAAACGCGCGCAAGTGTCAAACGTTCGGAACTTTATTTGAAAACAATCAGAATTCTTACACGAGTCGAAATTGAGATAATCTTTGCATTTGGCGAATTTGAATTTTTCGCTCGTAACACGTACGCAAGACGGACGAGTTTATCTCTTTAAAAATGTAGCACGAAAATTCCTTCGCTTACAATTAGATATGAGAGAGGGAGAGAGAGAGTGAGTTGAGTCAAGGCAATGCAAACAATCACACTGACGTTATAAATTCGTCTTCGCTGCGATCTATTTTAAACGATTCACGTTCTAAAAAAGATATAATCAAAGTCGTATTTGATATTCGACGAAAGAAATTGCAAATGCTGATTTTTCCAAGTAATGAAATCTACGAATCGCCTACGAACGCGAGTTTTTAATAAAACGTTTGTCTCGTTGCGTTGCGTAACATCGTGTAAACAAGTTGATATCTATGCACGCGTTAATTCGATTCGCACTCCGCGTACGGAAAAGACGTTCTTCGTCGTTTTTCGTCGTTTTTCGTCGTTTTTCATCGGAACTCGTTGACTCCGGCTAATCGGATTATAGTACAAGTGAAAATGAAAACGACGATAAAAGTAGTTTAAGAATCGATATCACACTGCACGCAGAGCTTCCATTACGGAAATCTGTTTGATTTTCATGAAAGATGTATAGATGAAGTAACAGTGTAATCGATATTTGAGAAATATTCGATTTTACGTAAATTACGATAAACGAAATGTTTGGCGTTACGCGCTGCCGCGTTGTATCTTATATTCAATATCGCATTTTTTTTTCTTTTTCTTTTTTCTTTAAGTTCAATCGAACAACAATCACGCGAAGTAAACAATTCATCCAGCCGAGATAATGTATAATAAACGTACCCCGATGATACGATATAGGTGATATAGGTAACGATTAAATTTCCTATATAACGCGTGCTGGCACGCAAACGCGTAAATATAACGAGAAGGGAAACGAAAGAGGAAGAGAGAGAAGGGGAGGGAAGGAAATTCCATCGTAGCAGAGTTTCATCGTTAGATAGAGAACGATGCGCGAAGCCTACGGTTTCCCTGGTCGTACGCGGTGACAATCGCATTTAACGAGGCGTTTATACGAGGAGGCCGAATATCGAGTTCGGGTTCCCGTGCCAGGGTTACCGTTTACGTAACGTGCCCACGCATCCAAATGTACCGAAAGGAACGCCGCTTTATCTATATTTATCAAGCTTATCGCCTCTAGCGCCGCAATATCTGCCTGCTCTGTCCATCATCGTACCGTGGATAAATCGTTGGACCTTAGTGGCCCCGTGGTATGAGTTGTTTCTCTAAATTTTATAGATTTCAGGTGCATTCTAATAAGATATAATTTACAGAGAGACGGAGCAAGAGGAAGATCGAGAGAAAACGTGCTTTCAGATCTTCTTGGATAAAGCGGTAGCTGCCGTAACATAAATTGTTGCAACGCGACGTTTGTTCTAGAACGTAGCGCGTGTCTTCTGTAGAATATCACGGTTCGAGTTAAGTTAAATTATTTGCGTCAAGCGTTAGAAGTTGCAAAGCTGTTTACGCGTTCCTTGAAATTCTTTCGCCGGATTATCGTTGACGAGTCGCGTGCGCATTTCGACGAGAATAAATAAAATTATTGGACGATAGCGGTCGGCACGGTTATCTTGCTCGCACAGAGTTATTATCGTTTAGCTGTCTGAAAAAGTTGTTATTTAGTAGTAGCGGATTAGTAGAGAGATTGTACATCGAGGTGTATATCACGTGCATGTAGAATAAGATGAGAAAAGCTACGTCGAACGATGAAAATAAAGACGACGGTACTGACGCGATACGAGTTTGGTAATCGAAAAGAAGAAGCAAAGGATTCGATGACCATTCTCTGTTTGCGAAACGACCGAACCAAATTTTTCATTCTCCGATTAAAAGATAGAGAGGCAATAAGTAAGTGGCAGAGGAAAGAAAATATAGGTTCTCTCTCTCTCTCTCTCTCTCTCTCTCTCTCTCTCTCTCTATCCTTTTCTCTTTTTTCTTTTTCGAGGTTTAACCGCGCAGTCGCTTTTCCATTTTCCATCGATGACACGGTTCTAGGCCGTAGGCACGAATTCGAAGCACTGCACCCGGCAACAGATTTCAACCGGCTCTATTTGTCACGTTTTATCGGCCAATAATTTATTTCGCTAGCTGGCTAATCGCGCGCGGTTTCCGTTTTTTCCAAACGAGAAACGACTCTGGCAGTTTGGACGAACGGTGCGCGGAACTCGAGCGATCGAGAAACGATTTTTCGTTTCGGTTGGTCGATTAAACGTGCAACCGTGTTAGAGCTCTTAGCTGTAATCCAATAATTGCTGTTGCATAGATATAGAGACTCTTGATTCGTCGTTTAACAATGCTTTAACGAGGCTTGACCGAATATTTTTCGAAATAGTTTAAAATATCTCAACGCCGAATAACGGCACCATCGTTGTAACTAGCGCTACTTAAGCTCGACAATAGCACTAATCTGTCGATATTTTCACAATTTCAGAAATAAGGCTGGATCTTAATATCACGTTGAAAGGATAATCGAGCTACGTCTAAAATGAAATTTTGGCATGGAAGAAAAATACTCGTAATCGTTGGTACTGCTGTAGCAAGATTGAAAAGATACGTGTTAATAAAGTAATTGTCGATCAGACGAGATTCGAAGTCGAATTTCTTTTGCATTATCGCCGAATATTTAATATCGCTATAATCTGTAAAACGCAACAAGATTGATATTAGGTACGCGCGAGTTTCATTTCTTCGGTTTCGTTCGTAAACGCGTAAAATTGCACAAACATCCGTAGTTTCGCTGTATGACTTATGGACGAGAGCGTAATTACGATGTAACGTATTTTTTTTTTTTTTTTTTTAATAGAAACGCATCGAGAAGCAAAGGATCCTGGAGAGAATAAATTGTCGCGTCCAAAATATCGGCGATCTCTCGCGACGAGTTACTCCGTGCTTTCTAGCTAATAAAATTAACGTTTCCATTATTTTTATCACGACACGCTGTTGTTTAAAACGTAGCGCTTAATTCACGGGATATTTAGTTTGAAGAGTGGAAGCATTTTACTACCCTCTTTTCGCTCAGAGGCACGCTTTTATCGCGTCGTTTTTCGACACGCGTCCATAAACCGATTAAATATTTTCTAATACGAATGTCGATAAGCGAACGAGTGGATGTTACACGGATCAGCGATTTTAGGAAGCTCTTAAACTCTCGTTGCGAGTACATACGAATCTCAACGTTATCGCTATACCCGCTAGTTGCTAGAAAGAATTATAAAACGTACGTTACGTTCTGTCAAACTCGATCGATCGATAATGATAGCAGCAATAATATTAGGTTGTCCGAAAAGTGTCTTTCTTCTACAGATCCGTCTTTTACGACGATGCATCTTTATACAAACGTGAAACCTAATCTGTCGAACGTTGTGATCTTTGTTTCGATAGAACAAAACGGATCGCACGTAATTGGAGAGAATGATGTAGAACGGAAAATGTTGTGCATCCATTATTTCCTTATAAAACGAAAGAATCTTTTCGGACGACCTACTAATATATTTCGCTATTTACTACATGTACATACTAGTACCGGTGCCCCTGGTGTCCATATAAGGTCTCTCGCGAAAGTATTCCGACACTCGTAGATACTCTTTGTGATTATAATGGCTGTTTACCGGCGTCGTCGCCCGATAGAAGGGAAATATTCGTACCCTTTTCTATTTACCGTTTGGTCTTGTAACGTTGCTGGTTTTGCGGCAAGAAGGAATCTATACGTATCGATTTGCCGAGTTCCCGAATCCGAATAAATCGACGTACGATCCGATCGTCATACGAGAAAAAGATGCGATCCGTCGATGGTTATGGCGAAGGAAAGTTTTGAACGTAAAAGGCTGGTCGTCGGTGGAAATCACGGAAACGCAGGGTGTACGCCGCTCTGTTGAAAAAGTTTGTAGTACGATTTTTTTTACCGTCGTCTCGACAACGCTGCGGCGAACTGTTCGGGCGTGGAGCGCAGTTTATAGCCTTATCTATAAACGGATTAAATTTCGCGAGCCTACGATAAGACGTTTGGTAACTTGCGAACAGCATCTTTGGTACGCCCGTATTGCCTATAAAGCGTCTTTTAAAACGTCTTTCGAAACGTCGACCGATCTTACGAAAGAACAAGGCAAAATTCGAGAAAAGAGAGAGAGAGAGAGAGAGAGAGAGAGAGAGAGAGAGAGCCACAAAGCCAGTAACCATTTGCAAATGGGTGGAAAGGTTTCAGGAAGAAAGAGAACGCGCGAGAGACGAAGCTCGTAAGAGTTCACCTCGCGCACCGATCGCCGAACAACGATCTGCCGTCGCTTTGGGAAGCGTGCGTTCGATTCTACGAAATTACTCAGAAACGTAAAAGCTTGGCGATACCGCGGTTTGCCGATGCGATTCCATGAACTTTTTGAACGGAGTAGGACGTACGCGGCAACTTTGATCCGTAGTCTCGCGCCGTTGTACGGATTTGATGGATCGAGGTTGCCAAGTGATATCATCGGGCTTTGGATTTTCTAGTTCGAGACCGAAGCCAAATTTAGGAAAGACGCGTGACGTTTGGAAGTTTCATTGGCGCTGCGAATTTTCTTAAAAGTCTGTGTTACTCGCGATTAAACGTTATCGTTAGAAGGCGAGTGGTTTACGTATTTTCAGGCTGCGATACGTGGCTCGTGCAACGCACGGATAGAACCGCGTGCTGACGTTAAGTTAGCGAGTAAAGTTACGGAAAATTTGTCCGTGATAGTCGTTCGAATACTTTCGCGTGCTACTACCGTAGCTATGAAAATAAGTTAGTGTCTGGATAATTTGAAAGGGTTAGTGCACGGTGTATATACGGTATATAGTACACGGCGCAGAATACGTCGTAGAGTATAAGGCAAAACTCGACTCGTTGTTCGCTCGTCGATCGGTTCGGCTGCGCAGCCGCACTTTCCTTCCAGTACGTAGCACGTTCAATCCCCGTCTCCACGTCTCAGCCCCGACATCGCGACTCCTATATTCTCCAACGACCACCCTTCGCTTAGGTCAGTGAAATTTTAATTGGGGATTCGTTTCGACCGTGCAAAATTCCTTCAGCCGACGATATACTCTCGTTATTTTTTCATGGAGTTCGTTACGGCGTCTGCCGCGTCATTCCTGATTAGTCGAACGTTAGGAGATCTGCTTTAATTTATTAGTCGTGGTTTTCATTTAGCGACGATCGCAGACAGAAGGTACGAGTTTTACAAAATCGATGGTCGTCTCCCTTTTTCGAATCGATGAACTTAGTTTTATTCGTCGATCGTTGTTTCATATCCTTTCGCTATATAATAATATCAGGGGAAACACATTAATGGATCGTAATACGAATTACAGACGATTTCCGTTAACGATGTAGCGATTACAAAGCAAATACTTTGTAATATTTGTAAGGTACATCTCTGACTTTTAATTGCGAGCCCAACGAAAGCCCATCGAGAACCATCGACGAACTACAACCGGCCGTAACAACTGTACCGTTCACGACAATTCCGTTCGTTACGACGCATTACATCGTTAATCGATAACGTTTAGCCTATTTGCCACTCGTTTATAAAATCCTTCGCAGATGGATTGATTCGCTTAATACCGCAAACAGTGTCGCGACGAGTATACCAAAACAGTTGTTCGGATTATTATGGAAAGGACGGAAGATAGTCGCGCGAAATATCAATCGTATCGAACGAATCGGGAATCTGTAAAGGAAACAACCGATTTTTTGAATAAATACGTAATTTCTTGGAAATAGAAAGAACGAAGGTAACGGTCGAGTAACAGCCGCGCAAACGCGAGAACGAGATATCTTCGTTTTTTAGTGACCTAAAACTTTTACTCTTACTTTTACTCTTAATACCGTGTTGTACGAAACGCGTTACGGAATTGCAAGGGAAGAAGAGAAGAAGGGGCAAAGGGGGGAAAAAAAAGAAAAAAAAAAAGAAAAAAGAAAAGCGTTGCAACCGATCAAAGAGGCTGGAGGTAGAGGCTGCTCGTTGACATCGAAGTTTCACCGTAACGTTATAATCGAATAACGCGTCCACGGGGATCAAGTTAAACGGATTATTGTTCCTTTACCCCGTGAAATCTTGGGTGCGACACGAAACAGGCGATTTGCGTGCATGTGCAACGAGGGGGAATCATATTCCACGGTTCTGTCCTTTGCGCTAATTATAAAACGAAAGCTCCTACGTTTGCTAATGTAAACTGCTAATTTTTTCGATAAATTTCTTGGGATTTCGTTAGCGGTAAATTTTATTGATAAAAATTAACGAGCAAAGATGTATACTGTGACGTGGGTATTTTGCGTAATTACGTAAAATTTACGATCTAACGATCGCGTTATAGCTACTATATAATACCAATAAAAATATTAATAATAGGAAATACCATCTACGTTTTATTTTCATTTCATTCTCTCTCTCTCTCTCTCTATATATCTAGCTATCTATCCATCTATCCATCTATCTGTTCCTATTACGTAAATAACCAAGCAGCCAGGACTCGTAGTCCACCCGATTCGCGATGCGTGGTATCGTTATTAACCATCCGTGACAATCGTGTATTCCACTGCTTAGAAAATAATTACACGGCTAAGGGATCGAAGAGGAGCCGTGGCTCTCGAGCCACCCTGTACATCGACTATCGGTCGTAGACACGAAGTTCGCCTGGCGACAGGCGGCGACTTGCGCAGATCCATGTGCGAAAAGCACGAGTGGCCGACTGGAATCACGTATGCAGCGAGGGTGTTGCCCGAGCAGCTGGAAGGTCGTAAGGGGGATAGCCAGATGGCGAAGGAAAGGACGTAACCCGCAGGAGGCGAGAGAAGGAAAAGGAAGGAGGAGAATGGGAAGGATGACGAATGAAAATAAAGGAGAAAGGAGTAATAGGTGAAATAACAAGGTGCAAGGGCGAGGAAGATAGCTTGTAACAGGAACGGAGGTACTTTCTTTCGTTGCTTCGGATCGGGAGGGGAAGGAATTTTGCTGAGAATACGAATATAAATGACGGGGGTGGGTGGGATTGGAGAAATTTGTATATGGCGTCCGGACGGACAGAGGATGGCTAGGATTTAGCTAAAGATACGAACGATAGAAATTGCGAAAGAAGCAGAACGATAAGGCGTAGGTGATAGTGAAAGGCGATAAGGCGATAAGACGATAAGGCGATAAGGCGATAAGGCGATAAGGCGAGAGTTAAAAGAGAAAGGGGCGATTTTTGATCGATTTGAGTTTCGGGAGCAAGATATTTCGCCGAAAGTGAAAACGGACGACGGTGAAGGAAGCGGAACGATAAGAGAGACGAATGGTATAGAGTGGAAAAGGTGGTTCCATTAGACCGGAAAAGGAAGACGTCCCGTCGAAATTACGAACAAAGACAAATATCGGCGAGAGAAAAAGCGGATTAACGGGATTTAAAAGCCATAAGCTTTTATAGACTGGTAAAAATATAAATTTGCCTGGAACGAGCGTTTGGAAAGAAGATAGAAGCGAGGTGGAAAGCGCGTAGAAAAGCGAACCTTACCTCGAAAGAACGTTACGCGACGAAGACGAATAGTATATAGAAGGTTGCGAGGTAGCGAGGAACGGGAAACGTGGAAATGGAAAGTGGTAACAAGGGGGAAGCAAGGAATCGTGCATCGACGAAACGACGAAGAGAGAAAGGGGTTGATGGTGGGGTAGACTGGAAAGCGTGCGCGCAAGGGTGGCTGGCAGAGGGCGATGCAAAATCGTTGCGACTGCACAGTCGCAGGAAAATCGAAGCTAGCCGCCAGTGTGTCGCACACCAGCTCGGCGTACGCTCTCGTTCCTTTCATCTTGGTCGCGTGTTTTCGTCTCGAGAGGAACGAGCACGCGGAGCCATGCTGCTAGACGCTGGTTGAGTCGCGATCTCCGATCGAGTCGTGTGGAAAGATATCAGTCGACGAAGTCATTTGTACGTGGACACTGTGTTCTCTTGATAATCCGTGGCCGTGGAGAGAACGATCGATATACCCGTTCCACGGAAATACGTATCCCGAGTCTTTGATAGATGGTTTTGAGTAAGGGCGAAGGACGACGTGGTTCGACAAGCTCCCTCGTCGCAGGGGACTTTTCGCGTTCGAGAATTTCTTTGCTTTCCTTCGGTCGATCGATGGGTCGAGCGGATTAAATTTCGTTCGCTTCGTCGAATACCTGTTACGTACGCGCGACCGTCGAATCGGCGAGTTCCAAGTCGATACAGACGACATTTTTGATCGCAGACGAATTCGAGGTAGCGTACAAGGCTGAATCCCTACGACGGAGCAAGGCAGAAGGAAGTTCGAACGAGCAACTTTATAACGATTATTCGCGATTTTAAAAAAAGCAGCATCTTTGGCACACTCGGACGAAACTTTGACTTAGATACAGGTAAAGAATCAGGACGTACCAAAAGTTCGATGGTGCGAAATTTCTAATTCCTGTTTTTATTTTTCGATGGAGCCACGGTTTTTCCGTGATTCGATCTACGTACGAATCGACGTATACAAAATTGGTCGTAGATTCCGTTTAGTCGCAAGTCGTTCTTCAAAATTTTTCGTTTCTTAAAGATTCAGGATTCGCACGCGTTCGCCTACGAGACAGCCGCAACGATCAGCAACCCTTTCTCTTTTCGATTTATATTCCCGCAAATTGTATTTTATATCGCACCATCGTTTCACGAGCGTCGCAGTGTCTGTCTTTGTTTTCAAAGTCGCTTTGAAACGTTCCGCGTGATAATTTCGTTCTATGTTCAACGCCTTACGATAATTTCGCTGGAGAATGAGTCGTTCGACGGAGACGCGTCGGTCGGTCGGAATTAACGGCTAAACGGAGAAGTTAGCTCGCGAAGCGACGAACTGATACTGGTCGTTCGTTGCCTCGGTGTCTCGCGAGGCACGCCGAGGAGCCAGGCGAAACGTGGTTCGCGCGATTGCATTACACGACGCAATGTCCGCAGACCTGACAAGAGGCGCGTCAGCAAAGTCGCAGACCAATTATCGCGAGTGGAATCCTCGGTAGAGGATAAGAGGTATAAGCTGTCCAGCGAACGACAGACGATCCTGCTACCGCCAATTTGCAAAGAAATTGAACTTGCGAAAGAAGCCGGAGCCGAGTCTTTTTTTCTCTTTTTCAAACTTTCTACCAAATAAGCAGCGGCGAAGGCCGTAACACGGACCATCGACCGGTTCGTTTTAACGTGTCGTTATCTCGATCGATGCATCGAATCTATACACGTAAGCGTCGTACGTATTTGCCTTCTATCTCTCCTACGCTAAATACAGTCACGTTGCAGACGTCGTGCAAAGGTTTCCAATTATTTACGCGACGTGAAAATTAACGTTATCTCGCTTTATACCAATTACGTATCTGTAGCCCTCTAAATAAGTCGTCGATACCATCGTTATCTTTCTTTCGAATGATTTTCGATATCCAGCCCGATATCGAGTCCAAGATTCGAAGTATGAAAAACTGATAATCCCGTGATAATCGTTCGTAGGTCTGCGTAAGAGGATTCCGTTATGTTCCACGTCCCAGTGATTCGGTGACTCGCGTAAAATTTAAGCCCTACGTTTCGAGATAACACGCTACTGGAAACGAACGTGTTCCGTATCCCCGGCTACGTCGGAGGTCGCTGTCGTTTTCCTATCTGTTTTCACCCGATACACCTCGTTTTTACTTTTCCACGCGTCAAACGTACCTGTCCACTAAATTCGAGCGTAGCATCTTTCGTTTTTGCGTTTCGATTAAGAAAATCTTTCGACTTCTTTTTCGATCTTTCTTTCTTTTTTCTCCTTATCCTTCGAACTTTGTCACTCGACGTCGCGAATCATCGACCACCGTGGTATTTGCGTGACCACTTTACGAGTTTAAAATTAGAATATATATTGCAGAAACAGCTAAACGTATGGTAGCATTTGTAGAAGATTATATAACTGTCGGAGTAGGTTAACGTTGATTCGTGCAGTTTAAAACCGATGATTTTTCTTACGACAACAGCGGTTAATTATCGCGAAGCTCGACCAAAGATTTTGATGATAAAGTTTATTATCAGAGGGATTTTTGGAAATAATCTACACGCTCGCGCGCACAGCTGACAGAGTCTCAAAGTCTTTCCGAGTATTTCTATACTCGATCGAAATAGAAAGAACGTGTTTCCTCGACGAACGAAAGAATGGGAAGACGGGCGAGCCGTTCCGCGCGCTCTTCGATGCGAATGAAACGAAGATAAGAACCGAGACGATCGATAAAAGCGCCGGTGCACCGGCATGCACCAAATATGATCGTGCACCAACTGTCCGAACGACTGTAAGTAACTCTTGCGCGAAAATGTGGCGCAATAGATTTGTGATTAGAATGTGTGGCGTCGGTATAGATTTCGCCGTGTTGTAGGAAAGCGGTTCGACGCGGTTTCGCTTCGAAAGGATTAAGGGAAAATTGTTTTATGATAGACGCGGCGAGCTTATGGTCGGTTTCCGCTAGGGTTCCGCTCGAGCGAGTACGTAAAACGTGTTTAATAAACCGCGTAAACCTATGTAAGACGCGTTAAGAAACCGTATAGGAGGAGACCGAGGTGTAATTAATTCCGTAATTTCCGTTCGCTCCGATACATCGAAGCATCGCAGCTTCTATCGCGTGGTACTTAGAATTTGTCCGATTCTCTGCACCGTCTACGATTTTTCGTTCGTACGATACAACATAACGTAATATAAGGACGGAGTCTGGCGTCGAGATAAGTGAATTCGATCGTTGGAACAAACGGAGCTGAGATTGGCCGAGATTTTCAACGATCTATCTATCTTCTTAATCGGTGTCTGAGCTTCGATAGGCGTGAATTGGAGGAACGATTTTCGTGAAAAAGGTAACCGAACAAAGACGACTGACAATATCGATTCGATTTATCCGCGAAAGATCGTTTTCGCGTTTGTTCCAATAAAGCTTGGAAAAAAAAAAGAAAGAAACTAATTGCCTCCTGTTACTGGATATATTTTTAAGGAACGACGAAAGAAAATACGATGATAATAAATCGGTCTATAAATATCAACGATATTAAAATAAATCAATGGTGCGTTCCAAATACACGCGTGTATCTCCATACGAAAAAGAACAAGGCACGGAATGTAGCAATGGACGCGGTCAATCACCGATTCATCCCTGGGTATAGTAATTTCTGGCAGGCGTTTTGGACTTTCGACACTTGGCTCGTCCATTCCCATCCACGTGTTCGCTCTTTTGCAACTTTATTCGCACGGATATCGGCTCGGCTGTCCGTTCGGCGTTCGACCTATTTGCGCGATTCTCCCGCGTGCTCGAACAATCGTTGTTACCGTCGATAATGGCATTCTTCGCGCGTACTTCCAACGATACGATCGTTGCTCGTGCTAAGGCACGCTATAACGACGTGTATATCGCCTGTCGGCTTATTCGCTCTTCCTCCGAAAGACGTTTCGTTCTTCGTTGCCTTTCGATGTTTCTATGTTATGACGCGTTTATGGACTAGCAGCTGTAGCAGGTTCGTAGCGCCCAAGTTCGCAGCAAGGATCGGGTAATTTCCAAGAACTGGTTCGGACCGTTGTACGCTATCGTTTATAAATAGACACATTGGTTGGTTCGTTCGTAACAAACGGTGTCCGAATTTGATCGAAGCGGGCAAATTAACGACGAATCGATCATTTTTTACAGGAGGATGTACTTACGCTATTATCTCGTCCAGCGAGTATTTACAACGTCGCTAACGTCGCTGTGTCGGTAAAATTTGAAACGGATTTCGAAATGTATACAACGGTTACGAAATATTTATTGGAAACGGTGTACGGTTGACGAAACTCGCCTAAATAATACGACTGTTTGTTATTCTCTGTATTCGTAAGTGACAGTGTGTGCGGAACCGTCGTACGGGTTTAGCGTGACTATCCTCGTTGACTTATCGATAAAATGCAATGATACACCTATTCGTAACGGAAGGTACGTCCGCCTTGATTTTTCGAGCAGTATGTTTCAGCTGCGCTCGATCGTGCTCCCTTCGTTTTGTTACTTAACGCGATCTTTAACTTTTGAATCGAAAACGGACGGATCGAAAGGATCGCGTCTGGATCGTTCGGGGATCACCTGCATCGCGCATACTTTTAATGCTTGTCGCGTAGCCGTCAAAAATCGTAACGGATCGATCGCGTATGCCGGTTGAAGGTCGCGAAACGAAGCACGACAGGCGAACAGAAATTAGTATCGTTTAACGACGAATACCGTAATTGCGGCGAGCCGAGACGCGTTACCTCTTCGTTCCTAAACTATCTGCGAGTGTTTTTCTCGCAGATACCGATACAGATGAGAATTATCTAACGGACATCGTAACGTTACGCGGTTTTCGACGATCGTTTGTTTCGATTTCGATAGATGGCTGATTCGATTCGATCGATGACGGAGATGGTTGAAATATGCTCTCTCGAAATCCTATCGTTAATCGTATTATAACTTGAGTTTCGTT